>OV050033.1:146246741-146724241 GCA_920105625.2 Clusia tigrina
AAATTAATAACTTTTTCTTCAACTAATTTTAAGCTGAATTTTATCCGCAATATGATTAAATGAAAGAATTTGATTAGTTTATTTTATAATTTATACATTGATTAATGTTAGTTTAACCTTAATATTTAATAACTTTAAAACATTCCATATTAATCAATTATTTTCCATACGAACAAATTCTAAAATTTGTAAAATATTTTTCGTTTTTCATTTATCATCTTTAGGAGGATTACCCCCATCTTTGGGATGTTGTTCAAAATGATTAGCTATTCATTCTATAATTTCAAATAATCGGCTATTTATTGTGTTATTAATAGTTGCAACAAGATTAATTACTTTATTTTTTATCTCCGATTATGCTATTCTGCATTCTTATTAAACTAAATAATTAAAATTAATTTTTCAAAAAATTATATGAATATTATTTTACTATTTTCTATAACTTCAATTTTTGTTCTAATAATTGTTTCATTAATATATTATAAGTAAGCCGACAGTCCCGGCAGCTAGTGCTTCTCTTCAATTATAATGTTAATTGTAATTAGATTATTAATAAATAAATAAAACAATATATTGTAAGCACTAAGGCATTAAGTTAAAAAACGAATAGCCTTCAATGTAATGTTCAACTGATGATAATGAACTATATATGTATATATTTTATTTAACGCCCTGATTCATGGTTATGCAATATGCATCTATTCATATTAGGTCGCCCTGAATTTGCAGATATCCTTGTAAAGGCGTGGATATATCGCCGAGAAATTAGGCCAAAGGCCGCTCTTAGAAATTAAGCCTCAAGGCTCAGATATTCATATATACGAGTATATATTCGCCACAAGGCAAAGAAAAATAAAAGACTAGAGTTGCTTTTGGAGGTCAGCACAAGTCTGATTTTAATTTGTGTTTTTAGTAGAAAGGAAAGTTAACATCAGTTCTTAATTTCTATATCTTACTCTACAATCAATGCCAGCCCACTCACTCACTCTTTCCTAAAATATATAAAATGCTTCGTTCACGAGAAAGTGAACTGCATTGATTGGCCATCAGTATTTTGTTATTGATAAGTGGAGGGGGAATCCATATGCTAGGCATGAGTGATCATTATCCGCGTTCAAGGGCAGGCGCTCTGCAATAGTGCCGCGTCAACTATTTCAAGTGCATTGCCCATGCGCAATTCGATGCGCATGCACTTGAAAATGCATCAACATGCCAAAAGACAATTGCAGTGTGTTGGTGGTCGTTTGATGACATTGCGCTATAGCCCGTCAGCACACACTCTTATCGTGCGCTATGACCGGCATTCATATACACTACACAAAGCTATAAATATAAGAATAATCTTTTAAGTCTAAATTTTAATGAAAAATATTATTAATAAAAACTTTAGTAAATTTTACATCTTTAGAGTTGCATACTAATATCATTTTTTGACCAAAAGTGTGATTAAAAGATATTAATTCTTATAAATAGATTCACAGTTTATTGCTTATTGTCGGCCATTTAATCGCAACAATGATTATTTTCTACTAACCACAAAGATATTGGAACTCCATACTTTTCATTTGGTGCTTGAGCGGGAATAGTAGGAACATCTTTAAGAACTCCCATTCGAGCAGAATTAGGCCACCCTGGAGCCTCAATTGGTGTTGATCCAATTTATAATGTAATTGTTACAGCACATGCTTTTGTTACAATTTTTTCACTTACAGTAATACCAATTATAATTGGAGGAGTTGGTAATTGATTAGTCCCATTAATATTAGGAGCCCCCGACATGGCACTTCCTCGAATAAATAATATAAGATTTGGATTTTTACCTCCATCTTTAACACTTTTATTGGTAAGAAGATTAGTGGAAACTGGAGCTGGAACAGGCTGAACGGTTACCCTCCTTTATCTTCTGCAATTGCCGATGCAGGGGCTCCTGTTGATTTAGCTAGTTGCTCCTTACATTTAGCCGGAATTTCCTCAATTCTGGGAGCAGTAAATTTTATTACAACTGCGATCAACCGGAATTACATTTGACCGAATACCATTATTTGTCTGATCAGTACTAATTGCTGCTATTTTATTACTTTTATCTCTTCCTGTATTAGCAGGAGCTATTACGATATTATTGACAGATCGAAATCTAAGTACTGCTTTTCTTGACCCAGCTGGAGGAGGAGACCCAATTTTGTACCAACATTTATTTTGATTTTTTGTGCATCCAGAAGTTTATATTTTAATTTTACCTACCTTGAGGTGTGCCTCTGCACACGGACTTCTTGGCCGACGCCGCCCCCCACTGTGAATTGATTATCCTCCCACTAAGCATATTTTCAATCTAAGTCTCGCATCGCATGGTAATGTCCAAATCTTCTGAGAATACACCAGCTCCCAACCTATTCTGTAACTTGGGTCCATCTATGTAGATGTGAATCCCTTTTACATAAGGGGGGATACTATTCTTCCATTCGTCCCTGAAGGGAATGGAGAGCCTGCACATTCCATTGAAGGCATGGTGTGATGTAATTGACAGAGTCAGAAACACTCTCAAAAAGTCTTAAAATAGACGCACGCCGTCCAGACGTTCCTGGCAATCCATTGATGCGTAGCTTT
This sequence comes from Clusia tigrina, assembly GCA_920105625.2. Classification (NCBI taxonomy): domain Eukaryota; kingdom Metazoa; phylum Arthropoda; class Insecta; order Diptera; family Clusiidae; genus Clusia; species Clusia tigrina. The sequence goes on from OV050033.1 coordinate 146,249,346, forward strand.
TAGCCTGATAACTGAGTTTGCAGTCATGTTTTCTCCAAAAAGCCTTACAGGCAGCAAATTGAGCATAACGTCTAATGCTGCCGTTGGAGTCATTCTAATGGCACTACTTATGAATACCTCTGCCGTTCTTTGTACCTTTGTTATCAGCCTGTTGCATGTGGACTACTTAGGGCTATCCACCAAGCAAGCACCCCATAGAGCAGGACTGGTCGTACCACAGCTGTATATATCCAATAGGCTAACTTAGGCTGTAACCCCCTTTTTTTGCCTATAACTCTTTGCAAGAGTACAGAGCTACCTGAGCCTTCCTAATGCGCTCACTTATATTACCCATCCAGTTCAGCTTTCTATCTAGGATCACGACCAGATATTTAGCGTGTTCGTGAAGATTAATATCTACACCCATTAGTTTTGGAGCCATAAATTAAGGAATTTTATACTTCCTAGTGAAGAGCACCGGCTTGGTCTTGATCGGATTAACCCCCACCCCACAGTCTGTAGTCCATTTACAGAGAATGTTCAACATGTTGCATCAAGTCTCTCAGAGCGAATATGTATTTACCCGAGATACTAATAGCAACATCATCCGCATACGCAACCACCTTGCACCCTTCCCTCTCCAGTCGAACAAGCAGCTCTTTTACCGCAAGATTCCAGAGTAGGCGTGAAAGAACTCCACCTTGAGGTGTGCCTCTGCACACGGACTTCTTGGCCGACGCCGCCCCCAACTGTGAATTGATTATCCTCCCACTAAGCATATTTTCAATCTAAGTCTCGCATCGCACCGATTATTGCGTCTGATTTGACGTTGTTAAAAGCTCCCTCAATGTCCAGGAAAGCCACTAGGGAGAACTCCTTGTTATGCTGGGAGGCCTCAATTCTAGAGACTAAGGAGTGTGAAGCGGTCTCAACCGATTTACCCTTGAAGTAGGCATGCTGAGAGACTGATAGCTTCATGCTGTCTATAGTGAGCTTCGTTGTATAGCAGGGCGTGGTACCTTCTAAGCAAGAAAGTGCCGCAGAAGACAGAAGGCCAAGGGTTGTATGTCTACATAAAATATTCATATATAGTTGGACTTCTCGGTTTAGTTTTAATTAGGTTGGAAGACAATCATGTAGGTAATGTTTTATATCCCGGCTAGGACATGGTCTGGAAATGTTTCTTCATTAGTTCCTTAGTTGCCCATGTAGTATTCATACAATAAAAATTAATAACAACAACAATTTCACAGACCGCTTCGCTGAGTAAAATTATAAAAATTGTTTCCATGCCTGTTCTCTTTTAATTCGTTAACATGCCCAATAGTTCTCAATTTTGGTTCTGAACTCAGTCCAAGTTAAGTCAATACAAATATTTTTCGGTCTGAAACTCGAGCAATTAAACAAAGAAAATGAAGATTTTGTTAGTGTCTTAATAATATTAATTTGAAGCGAATTCCAACAAAAAATGCAACATTTGTGCAAATAAGAAACATGAGAGAACATTCATTAACTTATCAAGTCGAAAGATGTGGAGGAAAGAAGATAAATGAATAAAAAGAGAAAATGATAAATAATATATTAAAACGAAGACAACTGATTCAATAATGTACAAGTTGGTGATAGTGGTTCCACTGCTGGTAGTGATGCAGACCCACAAATATATAGATAAATATATAATGTACACATATACCCTGAAATATTTCGTACATAGAGCAGCAGCTTTGTCGTCGCCTCTCTTCTTTATACTCCCACACATTTCGCCACGGTTTGTGGAAAGCGACGCAGAGAAGACCGAAGTTGGAAAGTTTGGGCTAAAGGTATCTTTGAAGATCTTAATCCTTCGTTGGACTAAATTGATGGGTAAATATGTTCAAGCCTTACATCAATCGATAATTCTATCTACCGATAATTCCTGAAATTTCAGTTACTAATGATAAGACATTTTGGCAAGTTTACGGAAAAAATAACTCTGAACGGCACTTAGATCCATTATGGACGACAATCTCATTTTAATAAATGAACCTCGTTCTATTCCCCACCTTTCTCAATCACTCAGAAATTCCCAAGCACAGCAGTGGAATCTTGGTGCTCGTTATAGAATAGCCTGTTGGTGATGAAACTTCTGTCAGTTTCCTGGCTAGGGTTTTCTATGGTTCCAAATCTCGTGGCATAAAATATGCATATATATATATATATATATATATATATATATATATATATATATATATATATATATATATATATATATATCAGTTACAAAGACTAATTTTCACGATTCTGCAGGTATCCATTGGATTTGCACATCTCTTAACTTACAATTAGGAACTTCCGATGCCATTTTTTGGTTAAAATATTTCCAATTTTTATTCTAATAAGGATTCAAACATGCTCTATAGCACCCACCTCAACAGCTCTTCGATGGCACGATATATAAATTCTTTGAACCCCTCCTATTCTAGATAGAACATTCGAGAAAAACCGGTAATACCGATAGATTAACATTGCTTCGAATATAAAAGCATAATTATTCGGAAATACGCATTTTGAGGCCCTAGGAAGGATTCGAGTACAAGACTCCGATGCCAAAAAGAAACATTGTAATATTTTGGAAGATTGCACAAAAATAGCTTCCCAAATCCGTAGAATACAAATCTAACAAAGTGGGCGGATTAAGAAAAAGCAACTGGAGGCATGAAACCAGTGACGTATCATACACAATATGGTTTTCCAGAATACAAAGTAACTATATTTCATATACTCGTATGTATATAGAATTAATTGCCCAGAATCGCACCTTTCAGAATCCTTTTTCAGCATCAATGGAGTTAGCCTTTCGGGAGCATTGTCATTTGGCACAGATGACATTGGAAAAATCCTTACTTTTTTCATTTATTATTTATTGTATCTTCAATATAAATTGGACTAACAATAAGTAATCAAATCTTAACTCTAAAACAGTTTTATTAAGTCCAGCCAATGCTAGACGAAACGAGTAAAGAAGTCTGAAGTCGGGTTAGAGCGACTACGAAATACCCTTTAACTTTCCTTGTGCGTGCGAGTTCCACAATGGGGATGTTTTCTTCACAAATCATCATTAGGAGCATATCTACGGTAATTTTCGGTAGGGTACCTTGAATTGATTACATCGACCCCTTTTCTTGTGTATGGCTTTGTAGTGTCAATATAACCACTAATGTAAAATTTCGTTCAAAAATATTGTATAGGCCGTAAGTTATAATAATATGTCAATATTGGGCGTGGCTGTATAAATAACACGCCCATTTTTTGTGTGGTGTTTAATGTTAGTAGCTGCAACCTTCCTGTGTTCGTTTCGATGATAAATCTTTAATGATTTTAACATTTAATGATGATAACAGTAATGATTTTTGGCTTATTGTGGGCGTGGCAGTTCTATTATGATCTCCATATTTTGCACACACACACTATTATGGACCCCATGTATATTTCTGCTCATTTTTATTCCGCTGTCATCAATACGAGCATAGGTAGGCTAATTTTAATTTTAGACCCGAAAGTTCCCTATATCAAAAGTGGGCGTGTCTTTTCTCTGATCAGCCCCATTTGTTGCAGATAGCTCTGTAATGTCCACATGTTCGTTCCCGTAAAATTTAGTCCGTAAATCTCCACCAGATCTTCAGTTAATAATATTTGTTAATAGTGGGCGTGGCAGTTAACATATGTCGCCCACTTTTTGCACAGTCTTTAGGGGAACCGACATCTCCATAACTGCCAAATAACGGCACGATCCCGTCAATTGGACCGAAGTTATCGTCATGAAAAAAGTTCCTTATAGAGGAGGTAGGCGTGGTCTTTGTCCAAATCGGCCCATATAGCAATCTGGTTCTGTATCTTTGTCCAGACTATACTTTTGCAAAATTTCATTAAGTTAGCTCTGACGGTGTGGAAAAAAAGTGGCCGCAGACGGACAGACGGACGGACAAAATAAAAATTGCTTAGAAAGTGATTCTGATCATATCTGTATATATATGTCCATACCTACCACGCCTCCTTCTCGAAATTCCAACCCCTCTCAAAAGCACAAAGTTAGTATACCCTATTTACCTTTTTTAAAGGTAAAGGGTATAAAAATATAGTTTCTACGATTGCTTCTGTGGATGTCTTTCACGTCTCACCTAATCGACTGAGAGCAAGGGTGTCCCTCCTTCTCAGCCGAGTGTGACCTCTATAATTTAGAATATTGCGGGCCAGTGGATTTGGGTGGAACTCAAGCTTCTTAAGATACGATTTCACATGTTTTGACACATTTTTTACCATCGGGACGTTTAGATCTTTGTGAATGCACGAATTTTTGATATACCACGGAGCGGCTGTAATCATTCGGAGGATTTTATTTTGCCGCCTTTGAATTTTCTCCATATTTGACGCTGAGGCAGTAACCCATAGCTGAATCCCTTAGCACCATATTGGTTTTAGAATCGAGTCGTATAGTAGAAGTTTACAGTATATTCTTAGTGTAGAATTTCTCCCAATAAGCCAGTTAATTTGAACTGTTTTTAGTTTCATTTGGATCAACTTTGCTTCTATGTGGGTTTTCCATGTTAATCGACGATCAAGATGAATACCAAGGTATTTAACCTCGCTGTGTTGCGGTATAGTCTCGGTGTTGATACGGATAGGCGGGCATGTTTCCCTGCGCAATGTAAATGTAATATGTACACATTTTTGTTCGTTCGCCTTTATCCTCCATTGTGGTAGCCATTTTTCCAACTGAGATATATACTCTTCTAATTTGCGGGATGCTTCTTGAGGGTGTTCGTGGACGCTTAGGAAAGCTGTAGCATCAGCGAATGTTGATACATGGATATTATTGCTTACTGGCATGTCAGAGGCGTATATCAAATATAAGATAAGACCCACAATGCTGCCCTGGGGAACTCCGGCTTGAATCAGTTGAGGTGTGCTCAGAAAATTACCTTCTTTGATGATAAATTTTCGTCCAGTTAAATAGTTTTTAAATAGCTTATGAGTGTTTGCGGGTAAGTTTGGCTTTAATTTCAAAATGAAACCTTCATGCCATACTTTATCAAAAGCCTGGGAAACGTCAATGAAGAGGGCAGAACAATATTTCTTCTCTTCGAACGTTTTTCTAACTATGTTTACAAGTCTATGTGTTTGTTCAATAGTGCTATGTTTTCTTCTGAATCCAAATTGATGATCTGGAATGCATCCATTCTCATTCAGTATGGGAGGCAGCTTGCTCATAAGTAGTTTTTCAAATAGCTTTGACATGTTAGATAACAGGCTAATAGGTCTATAAGATTCTGCTTTCGTATGGTCTTTTCCGGGCTTAGGTATCATGGTAATCAACGAAACCTTCCATTCAGTAGGATACTGTTGGAGGCGTAAAATAGTAGGGGCTTTCCTCGAGTTTAAGCCAGCAATAGCGGTTTCAATATCCCGAATATTAAGTCTCAGAGGAATCGCTGCTTCCGCGAGCACTGTTGGCAGCTCAACTATATCAGCAGATATGTTCGGAGAGAAAACGGGTTTCAAATGGTTTACAAAAAGATTCCCTTTTTCAGTATCAGTTCTTGCCCAAGCTCCGCCCAAAGTTCGTAGGGGAGGCTTACATATCTCAGGCTTTTTAAGTCCTCTGGTTGCTCGCCATAGCGAATAATCTGTTTGTGGCGTTGCATCGAGATCTTGGAGAAATTTCTGCAGAGATGCTGATTTTTTATATTCTAATAATTTTCTAAGCTGTTTGGAACATTCTTTGAGCCTAATTTTTAACCGCGGGGATCTGTATCGTTGCCATTCTCTTCGAGCTCTTCTGTTTTCTGACAATAGCCATTCTACATTTACGGAGTGGATTCTATGGTATCTGACCTGTCGATTGGTAGAAGTAGCATGTTCAACAACTTGCTTGAGGATTGCATCTAGCTTTCTCATAGAGCCATCTATGTCTGCAAGCGTTCTTAACAGCAAGCTATCCGTGCAATGGGCACTGAGGTATTTCTTGTATTTCAACCAGTTAACATGTGTAACTGTTGTCGCCAACTCACCAGTTTCTCGGGGGTTCCGTATGGTAACAATAGTGGGAGAATGATCTGAAGATAATTCTAGGGAGGCCTCAACTAGAACCATTTCGCTGGGAACGCCCTTTACCACTCCAAAATCAATAACATCTGGAGTCTTTTTTCAAACTGATGGCCAGTAGGGTGGTTGACCGCATGAAAGTACTTTTAACCCCATTTTAGAAATTGCATCAAACAGAACACGTCCCTTCGGGGTGATTAGCCGTGATCCCCAGAAAGTATGCTTAGCGTTGTAATCACCAGCTGCCAGAAAACGGGTCGTAGTGATTTATAAAATTTACTGAATTGACTTTCTGTGATTGAAAATCTGGGAGGAGAATAAATCGATGAAATCACCAAGTCCTGGTGGAATTTTTCGACGCAAATATTTGTTGCCTGAAGGTAACCCTCACGAGTGACTCCCAGAGAACAATGTTTGAGTCGCGACTGTATAAGTATTGCCGAGCCACCACAAACTCTTCCTCGGAGGTCCCTGGTGTCGTATAAAGTGTATCCATTTATTTTAAAAAGCTTCTAGACGTCAAATGTGTCTCAGAGATCAGCATTACATCAATTTGTCTATCCAATAGGAAATATTCCAGTTCGTTTCTATGTTGGCGGATGCCGTTTGCGTTCCAGAAACAGATTTTTAGGTTCCTGGTTTGTTTCATACCGCCTGCAGCAGTGTAGATTGCATTTTCAACATTTCCGGCATCATGCAGGTCAAGTTGGTTGTAAAACTATTTAGTGACTGAATCAAAGTCTCTATTAAAGCTTGAAGACTACTAAAATTAAAGCTGTGGATTTCGTTTGCTGGTAGCTCTTTTTGCACTACTCGTATAGTCTGGCTAGACTTTCAAAACATTTGCGTAAGAAAATTGACTGGTAGATGGTTGGGTTGACTCTGGGAAATTTGAGTTAAGCAGATTCATAGGCTGAGTGGATGTGGGAATAGATTTTTTGGTCAAAGATCGATTTACGTGCGCGTAAACAGGGCAGCCCCTATAGTTGGCAGTGTGGATTCCACCGCAATTGCTAAATTTTTTTATTTTTGGGTCATCTTTTGGTTTAACACATTTGGCGGTACCATGTAGGCCAACGGAGGGTAACCTGCAGTAAGTCTTAGTATGGCCGAATTCTTTATGCGTTTTGCGGTTCTTCTACAGTAACTCTACGGTGCAACAAATATTTAAGGTTATAAATGGGGTGAGTTTCGTTCTTCTTCAGTTTCATATCACCTGGTTCTAGTTCCACCCGAAATAGTGGTTGTGGGACTCTGTCTCTGTTTCTGATGTTGGTAACATTTTTTGCTTTGAAGGCATTGATTTGCAAGCCACCCTTTACCTCCTCTGGAGCCGCGCAGGAGTCAATGCCTTTTACAGCAATCTATAGACCCTTAGCGCTTTTTAGCTGGTAAGTGCAGAAATTTTTGTTTTGCTCTTCAAAATCTGACACAAGTTTACGGTAATCATTTTCTTGGTTTACCTGGATTTTCGTTTCTAAAATATAATAAATCCTTACTGAATCGTCAAATTGTCTCACGCCAGAGTACACAGAAACTAGATTACGCTTTGGAACGCAATTTACACTTTTCGTTTCGAGAACTGAATCATAAATTTGACTCACAACTTAATGGAGATTATGCTGATTATGTGGACTTTTATCGGAATTTCTACTAATTCTTTGCATTCCCATGGCTATGGATTGGATCGAATATTAGGTCGATCACTGGTCAAGTAAAACGAAAACGATATTTTCGTAATTTAACTTAAAGAAACTTCATTGATCAGAAATTCATTTGAAAAAGTTGGCAAACTTGGATCCACTGCAAGACTTGAAGGATTTTATTTTACTTATAAATCTGCCGGAGCCTCTAAGCACTGACATGCGCATTCCTCTGCGCTTTGCAATACCACTAATTCCCTACTAATCCTATCAATTACTGACTACTCTGAAAAGAGAACATTTAAACTACAGCTGGCACCACACCATGCCCCCATTGTAAGGTCTTTCTTCTGCTCCGACAGTCGCCATTGAACACTCAAGGTTCAGCTCCAATACAAAATGCGCCATCTACCGAACAGCGACCTCATTAGGGCATTCGTCAACTTCCTAACTACACATATAGACACGAAACAGACACGAAGCACAGATATCTGTTAATCCATTTATATATAAAAAACATTGTATACAAAGTGTTGTGAGTCAAGCTCGACTATGCCGCATATAGCTAACTCACAGCATGGCCCACTATAAACCACGCAACTAGCAACTAAGAATTCGTACTTAGTGATAAGCGGTGCTTGCATCCTTTTAGGGTGCACAATTAGCAGAAACGCGTGAGGATTATTTTTGTATTATATTCATTTATTATATTAGAACGGTATTAACGGTGTCGTGTTGCTCAGCAGCTGCCACCAAGCAGGCAAGTCCCAGTCATCTGATTCAGATGACTGGGACTTGGAACACCTAATTGGAGCAGTCGCTTGGTTGGTTGGTTACTTGGTTTAAGTGGCAGTTCGTGCCATGAACCGAATTAGCGCTTCTAGTTGTTAAGTATCGTACCATTACTCCACTCCTTCCGAGACAGTAGGAGGCGGTGCTTTCAAACGTTTTCAGTACGAACAAAGTTAGGCTGATCGGCCTAAAGTCCTTCGCATATTCGTGCCTTGTCTTACCTACCTTTGGTATAAAGTCAACCCCAATCTGATATCAGCTGGCGGCGATATGGATTAATTTGAAACATTTGAAAATATTTTCTAGCCATGGCATTACCGCGTCTGATGTCTCCTGGACGATGCCATCAGGGACTGGAGACTTAAAAGGTGTAAAGCTCTTAATCGCCCATGCGATGTTATCCTTGGTAATAACTTCATTAATCAGCTGCGGCGTTAGAACTCCTCGTCGCTGATGATTTTACAACTGGGAAAATTAGTGTTTAAAAGAAATTCTACAGATTCCTCAGCTGTTTTCGTCCAAGCTCCATCCGATTTCCTGATGCAGGGCTTGTATGATCTTTGGGTACAATTTTGCTGAATCTCGCTGAATCTGTGATGGTTTCGATCGACGAACAAAAACATTCCCGGGTATTATACTTGGAGTCCCTTATGGCTCTCTTTAATTGCTTCCGGCTACGCTTATACTATTGCCAATTCCCACTTGAATAGCTCTGGCAAAAAGCTGATATCGCTGATATATTATTCCACCAAGGCGGCAAGTTTTAGTTCTTTTTGGATATCTGCAGGGTGTGGGAGGCACTGCTTGGATGCCCAGATTAAGCAGTATCGAAAATTTGTATTGTCGAATCGTAAAATTGATATGCAATTGTTTCTAGACCATCTTCGGGGCATAGAGGCAGGGGACTTCAACAGCAATGTCTGGATTGAGAATGGATTGATATCTGAAATGTCTGCCTTGGGTTTGGTTTCGGTAAATTTATTGTCACGGACTCATTTTGCAAAAACCAACAGTTCACTGTTGGATTTATATTTTGTTGACGATAGAGGGAAGGCTGAGCTGTATGAACAGCTCTCAGCCACTTGTTTCTCTAAGTATGACTTAATTTTTCTGACAATTGATTTTAAACTTAAAATTACGCCAAATATTATAATATTATACGTTATTAATATTATAAGTTATTCAATAATATTGACTACCAACATTTATGTACTCAGCTCGACAGCGTCGATTGGGATTCAGTCCTTCTGATGACCTCAATAAATGACGAAGTGGAGTACCTGCAGTCTAACATTAAGCAACTTTTCGAATAATTTGTTCCGGAAAAAGTGCTCTCTATACGCCATGGAGTGCGGCCGTGGTTTAACAATAAAATAAAGACATTAATGGACTTACGTGACGCAATATATAAACGATGGAAGCGTCACAAGATACCTCTTTTTCACGAAACATATAGAAACTTTAGAAGACAGGTCATAAAGGAGGTTAGGATTGCTAAATGTAAATATTATGAGGGTAAATTCTCTAATGCTGTAAGTAGCAATCAGACGTGGAGGCATATTCGGGGCATTGGCTTGGGGAAGAGCGGTGCACTTCCAAATATTGATTCTGATCTTAACGAGCTGAATCAGAGGTTTGTTAACCTCCCGGTCGAACCAGTGCATGGGAATAGTTATTTAGATTCTTGTAGTCTTGTGTCTTCTGAGTGTATGTTTGGTTTTGGTGGTGTAGAAGAGTCGGATGTGTTGGAGTGTTTTTTGAGTGTAAAGTCGAATGCTTGTGGTACTGCTGAGATTCATCCCATTTTTGTTAAGGCACTTCTTCCTGGGATGCTTCCGGTCATTACCCATATTTTTAATACACCGATTATGACATCAACATTTCCAAAATGTTGGAAGGTAGCAAAAATTCTGCCCACACCAAAGTCAGACAATGACTATCGACCAATTGCTATTTTGCCATATTTGTCTAAAGTATTTGAATTACTTATGGGATGATGAGGAATTTTGAGGATTATGGGAAATGAGGAAATTTTTATCGGGAAATGGGATTATCACTGAAAGACAATCTGGTTTTACACCAAGGCGGAGCTGCATAACGGCCCTAATTGATGTAGTGGAAGATATTCGGGTGACACTTGACTCTAATAGGATGTGTTTCTTGACACTGTTGGACCATTCTAAAGCGTTTGACTGTGTTGACCATGATATTTTATGTACAAAACTATTGAAAATGTATAACTTCTCACCCACTGCGGTAAAGTTATTAAAATCGAACCTCACAGATAGAAGGCAGGCGGTTTACCAACCGTGCAGCAGTACTGTTGTGGCGTCTAATTTTCTTTCTGTGGCTCGAGGTGTGCCACAGGTCTCCATTTTGGGTCCACTTTTCATTTGCATATATATAAATGACCTGCCGACTGGCTTACAATATTGTAATGTTCAAATGTATGCTGATGATGTTCAAATATACATCAGTTGTACACCGAACGAAGTTTCCGACTGTGTGACCAAAATTAATAAAGACCTGAATGACCTGTGGGCAGGAAGGAATGGTTTGGGTCTTAATCCGGCTAAATCTAAGTGTTTGGTGATCTACAAGAAACACTTCGTAACCGCGGGCTTCCCTGGGATATTATGCATTCATCGGCAATTAATTATGTAAATGTGATTAAAAATTTGGGGGTCATATTTGATGGTGCTCTATCCTGGAATAATCATATTGCAGTAACGGTTGGTAAAGTCTATGGTATGCTCCGATTCCTATGGGCTACGCAATATTTTACTCCTTTCAGGATTAGAATGATACTAGCCAAGTCCTACCTTCTCGCAACTATGTTGTATGGTTGTGAAATATTTGGGAATTGTGATGCGGCAAGTAAGCGAAAACTCAACACTATAACGAGGTGCCTTTATGGTTTAAGGCGAAGAGATGATGCGTCTCCGATCAGCTTCTTGACTCTCGAAGTATTCTGCAAAAGATTATTTGCACCCAGGAGCCTCCATATTTGTTTAAACGCCTTAAATTTCCTCGCTCTGGCCGTTCTAATCGGCTTGTCCCCTTCCGACATGCCTCATTAATGCCTGGTCGTCAATTTTGCGTAGATGCTGTAAGACTTTGGAATTCACTGCCTGTACGGATACAAGGTATGGCAGTGCGCATCTGTTCAAAATTGAGCTTAAGAAGCACTTCCAGGGGCAATGAATTTACGAGCTGAATTGAGTTGCACTGTGAGTTGTATGTGATTGCGTACACTGTAAATATCCTCTTGTGACTAATAACAAATTTAAAGCTGTACATTTTTATTGATTCAAAGTTGTATTGTATTGATGAATCGAAAGATGAATTGTGCAAATGCATATTGTAGTGTTCTGTTTGGTACTCTGTGACCTATTGTATTTTATAGTTTAAGTTAAATTATGTCCGGATTATTGTACTAAATTGTATCATTTCATGTCATTGGGACAATTTTACAAGGTTTTGCCTTAATGTCCCAAGCTGAACGTAAACTAATAATAATAATAATAATAGTACTCTCCAATGCCCCACATCGACTTCCACATTGTCTGTTGGTAGTGTGGCATTAACATTTCCTTTCATATACTAAACTTCTCCTTACTGGGAAACGGGACAGTTGGAATGCTGCCTCTGTTGCAACCTAATTATGTTATGAAATCGAATAAAGACTCACCCAAAGACTCATCCAAACTGCCCCAAATCACATGCCCGATTTGATGCCATCGCATCCGAAAAGCAGTGGTCATGGTTATTTTGAATTAGCTTTTCAACCTCCGCGGTCGGTGGTGGACGATCAGGAGTCATATATACCGAGGCTAGTTTCAGTCTGACACCATGACTACCATCACATCTGATGAGTTGTGATTTGGATTAAGAAAAACATTAAGGTGCCTTTTGATTAGAATAGAAGTCCTTAGTCTATCCTATGTTCGCTTGTAGAATATTATTACGAAGTCAACACGCCATCTGATTGGTTGCATGGTTTTAGGGTAAGCCTCATTTTCAACCCCTAAAAATACACACGCGAGAAGGCATGCGTACAAGAAGTATATAAGCGACTACACAATTGACATCGTGATAAGGGAACAAGTAAATATGGCAAAGTGAGCATCGTAGTAGCATCAGCAGTGGAACAGTGGTCGTAGCCGAGAGTGAACATCGTAGTAGCAGAGCAGTTAACCGGTGACAGGGACAAAGTGAACCTCGTTGGCAGCAAGAAGTGAAAAGTGATCATAGCCGAATCATGAGAGTGGCAGCAAGCAGAGTGAGCGTCGTATTGGCAAGATCAGTTCACAAGTGCAATAGAAGAGTGAACATCGTATTGGCGGCAAGCGGTTGACAAGTGATCATAGCCGAATCCTTAGAGTAGCAGCAGTGGTTGAAAGGTGATCATCGCAGAGAGAACATCGTGTTAGCAACGGGCTGTTGAAGCGGATGTAAATAAATAATTGTAATGCAAAGCAAACTTTAAGCAAAGACGGAGTGTGTGAATAGCAATAAAGCAAGTTGTTCTAATTTTAACCGTCAGATTGTTTAATAGTTACACAATCCAGTGGTACGAATCCGAGAGTAAGAGTAGTACAAATTGTCTCGAGGGCAATTAATTAATAATATATTGACCGGCGCAGCCGGTAGGACCAAAAATGTGTTATATCATTACAGACTTTTGGCAGATTAAACAACCGCACGGAAAACTCAGCAAAGTCACTAGATGCGAACAATGCAAGGAACTGATATAGATAGTATTCAAACTGATTTAAGATTTCTGAAAGCTAAAGTGGAGATGTTCAACGGGGAAAGACTTCGTGAAATATCCTTTTATTGGCGAGAGATTGATAATGCGTTTTATTAGATTGGATAATATAGACACGCATGTATTGGTCAGCTTCAGAATGCACTTAAAGAGACTGTGCTGAAGGTTTTGAAATCTTTATAAAAGCGAGCGAAAGATCACTGATGCCAGAGAACAACCCCATCCTTAAAAGATCAAATGGGGTTAAAAGTAGGGTGACTCCACAAATAGTTGCTGTTTCAAACAAGTGCACAGAAACAGGCACCAAATTTTCTTTGGATACCTCCGAAAAACAAATGAGCCCAACGGGCGACAATGCAACTCCAGAATTACCACCTGCTACGGCCGGGGTACTTGAGGTAACAAACCCAGGGAAATTAAGGCAGTCTTAAGAGTCTATCATAATTCACCCCAAGGTTTTATGAAACCTTATAGGCGTATACGCGAGGGCTATAATTGGCGTAAAATGATGATGGATATGCATCAATTTTTAACTGGGTATGCAATCTTTCAGAGGAAGAAAATCTCAGGGCAAAGAAAAATGCCCAGCAACCCGTTTGATAAGACATTTATGGGCATGGTGGGTCTGTTGCCGGAGATTTCGTCTGGGAAGTAATATATCCTCACAGTCCAAGATGATATATCAAAATAGTTGCTGCCATTCCATGTTCTTTCATGTTGTGGTGGGAACGATGGGTGCCCCAAGGTTATAACCGGGTTATAACCGGTAACGGCACCAATTTCATTTCAAAACAATTTTCCGACCGGGAAAATCTCCAAATGACAAAAAATCGCACAGACTGATATCACTACTGCCAATAATATCAAAGGTGTTTGAAAAACTAATGTTGAAACCCATTCAACCGGTCATTGAAAGAAGATGCCTAATACCTGACCACCAATTGGGGTTCAGAATCAACCATTCCAAAATTGACCAGTTGTATACAATATCGAATGAAATTCAAAACTCTTACGAGGTGAACAAGATTTGGCTGAGCGCTTCTTGTGACGTAAGTCAAGCCTTCTCCAGGGTTTGGAACGATGGCTTGAAGTAGAGCTAAGATAGGTTCTTCAACAACTCCTACATAAGATCATAGAACCTTTCCTTGAAGCCGACGTTTTCGTGTTAAGTACAGAAATGAATATTTCGAATTTAATTAAATCGTCGCCGAGCTCCGTAAGAAAGTGTTCTTGGACCTGTCTTGTTCTTGCTCTGCACTCGGGACATACCTCAAATTGAAGAAACGTTTGTAGCTTTGTTCTCGGACGGTACAGGTATTCTGGCAATGGAAACTGCGAATGAATCAGCATCTGGGAATCGACAAACAGCTTTGAATAAAATCTGCTAGTTGACAAAAATCTGCCGCATTGTTCTCAACGAAAGCAAATCAACGCATATTAACAGATATTCATTGTCGCGGTCCACATACAGTATGCTAAATATCTGGGAATGATACTAGACGCGATACTTAAATGGAGCGCGCATGTTGAATAGAAAAGCTACTTGAAAATCCACTTAGAGAAACGTATTGGCTCCTTGGAAGATATTCCAAGGACGTACAACTCTGGGGCTGTACCACACTTAGTAATATACAGTTCAATCAATCATTCCAGAACATTATTCCAAGAAAATTCGGGTGAGCCAACTTACTGGCCAGCAGACATCAAGAAAATACCTGACTTAATTGGCTTCTTCGTTACAAGAAACTTATTGCACGAACACTTAACAATAAAATCATGTCTAGATTTGTCATCAGACCATTCTCCAAACCTATTGACCCTACAAAGCAAGATGGATACAAAAATATCTGGAGCTTATATAATTACAAAACAGTCTGGAGCAAAGCCAGAGCATACCTAAATGACAACATCGTCAAAGCAGCAATTCAGTCAACCCCAACTCTAAGCCCATCCCAAATTACTACTCTCCCAGCTCACATTAAGCATAAAATAGGACAAAAAGAAGACTCAGGAAATAATGGTAAATTTCTAGACACCCTGAAGACAAAGGCAAATTCAATAAAGCGGCAAAAGAACTGAAGGCAACGATAAAACAATATGAGGACTGCAAAGTAGAAAATTACCCAAACAATGAGGGACCACGGCAGCTACAAATTATTCCCTTGGAAGGCTACTAAAAAACTAAACAGTGCAATAATACCTAAACCACCCATAAAACAGAAAATAGTACGAGGACAACAACAGACATTCAGAAAGCAACTGCTCTCTGAAGCCAGTTCCCCATTTAACAACCTCACAATGTGCACTACAACAAAACTGACGAGAATAGCTGCAATTGAATCACAAATCTCGAAGGTGAAAAAACAAAAAGGCACCTGGATGCGACCTAATCATCGGGAAACTGCTAAAAGAACTACCTGACTCCATAATAATATATATTAGAAATATATTTAGACAAAACCATTTTCCAGTCTTGTGATGTCGACCCATCAGCCTCTTGCCAATTGTTTCAAAGGCATTTGGGTAAATACGGTGTGATAGAATTGAACCTATCTTGACACAACGAAAAGGTATCCCAAGCCACCAGTTCCGATTTAGAAGGCTATATTCCTCTAAGATGGAGAGAAACGAAGGTTTCCTGCACACCCAAAGCGGGCAGGTCCTCACCTGTAAATCCTAAAGACTTCAAACAAATCAATCTCGCGTCTTTCCTCCTACAAACATTGGAGAGGTTGATGGATGCACACTTACGGGAAGTTATACCAACTGGTAGAATCTCCTTGGCACAGCATGCATACACGAAGGGGAAATCGACAGAGACGGCATTACACGTACTTATTGGTATAGTGGAAAAAGCCATCCAGCCGAAGGGACTTGCACTAGCGGCGTTCATTGACATGGAAGGCGCTTTTAACAACATAAATGCGAACGCCATTACGGGAGCGTTAGAAGCTCTGGGCGTCGATCCTAATATGGTTCCGCTGATAGAGACTATACTCGTCAGCAGGAAGGTAACTGCCAGCTTAGGAGCTTAAGTTGCAGATCTGCAGAGGCACCCCTCAGGGAGGAGTCCTCTCCCCCCTGCTCTGGAATTCGGCGGTAGACTCATTACTGCTAGCCCTAGAGAGGGGGGGTTGCCATGTCGTCGCCTATGCTGACGACTTTTGCAATTGTGATCAGAGGAAAATATCCAAACACTCTTATGGATATTTTGCGCTCTAGGATGGCCACGCTTACTGGTTGGACGGGAAGAAGGGGATTAGGGTTCAACCCTGATAAAATGGAATTAATCCTCTTTTCCAAAAGAAAATAGATTTCCTACGGCCTCCACGTTAATATACAAAGGTGTGGAAATTCCGATGAAGGATACAGTTAGATATTTGGGACTAGTACTAGATAGGAAACTCACCTGGAAGCCCAATATTGAAGAAAGAGTCAGAAAGGCTAATATTGCTTTGTACACATGTAATAAAGCGGTCGGAATCAGGTGGTTATCCCCACGAATTATGCACTGGCTGTACATTTCGGTGGTCAGACCTATATTGCTATATGGAATACTGGTGTGGTGGCCAGCCACTCAAAAACAAAGCTATTTGAGCTTCTGCCCAAGGTCGAAAGAAAGGCTTCCTATGCATCTCTGGTGATTTAAGGACCACTCCAACTAAAGCATTAGAAGTAATACTCAACCTGCCCACATTAGAGCTGGTAGGGAAACAAGTGGTCGCCACAGCAGCACTAAGGCTGAAATGTGCGGCGCTATGGCATGATTGGCAGATTGGTCACTAGACTATTGCGCATACCTGGAGTAGTTCTACCCAACACATTGACCACTCTATATCTAATCTCAACTTCGAAAGGCACTTCCAGACATATATTCCGTCTAGAAGAGAGCGGCAAACACCAATGCCATGGAGAAGGGGGAACTGAATTTCTACACTGGCGGATCCAAACGTGATGATAGAGTCGGTTTTTGAGCTCCCTCAAAAGAACTGGGTCTGGAGCTTTCTTTCCGTCTCCCCGACCACTGAAGTGTTTATCAAGCAGAGGTCCTAGCCATAAAGGAGGTAGCTGTCTACTTAAATAGACATGCCGCAACAAAAAATATTAGAAATATCTACTCGGATAGCCTGGCGGCCATCATGACAATGAACTCGGTGGCACTGAAATCAAAGGTTGTCTTTGGACACCCGGGCAGCCCTAAATGATATCAGTACCGTTTTCAGGGTACGCCTTATATGGGTTCCGGGACATAGGGATATGGAGGGGAACTGTAGGTCTGACGACTTAACCAAACGGGGTACCAACCTTTCTTTATGCACGGACAGATGCGAAGTTGGAATATTAATTGCCGCCTGTAAACTGATGCTGAAGGATATGGTCGTGCGTGAGGCCAATGGGTCTTGGGCACAAGAGGGCACTTACTTAACGACTAGGCTAATGTGGCCGGAGCTTAATAGAAGGAAATCTAGAGACTTGCTTGCCCTGTCGAGAGAGAATATCTCTAAGGTCGTGGCTTGCGTAACTGGTCACTGGCTGTTCGGCAGGCATGCACTCAGGCTTTGAGTATTCTCTCATTAATACTGCAGAAGCTGTGAAGATGAGGAGGAGGAGGAGGAGACTGTGGATCATCTCTTCTGTAGGTGCCCCGCTCTGGCTAGAAGAAGAGCGGGCTCGCTTTTACGCTTTTAGCTCTCTTACAGAAGTGTCTAGCGCGAAGGTCAAACGAATCCTGCGCTTTATTCGGGCTTCGAAATGGTCCGACGAGTGAATCAGGGTTGCGTTGTTACGCGGTGGTATCACAAGGGACCCATGTTGGTCTGAGTAGGCAGGTCCTTAGACCGGCTGCCACGTTAACCTAACCTAACCTACCCATTAAAAAGTGTGTATATAAAATAGGACGATGAATGTTCAGCTTTAGTGGAGTGTGCTCGGACCACTTTTATATTTAATATATACTGCCGATATTCCAACCCCACATCACCAGGAACCATGATAGCATGGTTGATACTCTACTCCTAGCGTCAAACCACGAAGAAGCCGCCGCGACAGATACGCTGTAAAGAATAATCAAAATACAGTCCTCTGGTTCAAAAAAGGGGGTATAGAAATAAACAAAGGGAAATCTGTTCAACAGGAAATCTGAGAAACATCCTCTAACAATGAAAGTCGAAATAATTGAAATTCAACCCGGCGCAAAATACCTTGGCATAATAATCGACGCCAAACATACTTGGAGACATCACATAAAAAGTAAACAATACGAAAGAAGAAACAAATTCAGACAATGAAGTTGGCCACTAGGAAGAAGTTCCAAATTATCCTAACAGAATAAACAAAAAATACATAAGACAATAATCTTACCATAAGGAAATACGGGATAGAAATCTGGGGGAATGCGAGCAAAACCAACATACAACTGGTCCAAGGAGCACAATCAGGAATTCTCCGTGCAATAACGAAGGCTGCTGGTACGTGTCGAATGAAGACATTCACTGGAACATTGACACGGTGGAGGAAACCATAAGAAAAGCGAATCCCACCCGCCGAACTTCCACATAGGGTTTGACATTATCTTTTGGTGTTTTGTTTTATATGCGTAGCCATAAATAAGAAATTTTAGTATATTTTAAATAATATTTACTCTGGCAATGGCCAGAATATATAGTGAAGCCAAATTGTTGAAATAATTTCACTTATTGTTGAGAAACAGATTGTAAATAAAGTGCGGAAGAAAACAGAAATCATTCCGAAACAAAGTTACAAGAGCAGTCGTGGATGCTCCCGGGTATATAAGAAACAGTGATATCCACAGAGACTTAGAGCTTAGCCACAGTCGAAGAAGTCGGAACAAATTTCGCTCGCAGGTTCCGTATTAGTCTTCATGGTCATTGCAACCATACCATAGCCCAAACTTTGGATGTGATAAACCTGGGGCGCCGCCTTCAAAGAACAAAACCATTCGATATAGCGCTATAAGAAGCAGTCCTATATAATGACGGTATCCGAAGGTGCTTGTGCTGGACATCTGCCTGTCTCATGCGAAAATTTGCCAAACTGGTGAATCAAGGTTAATGAATCCCATTATACACACATCATCTTCATTCTCGACACATCATCTCAAGCGATAGAAGGAAAATACCTCCAACTTGACCGTAGATTAGCTTGTATGAAGCACTTCGAACCTTAAAGAACCCCAATGCAATATTACAGCCATCTCCCTGAATTGGTTGATCAATATAAGCTGACAATTGCGCCCAGACTACAAAATACCCATTCACAAACCGATTGTTACGCCCATATGAACATGTGGGGTTCAACTGTGGGGAAGTGCGAGAACCTCAAATCTGGAGCTTATACAAAGAGCTCAGCCTAAGAATCGAAGGACACTTACCGGCACACCATGGTTTGTCGAAAATCAAAACTTCCACCATGGTATACGGATATCGAATATAGAAGACGAATTCAAGGACATAAGGAAAAAATACCAGAACCGGCTACAAAACCACCAAACCTTCCTGTAAGAACTCTATTGCAGCAGAACCCTCATTCAGGTCTTAAGAGACCATGGTTCTAATAAGATGCAATAAATAAACAAATGCATTTGTTGCTAATGTTCTAGGACATGTGTTCGGTAGGTACGTAAAATGGCTGAGGACCCTCTGGTCGCCTCAATTAGCAATAGTGCCGATTTGATGCCATATCCTCGTGAGCCCAAGGATGGTGGTCTACTTTAATGTAAAAGAGAAGCAGCCGGAGTTGCTTAAAAATTAATTTGGTCTGAAACAAGAGCAATGCCCCAGAATATAGAAAAGGACTTCCGAAATGTTTGAGTCTCTAGCGAGCGAGGGGTGGGCAATAACAAAGAAAGTGCAAGACGGTCTCTCTGTCTTGTAGGTTCTTGCAGCTCCTGCACAGAGCATTTAATGGAATGCCCATTTTTTCAGCTCGTGTGCGTTTCTGCTGAAGTATATACAGATTCAAGTTTAGATCATCCAACAAACGCTTATTAGGTGAATCTAAGCGCTATCCATTGTCACCTAAAACTCACTCATATGAGAAATACGATCTTGCTACATCATCACATATACATATTTTGCCTGATCCAAGCGCCCCGACCCCGAAGTTCACCTCTATCTCATACGATCGTGCTTAACAACATCTCATATTTCATTGAAACTTAGCGCTGCCCCTTATCAGTACTTCTCACTTCGCATTCTACAGAAACACCAACTTTTCATATACTGCGTATCGTTTGTATACATACACTCCATGTGGCTGATGTTGTTCATGTTGTTGTTGTATATGTTTCGCTCGTTATTGTTGGACTTGGCAAGAACCCCACAATTTCACATGTGAACATCTCATATTGTCTTTGCTGTAATTGTTTTGGGAGCAGAGAGTACTGCGTACAAAGCCTCGCAAACACGCTACTAAAGTAAATATTTCCCGACATATACTACCGATATGAAAAAGAGATGCACCATCAACTCTATATATAATAGTAAGCATAATCGAATAGTCTCTCAAGGAAGAAGGAAATATGTATGATCTGCCATATTTTGATTTGTATCCCGATCGTTCGATTAGTCTGAGCAATCTGCTTTATCTTAGCTAAGCTTCGATTTGCGCTCTCCTCTGTCACTGATCACTGGTGCCTCATTAACCGGGAATGATTTTAGAATAAAATCATATATAGGTATCATTTAGAGGTAATCATATATAGATCGGGTTGTTTTAGAGAGCAGTGTAGAATTTATTCCGTTTCCTATATTTTCTGGAACCGGACAACGGTTCCCAGTGAAACGGCACTTTGTCCCTCTAAGCAAAGCAGTCGAAAATTCATGGCAACTGAAGAACCAAATGAAGATGAGAGTGAAGTCCACAGTAGGAGAATATTGTGGCTAATTAAACTAAGGAGCTCACACTGAGATCACAAACAGGAAGATTCACCATCATCCTTTATACACGAATACACTTGAAATACTGCAGATTAAGACAACAAAAGAATGGGTCATGACCAACGCAAGACACTGGATTCCAAGCGACTTTGGAAGAAGTACAGAAAAATATGAGCAGAACATCTGTCTTACATTCAATTAAGTGTGTACAGGTAACAAGATTGATGTGTGGTTGTAACCTCAGTGAATTTTCCTAGCAAATCATCATATTCTTAATTGAGTGTTCCAAAACAATGTCTTAAGAGGCATCACAAGTGCAACTTGTTAGGTTCTTAGGCTTATCTACATCGGGCTCTGCACTGTCAGTGAAAAGTTTGCTTATCCACGCCAATCGGGTGTGAGGGCATAGCAAAGAGCAGCCTGGAATATTTGTTAACTCATTCCCATTTTGTTAACGCAAATTTTTACGATCCTAAATTTTTTTTCCTAATAAATTTATTGAATCCTTCTAATATAAACAATAGAAACTCACAATAAGAACTTCAATCTTAATTGTAGGGAACAAATATTTCTTCCCCAGTGTTTCGAAATATGTTCAGTATGTGGATTAAACTATCTTTTACATAGTTTTACTGTAAAAAAAGACAACAACAATTATTATCATTTTACGTATAAAATTGTATCTTACATTTTATAATTGCAATTATATATTCATGTCGTATAAGAATTGCTATTTAATCCCTCCAATAAATGAATCTCTTCCTTTCAATCGCTTTCGATATTTGCATTTTAGAAGATTAGAAGCTAATTTGTTTGGTTGAACTCGAAGCATTTCAGTATAAGTCGCGCTATATCTGGAGACCTGCATTTCGACTGTAGGAACTTTGAAATCTTTGTGGAGGTTCGCATTGGTGATGTACCATGGAGCCCCAGTGATCATCCTTAGAGCTTTCGATTGATCTCTGTTTGAATTTTTTCTAAGTTCGTTCTTGAAGCTGTTCTCCACATTTGGATACCACAACAACAAGTTCTAAATCAGGATTCTGGACTCTAAAACACCTTAATGGAGAACTTAACTATAATATGGACTTCGATTCTATAAACTTCTGAAATCTGTTAAAACATAATGAACATTAAATAGTGTTTGTCCCTATTTCTATATCGGACACACATGTCACAATTCAATATGCAGAGGCATGCAACAGGCATGCATTTGTTTATTGATAATTAAGTAGGTATGACAATCACGTAAGTGGGGTTTAATAAGGTAAGGTCCCGACTAAGTCAAGGTCTGCAAATGTTTCTTCATTAGTTCCTTAGTTGCCCACATAATGTATTAATGAGACTGACAAATTCAATTCCGACTATTTCTTTAATTTATTCTTACAATAAACCTTAATCATAACAACAATTTTACAGCACCGCTCCGCTGAGTAATATTATAAAAATTGTTCCTAAGCATGTTCACCTAAGCATGCCAAACAGTTCTCAATTTCGGGTCTGAGCTCATTCCAAGCTAAGTAAATTGAAATATTTGTCGGCCTGAAACTCGAGAGACGAAGGAAACAAAGCAAAGTTTTTGTTCGTGTTTTAATAACAATATTTTAAAGCAAATTTTAACTAGAATTGCAACATTTGCGCAAATAAGCCACTATAAAATAAGTGAGAAAGAACATTTGAAATAACTTATCAGAAAAGTGGAGAAAGTCGAAGGAAAGATGAATAAATAAAAGAGAAAAAATGATAAATAAAATATTGAGAAAAAGCCAACATTATTCTTGGTACACCCACAAATTTCGCCACGGATTTTGACAGTGGACCTAGAGAAAAACTAACGTGCATAGATTGGGTTAAAGGTGACAGTGAAGATATTAAAGCTGTGTTGGACTAAATTGATGGAGTAATGTTTTCATCCCTTAAACCAATCCTCTGTACCGACAACTAGCGATTCTAACAGAAATTCAATTTTCTAATCGTATGAAACATTATTTGCAATCAAAATATATTTAAATACATAAAAGAGTTTCCAGTGCGGATACATCGGCGGAATAAAATGGCTCAGAACAGAACTTAGTTCCATAACTAGTTGTTGTTGGAACTTCTGTCAGTTTCCTGGCTAGGGATCTCTATGGCGTGTTTTCCACACTGAGTAAACCATTAAACCATTCCATTGTTAGTGAATGAATTCGGGAGAATTAGAATAAGCGGTGAACTCACTAACCTGTAGGGCCACGACTACAAGACTAGCCTACTTCCCACTTCACCACCGAAACAGAGCTCTTAAGTACACATACAAATGAATTTTATTAGATGTTTGTCTACAAGACCCTTATCCTGGTGCCACGCCTGCCACTAGTGACCAGTTACACGATCACTTTGTCGTCACCAGAACTTGGAAATTTCAGCATCTTCTCCGAAATCGCGTAACTCGATCGTATTACATTAGGAAACGCAACTACGGCTGCAACTGCAGGGCCCTGTATTTCCCTTTAAAACATTTTGAAAAAATTTTACACTTTTAACTTTTTTTAATTAGGCAAATTTTGCTTTAATACAAAAAATATTATTATATCACTAGAATAGGATACAAAAATTTAGTGAAACTGGAACCCATTGGTCATTCCGTTGGTTCGGGAAGTAATTCAAATCCATTGTTCCCTTTCTGCAATAGTTTCGAAAACCACGAAGTTTTAGTTTTCCACTCTTTTGCACAAAAGCCAACGGGGGCTTCATCAAAGCTGCTAATGGTAAATTGTGTATCTTTCGAATCGTTAGATTTTTTCTCAAAATCAGTATAGTAAGTTCGATACCAGTAAAAGAAAATATCGCCTGCCTGCAGTTCTTCAACGCAATTTTTATGTGTCCATTTTTTATCCTTTTTTGTTGCATACACTTCTCCTTCTATAGTAAGATCGGTATCCTCCCTCTTCTTTGTTATTATATACTTGAATAAAACCTTTTGATGGCGACAATCCCGAAGGAACATTTCGAATCCTTTTCGGTAAACCTTCACTTCTATTTTGTCCTCGCAAACAACACTGCAAACCAGCATTGACAAAAACACGAGGATAGCGTACCTTCTGATAGCGAACATGGCGTTTGACTGTGATGGGATAACTTTGGAAAGCTTTACAATAGCTTCGACTGATATGATAATTTGTGTCAGACCCAACAGCACCACTACAGTGAAAGAACCACTGCAAACTTATAATATTTTGTAGTTGTATTGCTGGAAAGTTTTCTGTGGGACATTTTTCTATTTGTTCTGGAACTGCGTTTTGAAGAATTGTCTCTCATGTTCTCAGCTTTTTCTCTGTCCTTCTTTGTTTTTAAATTTCCAACTGAGAATTGTGTTGCAATCTCTGTTTGAATAAGAATAACTTGAGAGCGAAAGAACGAAAGGAATACGAACTGAAACCGAATATGAATTTGGCCCAAGAGAACAAATGTTCCCAAAGTCTGGTGGGCGTGTCATATAATTCCATTATTTACTGTTATTTCTTAGTTTTATATTCTTTCTCTCATTAAATAACCGAATATGCTTGAAAACAAGAAGAGAGAACACAGCAAATTGTCACTTGGTGGATAAGCAGACATGAAAGTCAAACAAGCTGACATGGAGACAAGAACCTTGGAAGGTAGCACAATGATTCTTATATTGTTTATATTTCTTAAACACATTTTTTGTTGTTTGTTAGTGTTATTAAATAAACCAAATAAAAAGCAGACCCCGCCAACAAATGCTTTCAACTCAACTAACACTCTACAATACAATATTCTACACGTGAATAGAACTTCCCTTGGCTCTCCTTGATTAATTAAGTAGCTTGCTGGAATAGGAGGTACCGCAGCCATATATTCCTTTAGCCGCACTTTTTCTTGCTGCTTGCAACTGACTACAGTCTCCCACACAAAGGTCCTGTTATCAGGTCTGTCATAATAAGCATTTGCGTGTCTTGTGATTCTGAATATTGAATTGTAAAAGGTGCGTATCGAAATGAGACCAGTGGGGACAGTTTATAATGTGGGTGTGGGGGTGTAGTACACCTACGAGTTCTTCTATGGTTCATATACTAATAGTTGCACCCGCATCCGTGGTAATGCCAACCAAAGGAGAAACGTGTTCGTATTTTAGCCCCGTTTATGAACTGATTTTACACACTACTTTTTGATTTTCCATCTGGTGTGTGCACGAAGAGATCAGTTGATTTCAGATGAGCGGGCCACATACAGCTGTGCATGTGTTCCAAATTTTGTCCACACACTTGCAGCGATTGACCCAGTACTTTGTTGATGGTTATTGCCAATGCTGGTCCCACCGGAAACTGCAGTCATTTCAATTTGAATGGAATAAAGGTTGGAAACATTGGGGTGAGTGGTATCAGTACATCTTCTTCTATAAACTATCCATGTAAAATTTTAGCTTCGATTATCTTGCTCACCATCTTTTACACTGAGAACCTGGTATTCGTCGTGGATTAATGTTTCGGAGAAGAATGATAAGCACGCCAATTTTGGCATGCCTGGCTAGTCAAGTGATGGGAAGAATTCAGTTGGGTAAATGACAATTTCTTCTTGATTCATTGCCTGCATTATCGATTGACTTATAAGTTGTCGCTTCGCCTGGTAGTCTTGTTAATGCTGAAATTGGTGGCATTGACATCATTGTTTATGGCTCCTGATATAGAAAGTGCACTGAGCCATTGAAGATTTTCGTAATTCATTGCGATATTTGGGAGATGAATGGGAATTGAATCAGTTCGACTGTGAATGCTAATTTTGCGGAAGTTTCTTGGCAAGGAGGATGCATCGATTGCCATCTTCCCGTTCCCAATATCCAACAATTGTTTTGCGAAACGTTCAGCGGATGCACCATGTTGTAGTTGGACACTCATATTGGTCCGTGAGAACGAGTATTGTACCCATATATAAGATTACTTATACTGCTAATAATTTATAAATTTATCAGGAGTTATTTGACTAAAACAAAATTCGAATATTTCAGGATAACTACTACAATGACTACCTGCTCCATATACTGCTGTCTTCATCAAGATCTCATCTTCATTTCATCTTCAGGTACTCGTATAAGTGCATTTTTGCTCTGAACGATAAACATTGAAGACAGACTCGCTATTATTGTCTCTGTATTTGTTGCACTTGAGTTGGCGGTCTACTCTGAACATAGTCGGAGTGAACATCAAATATTTTTATACTATAAACCGAGTTATAAAGAAGAAAAAACAAAATTAGAATATTTTCCACTCTTATAAAATACACAAATCAATTAATCCCAAATTTTGACACAAAAGGATCGTATCAAAAATTAGCTAGTATATTAAAAATGTTTTTATTCTGGACTTGCTTCCAAAAGAACCCAACTATTATATTTTATATCCTGAATACTTTAAATTACGAACAAAATATAACAAACACAATTAATTAACTACAATTAGGGGTTGGTGGCACCAAAATCTCAAAGAGTCTACATGTTTCCCTCAAGAGCAAATCTTCCGAAACATCCCTACACGAGGTCGTTAAGACAATAGAAAGAATCCCTTTCGTTTAAAGAGTTAACCTAGGCGGAGTTCTTACATATTTAGGGCGCGTTTCATACCTTAGAATTAGACTCCACTACCGATACTTTGCAGGACCTAAAGGTGAAGTCCCGAGAGGATAATCCGTCCGGACATCGGGGTGAATTTAGGGGGTTAAGACTCCACACTACAAGGATTTTCGACTGCTTTACACCTCGTAAAAAAAAAACATAAAAGTAAAGCGTGCATCGGTCCCTGGATAGGAGCTCTGCTGAGAAACAAACGGGAAATTCAATGATTTTCCCATACGATATGTTAGGAGAGGAATATTCCTCAGGGAGAGATCATTTCCCCACTATTGCGACTCATTACCCTCACACAGCATTCTCAACAAACTCAACAAAGGTGTATAAAGGTAGTGTATGTAGGTGATATAGCGATTTTAATAACAGGACAATTCCTGGAAGAGCTGGAAGAGCTGGATGAAATCATCCTCGGAGTACTTAGCGGATGGACCACTCGGTGTGGCTTTGCTGTTAATCCCAACAGAACCGAATTGTTGCTGTTTACAAGAAAGTATAAGCCAATATCCTTCCGATTATCGACACTTAACGGTGAAACTTTCCTCAAAAGCCAAGTTTCTAACGATTATACGAGAATTAGATTGGAAGTGGAACATACCGAACCGACGTTTGGACGTTCAAGGCAAGTCTTCGGTCAACACCGTTATGAGAAGTGTAGTGGCCAACACTTAATAAGAAATACAATATTAATACCTGAGGCTCCGTCCGAATAGCAGCATGCATAGAATTTACAGCGTCGATAAGATCTTGTTCCTCCAATGTCCTCAATACTCTTTCACACTTTTTATTTTATATATCAAGCAGGTGGCCATATCGAGCGCGCTTCCACATAGACAAGCATCTCAGTGAATAGAGCGTAGGCATGGACATGGTGCCATCTTCTCGGAAGCTCCCGTAAACGTAGGAATCTTTCCGGATGGGTTCAAATATTAACTGCAGTGTGGGAGCGGGTTATACTCTAGGGATTTTGCAGTGAAAAGAGCTCTTTGCCTTCCGGATCATTCCAAAGTATACAGGAACCGACAAGAACAACAAAAAGTTGTTTACCAGACCCGATTTATTTTATTCAAAATATTTCCTTTCCAACTCAATACAACGATTTGCACTGTCCAAAAGTATGTCGATTGAGTGTTTTAGATCATCGGCAAGAATGTTTCTCAGGATGTCGGTACAAGCATTTTGAATGGCTTCTACGTCCACAAAACGCTTTTCTTTCACCGCCAAATGCATTTTTTCGAATAAGGTAAAAGTCGCATGGTGCCAAATCAGGCAAATAGTATTAAAATCCGAATTATCGTGAGGCAAACACCTTCTGCGCGATAATCCGTTCAAATCCGATGAATAAGATTTATTAAACTCTTCAAAACGTCAGATTGAGTAGTGCAATAGCGGTTTAGCCCTGTGAAACGAATTCTTTATGGATAATGCCCTTGGAATCGTAAAAGCAAATCAACATTGTCTTAATGCTTGCGCCTTTGTTTGGCGCCTTCCACTCTGCACTTTGGCGCTGGGTTTCTGGATCTTACACCACGTTCTATCATCAGTCACACTATTGTATAGAAATTTTTCGGCCTTTTTGGCTTCCTTCGAATGTTGAATTCGGAGCAATTTCAATGAAGATTTTGGCTGATCTTTGATAAATTCACGGACAGTTTTGATGGAATATAGCCCAAAATATAGTGGCCATCATTTATGTCCTCACGGCCGTTTTTAAAACGCTCATCAATTGAAAATAAAACTTAATATTAACTCTTTGTTCGATGTTCCTTCTTCTACCGATGACACAATAATTCCGTTTCTAGTAGTCCAAATGCAATACAATTTTGACAGTACATCAGTGAGGGATTTATCCTTATCACGCATGTAATGCCAATAGATGACCTCACTAGAAATAACTATTTGTACAAAGTCCTGCTTGTTATTGTACCTTGTATGTGACGTCTTCCAAACGAAGATTTTTGCGATAGGGTAACCTTCCAGAATTCTTTTACAACAGAACCTCCGAAATTGACTAGTGTGCATTTTTTATGACAACCAAGCTGCGATTAAGGCATTAGCACTGCATGCTTACAAATCTAAGCTAGTTAAGGACTGCAGAGTGCTATTAGGCTCATTGTGAAGCCAGGCGGACATCGCTATCCTTTGGATAGCTGCTCACACAGGTATTCAAGGTAATGAGGCGCCAGACGAACTGGTAGGGTAAGGGTGAATTCAGAGTAGATGGTAGCGCCTCCAATCAGGTATATTTCCTGGCAGTTTGAGAAAGAATATGACAAAACCTTTCAAGCTGTAGGAAAGCGAGAGTGATTTGGCCACGATACAGTACCCGAAGAACCAACGATCTCCTTCTAAATTCGCAAAGCCCACAGGCCATAGGTCAGTTTTTCTCTCCACAGGGAGGACAATTTAAGAGAAATCGACAACAAAGCAGTACATATGTGCTACTTGGAGCGAAATCCAGGATTCGCAGCGGCAGCTACGTACCTACCTATTTCTCTTATAATTCAAAATGTACCACGAATTGATGCAGTACCCGAAGAACCAACGATCTCCTTCTAAATTCGCAAAGTCCACAGGCCATAGGTCAGTTTTTCTCTCCACAGGGAGGACAATTTAAGAGAAATCGACAACAAAGCAGTGTATATGTGCTACTTGTACCGAAATCCAGGATTCGCAGCGGCAGCTACGTACCTACCTATTTCTCTTATAATTCAAAATGTACCATGAATTGATGCAGTACCCGAAGAACCAACGATCTCCTTCTAAATTCGCAAAGCCCACAGGCCATAGGTCAGTTTTTCTCTCCACAGGGAGGACAATTTAAGAGAAATCGACAACAAAGCAGTGCATATGTGCTACTTGTAGCGAAATCCAGGATTCGCAGCGGCAGCTACGTACCTACCTATTTCTCTTATAATTCAAAATGTACCATGAATTGATGCAGTACCCGAAGAACCAACGATCTCCTTCTAAATTCGCAAAGTCCACAGGCCATAGGTCAGTTTTTCTCTCCACAGGGAGGACAATTTAAGAGAAATCGACAACAAAGCAGTGCATATGTGCTACTTGTAGCGAAATCCAGGATTCGCAGCGGCAGCTACGTACCTACCTATTTCTCTTATAATTCAAAATGTACCATGAATTGATGCAGTACCCGAAGAACAAACGATCTCCTTCTAGATTCGCAAAGTCCACAGGCCATAGGTCAGTTTTTCTCTCCACAGGGAGGACAATTTAAGAGAAATCGACAACAAAGCAGTGCATATGTGCTACTTGTAGCGAAATCCAGGATTCGCAGCGGCAGCTACGTACCTACCTATTTCTCTTATAATTCAAAATGTACCATGAATTGATGCAGTACCCGAAGAACCAACGATCTCCTTCTAAATTCGCAAAGCCCACAGGCCATAGGTCAGTTTTTCTCTCCACAGGGAGGACAATTTAAGAGAAATCGACAACAAAGCAGTGCATATGTGCTACTTGTAGCGAAATCCAGGATTCGCAGCGGCAGCTACGTACCTACCTATTTCTCTTATAATTCAAAATGTACCATGAATTGATGCAGTACCCGAAGAACCAACGATCTCCTTCTAAATTCGCAAAGTCCACAGGCCATAGGTCAGTTTTTCTCTCCACAGGGAGGACAATTTAAGAGAAATCGACAACAAAGCAGTGCATATGTGCTACTTGTAGCGAAATCCAGGATTCGCAGCGGCAGCTACGTACCTACCTATTTCTCTTATAATTCAAAATGTACCATGAATTGATGCAGTACCCGAAGAACAAACGATCTCCTTCTAGATTCGCAAAGTCCACAGGCCATAGGTCAGTTTTTCTCTCCACAGGGAGGACAATTTAAGAGAAATCGACAACAAAGCAGTGCATATGTGCTACTTGTAGCGAAATCCAGGATTCGCAGCGGCAGCTACGTACCTACCTATTTCTCTTATAATTCAAAATGTACCATGAATTGATGCAGTACCCGAAGAACCAACGATCTCCTTCTAAATTCGCAAAGTCCACAGGCCATAGGTCAGTTTTTCTCTCCACAGGGAGGACAATTTAAGAGAAATCGACAACAAAGCAGTGCATATGTGCTACTTGTAGCGAAATCCAGGATTCGCAGCGGCAGCTACGTACCTACCTATTTCTCTTATAATTCAAAATGTACCATGAATTGATGCAGTACCCGAAGAACCAACGATCTCCTTCTAAATTCGCAAAGTCCACAGGCCATAGGTCAGTTTTTCTCTCCACAGGGAGGACAATTTAAGAGAAATCGACAACAAAGCAGTGCATATGTGCTACTTGTAGCGAAATCCAGGATTCGCAGCGGCAGCTACGTACCTACCTATTTCTCTTATAATTCAAAATGTACCACGAATTGATGCAGTACCCGAAGAACCAACGATCTCCTTCTAAATTCGCAAAGTCCACAGGCCATAGGTCAGTTTTTCTCTCCACAGGGAGGACAATTTAAGAGAAATCGACAACAAAGCAGTGTATATGTGCTACTTGTACCGAAATCCAGGATTCGCAGCGGCAGCTACGTACCTACCTATTTCTCTTATAATTCAAAATGTACCATGAATTGATGCAGTACCCGAAGAACCAACGATCTCCTTCTAAATTCGCAAAGTCCACAGGCCATAGGTCAGTTTTTCTCTCCACAGGGAGGACAATTTAAGAGAAATCGACAACAAAGCAGTGCATATGTGCTACTTGTAGCGAAATCCAGGATTCGCAGCGGCAGCTACGTACCTACCTATTTCTCTTATAATTCAAAATGTACCATGAATTGATGCAGTACCCGAAGAACCAACGATCTCCTTCTAAATTCGCAAAGCCCACAGGCCATAGGTCAGTTTTTCTCTCCACAGGGAGGACAATTTAAGAGAAATCGACAACAAAGCAGTGCATATGTGCTACTTGTAGCGAAATCCAGGATTCGCAGCGGCAGCTACGTACCTACCTATTTCTCTTATAATTCAAAATGTACCATGAATTGATGCAGTACCCGAAGAACCAACGATCTCCTTCTAGATTCGCAAAGTCCACAGGCCATAGGTCAGTTTTTCTCTCCACAGGGAGGACAATTTAAGAGAAATCGACAACAAAGCAGTACATATGTGCTACTTGGAGCGAAATCCAGGATTCGCATCGGCAGCTATGTACCTACCTATTTCTCTTATAATTCAAAATGTACCATGAATTGATGCAGTACCCGAAGAACAAACGATCTCCTTCTAGATTCGCAAAGTCCACAGGCCATAGGTCAGTTTTTCTCTCCACAGGGAGGACAATTTAAGAGAAATCGACAACAAAGCAGTGCATATGTGCTACTTGTAGCGAAATCCAGGATTCGCAGCGGCAGCTACGTACCTACCTATTTCTCTTATAATTCAAAATGTACCATGAATTGATGCAGTACCCGAAGAACAAACGATCTCCTTCTAGATTCGCAAAGTCCACAGGCCATAGGTCAGTTTTTCTCTCCACAGGGAGGACAATTTAAGAGAAATCGACAACAAAGCAGTGCATATGTGCTACTTGTAGCGAAATCCAGGATTCGCAGCGGCAGCTACGTACCTACCTATTTCTCTTATAATTCAAAATGTACCATGAATTGATGCAGTACCCGAAGAACCAACGATCTCCTTCTAAATTCGCAAAGTCCACAGGCCATAGGTCAGTTTTTCTCTCCACAGGGAGGACAATTTAAGAGAAATCGACAACAAAGCAGTACATATGTGCTACTTGGAGCGAAATCCAGGATTCGCAGCGGCAGCTACGTACCTACCTATTTCTCTTATAATTCAAAATGTACCATGAATTGATGCAGTACCCGAAGAACCAACGATCTCCTTCTAAATTCGCAAAGTCCACAGGCCATAGGTCAGTTTTTCTCTCCACAGGGAGGACAATTTAAGAGAAATCGACAACAAAGCAGTACATATGTGCTACTTGGAGCGAAATCCAGGATTCGCAGCGGCAGCTACGTACCTACCTATTTCTCTTATAATTCAAAATGTACCATGAATTGATGCAGTACCCGAAGAACCAACGATCTCCTTCTAAATTCGCAAAGTCCACAGGCCATAGGTCAGTTTTTCTCTCCACAGGGAGGACAATTTAAGAGAAATCGACAACAAAGCAGTACATATGTGCTACTTGGAGCGAAATCCAGGATTCGCAGCGGCAGCTACGTACCTACCTATTTCTCTTATAATTCAAAATTAACATGAATTGGTACATTTTGAAAAGTAGGATTTTAAATATATTCTTAGATTAATGGCCATACTTTATTTTATGAAAAAATTTAGGTCTCTGTAGTTATAATTCAATATAGGCTACATTCTGAAAAATCGATATTGTACAATTGTTTACAGAATGGTCTCATATATTTTGCTAATTAAAAATTTATAAATGATACCATCGATGTCCATTTAGTTTAATAAAACACAAAATTCAAACAAAACCACAATTTAAAAAATGTATTGAACTCCTTTGCAGCCCTTAATAATTTTTCAGCTATGGCAACCCTTTCAGTAATATTTACAATTGTTTAAAAAAGGAGTAGATACCAAAATCCTGTTGTAATTCGTTTTTGTTTTGGATCTTTCTCTCATTTTTCCATTGGAACATTTAACTATTTTATTGAAAAAAATTTAGTGTTAAAAAATTTCGTTTGCAGAAATTAGAACTTTCATTATATGTTAAACAGTAATTTTACGTGTTTGTGCTGTTTTAGAGATGAATTTGCAACAGATGCTAGTTTTAAAACACCACCTGTCATCAGTGCCGCTCCTTTATTAACCGCGGCTTCAGATTTCGTCTCAAGGCTCGCATAATATTTCTTATATTGTGGCCAGTCATAATACGCAACACTATGGACGATTTGGAATCCAACGCTGATAGTGTTAATTATCTAATCACAGAACTTTGCCGTAGCATAGCTCGGCAGAACGGTGTAGTGCAGCAATCATCAGTCAATAAATTAAAATTACAATCCTTTGAAATACTATTGAAAAAATCAAAACGCCCACACTTCCATCCCTCTGCCACAAGTTCGACCGATGACTTTGATCCACAACGGGCATTGGAAATACAGATTTTTGCAGCAAAACTGAACACCAAAACAAAACGAGAAGATCGACAGAAATTTATGGAATTTGAGGAGCAGTTGGATGTAATAAACAATGAGGCATACTTCAAGAATGATGCCGGTCGAGGCGTTTTACAGCTGCTGCTATTGCTACAGGGAAATGTGCATACTGAAGAGAAAGTGGTAAGCAATGAATAACTGCTCCTATATAAGTCACCTTTTACATATAAAATGAAAAATCAATTTTCAGTCTGCTGCAGGTCAGCCACAATTACTTGTACCTGGTCCTTTTACTTTGCATGGACGCTATAGACACAATAAATATTACCCGTTGAGACCAACAAAGAGCTTAATGCGACCACAACCACGTTCCTTTAAAGGACTGCAAAATATCATGACAAATGAGAATCCATATTTGCCCAAATTTCTGTTTAAAGGTGAGCACAATAAATTGGCTGAAATTGAGCGAAAATTTGCTGCTTGTCCGCCGCTGGCATCAGAACAAAATGATTGTACGTTCACTGGAATGGCTAAAGATCTGTGGGGTCCTACAATGCGTGTTAGCGTAGGTGCATTTCAATTGTTTGCCAATTATAAGAGCATAGCAGATAAGCCAAAGGTAACTTCATGATCAGACCTAAGCATAGAGTGGAAGCTAAATTGAAATTTGTTGTATTTTACTTTCAGAATAAAAAGGCACTCAAAAAGCAAGTAAAACATTCTAAACGACTTGAACCAATGGGAAATTCTTTAACTAATGTTGAAACTGCTTTGGAAACAGATGCAAAAAAGACGTTCTCTTGGAATTGGGAGAATCTTGGTTGTTTTGGTGCTACGTATGATAAACCGTTTGCAACCGAATCGGAGGTTACACTAGAGCTGCTTAATGTGTACAGTCAATCAATTGGACGTGAATTTAAAGCAAAAGTATTAGCACAACAACAGTTTATAAAGGATGTAAAGTCGCTGATCGGTTAGAGCTGTTTTGTTATATACTCAGTCTATTTATAGTTGCAAAGAACCAATTGACGAAAAAGTCCCATTTGAACAGTGGCAATTTATTTAGATGATGTTGAGAGTTAAGTAAGATAAACATTAAAGATTCATGATGATTATAGAAAGAGTTATTTCTCTTTAGTTTTGTCACTTCTTTAGCTCTCTGCTTAAGCAAAATAGACACCACTGTCCTAATAAGACTTCTAATAGTATATACACTCTCTGTATGCTATCGTATATATCCCTAGAAAAGAGTAATCATGGTGTTAGCTAAAACAGTTGCGAGTACAACTGGACCGAGGAGCTGTTTTAGCTATACTTGCTATCTATTTACTTAATTATTTTTATTTTCTGTTGGTTATTTCACGCTATAAATTATAGTTTTGTTGGCATTTTCTTTTAGTGGGTATACAATCGGACACGTTTCAACACAACGATTTATTGATCTTTAGCATGCAAGACAACATTACCGTGGAACACATACTGCCGCTTACAATTGCAAATTATTGTGTTGAATTCCTGGAGTGTGGCACCTGCTACAAACGCATGCAGATGATGATCATGAAGCAAAACTATAAATTAATGTTTGAAGGATTCATGTTTAAGGTGAGCGACAACCGTGTACTTATATTTAAAGGGTTTTTTTGAAGATTCCATTTTTCTTTTCAAGGCGGTGTGCAGTGCTGTTGATGAGTATTTGCTTACTTTTCGGCAATATGTCTTTGGACAGGAGGATCACAATTTGATGACATTTTATACACGCATTAAAAGGCTGATGTGTCAGATGTGCAGTCTGTCCTATACGTTGGGCATACATCCAGATAGTATGAATGATATTTTTATGATACGATCATGGTTCAGAGAATCACGCACGGTTGAGTTTTAGACTACTCATGAACTCATTTTTGTTGAGCGCTACTTTTCTTTTAGAAAACGCTTGTTGTAGATGATGTTGATCTCTGAACAATGTTTCTTCCCAATTTGGCACACGATACGCTAAGTTTTCACTTGCTTTCTAAGCTATGATTATGAATATTAATACTTTCTTCCCTTTTCCTCCAGTTAATGAAAATCACAAACCATCAATGGGCTCACAGATGCTTGGCTATTTGTATCGTGAAATCATGCGCCTTACAGAGAAAGATTTCATAACGTTGTTGGTGTTTTTATTGAAGCGCTGCTGCCACGTGTATTTCAAGTAAGTTATATTTTTTTTGGAAACTGAACTCTTATTAATTATATAATTTCCATTAGACATCTGCAAAAATGGATCTATTATGGTTTGCTCGATGATCCTTGCAATGAGTTGTTTATTGGGTTTGTCGACCACTATCGCCAAAATACCAAATATTTCTACGATAAGGCATATTTTGTACGGAGTGAAGCGGTACCGGGATTTTTTCAAAACTTTGAGGATCAGATACTGCAATGCGGCAAATATACAATGCTTCTAAAGGCCAACAAACCGAATGTAAACTAACAGATTTTTATTTCATAAAACTATCAAAATATTATAAATGTTTATTTCAGCATGCTCTCTTTGAGTTGGAATATCCTGCCATATCAGTGTGCTTAACCTTTGAAGAAATACAAAAACTCGAAGCTACTTGTTCGAAATATTATGAACGCGCCCGTGAACTTTGCGGCAAACCAGTTACAATACGGGAGCTATTCGAAAAACGGACTGAGCAGAACCGCAATTTCCTGCAAATGGTCGCGCAACGATCACGTGAGAATATTGTCAAATGGGAGGACGAGCAGCAGGCCAAGGTGCTATTGATAGCCGAAAAGAAGCAAAGGCGTCTCGAAGAGCTTACAGCACAATTGCAAGAAAACAAGCAGCGTAAGATAAGCGATCGACGGTTAAATGTTGAAGCCGAATTGAAAACTCTGCGTGACATGGAAGCACAGGAAGACCACCACTTGCTGAAGGATAATATAAATTTACGCAAACGTATTGAATACTATCAGGAACTTAGCGATATATTGCAATACGACGAAGATGAGGACAAACCTAAAACACACCGTCCAAATTCAAGGCATTCAAATAGTGTTAGGA
Organism: Clusia tigrina; assembly: GCA_920105625.2. Classification (NCBI taxonomy): domain Eukaryota; kingdom Metazoa; phylum Arthropoda; class Insecta; order Diptera; family Clusiidae; genus Clusia; species Clusia tigrina. Next base: position 146,286,290 of record OV050033.1, read on the forward strand.
GTCGTTCACAACGCACACATACTCCTGCTAGCACTGCTGGCACCGAAGACTTTGAATCATGCTACGATGATGAGGATGCAAGTTCTGATTATGCGGAATGTCTTTCCGACGAGTTTTTTAAACGATTCGAAGAAAATGAAGCAGAAATACAGGCTCTTTGTGCTCGAAAGGACAACAATAACAGTCCACAGTTAAATGATAATGTGCTTGGCGAAGTTGCAAAGGCTTCTGCTACTACTATTGAACTTATTACCATAATGGATAAACCGCTCAAACCTAGTCACTCCGATATTCTTAACTCAAATGAACTGCCTGCACTTCCGCACAGCATTATGCAACAGAATCGCGAAAAGATCTTATCTGGCACTAACATGGAAATGTGTGTGAAGAACCTGAACACTTGGCCGAAAACAGATGAAGGAGAAATATGTGAGTCTGGTTCAAAACTAATTATTGGAATAATGATAGAATTGCGTTATGAATGAGGTGAAAATAATAGTACAACAGAAACGAAAGTTTTGCTTTGACCGTAGTGAACTTTTGACACGCTTATAAAATTCCTTAAATTAAATATTCAAATAATTATTTTTAGTTACTGGATTAATTTATTGTTTAGTTTTTAATTCAAGCCGGATTTGTTGATTTTTCTCTCAACAATTATTTTCTTTTGCATAAATATTCTTACGAAGGTAAATTGGTTTGAATCATTGGATTCAATCCAGGAATATAAACATGTTTTTGTATTACTAGATTATTATATATTATAGCTTTAATTAAAGTAGTTTGAATTAACAGAAAAGGGGCCTCCATGGCAATGATAGGCCCAGAACCTTACTGTGGCATAGGCAGAGGAGTATGGCAAGAAGTACTTAGGGAACAAGAGAGGCAAAAAAGGCAGGAACTTTTTGCAAGTCATATTGGGCTAAGACAATCAAAACTACTTTTGGGCAACTACAACTGTAAAAGATTCAAATGTTGCATTGACTTGCCCAAAAACAGGCTTTTGACTGGTCACTGTAAGCTCAAGGGACACCTAAGCAACTTAGGAATCGTTTCAAGTTCATTGTGCAGATTCTGCGACGAGGAAACCGAGTTAGGCAGTTGTGGAGCACTGATGCACAGCAGATACAAAAGCCTGGGATCATATTTGATACCAGGTAATGAAATAGCAAAGCTAGATCCAGCTGATATCCTAGTATTTCTAAGGATAACAAAGATGGAAGAGTTTCTATAGGGTTATCCTATATTAGCAGGGGGTTGTACAATAGATCTTTTAGGTCGCAGTACATGACATACCTCCCTTTAAATTACATTACAACAGCAATTCACTTGAGAAATAGTTGGTAAAGTTTAATTCAATTCATAGTTTCATAAGTTTTGCTTTAATTACTACATGACTTCTGTGCTCTCCAATTGGTGAATGACCTCAAATGTCACAAGTCGTCTCACGACATTCATTCTCTGGATTCTAGTCAAACTATTTCGTAATTTTTACGTGATTTTCGACATGTAGTTATACTTAGAATAATTTCCATCAAATCAGAGTAAATTCATCCACGTACATCCGGGAGACATCCCGGCCGACAATCTAAAACACTCATTCGACATGCTTTTAGACCGTGCAAATCGCTGTATTAAGCCGGAAGGGAACAATTTTGAATTAAATAAATTTGTTTTTCCAAAAAAACTCTGTTCTTATTTTGCACGTTGTATATGTCAAGTCCTCAAAGAGGATATTTAAGTCACGCTACTCTGTCTAATCCCCTATATTAATATTTAAAGTTCAAATTTCTGAATAAATAGAACTGTGTTTCATTTTAATCTTGCATACCCCTCCCTCACAGCTCCAACACTTTTAACAGAAGCTCAGCGTAATAAATTAAAGATACTCACGCAAGATTTCGGCATGTATGGGTATGAGGACCCACAGAAATACCTCCCTGACATCAATCTGAACGTCATGCCCAGTGAGCTGTCTCAAATGCAACGGAATCGCAAGCACATGATGGAAGATGACGTCTTCTGCGAGTTCAACAAACATCCCTTGGACAATCGTCCCGATTTGAATCTAGACTTGACCACAGAGAGGTCACGGAATCGTCGTAAAGTGCTTCATAGTGAATACAACATACTCACGGGGACTAAGACGTCCACGACCACGTTCATAGTGGAAGTGCCAACGCCAATGTCAACTACATCTGACGCTACCACAGCTGATGACACCGCAGATCACGCCAACGATAAAGAAAATGGAAATCTTCCAGGGCAATCAGACGCACCTTTAAAAATAAATGTGGATTTGGCAAATGACCACAAGCAAAGAGAAGTGGTTCCGCTTACAGCTGCAACACTACCGGAAGTGACGCCAGATTATGCTCTCAACACGGCAGGTCTAATGGCGAGGCAGGGTTTTCATTTTGAAAACGACGAAAAAAATAGAAAAATTCAGCAGGATCAAGGGTCAGAGGTGCCCATACAAAACGGTAGTCTCCAGCAGGAAGACGCTTGTCCACCACAAGACTACAGCACCCCCTATAAGCGTTGTATAGAACTAATTTCCAGTCATTTTAGATGTCCAGCACGTAGTCCCTACTTTCGTTTGAATAAATCTAAACCGCCAAGTGTCCTAGAGAATCGCAGATCCAAAGATCCAAGCAAACAACTAGATTTGAACAGCATGACTATCATTACACTCACCGAATTTCTGCAGAAATCTGTAACTATACCACTGCATACGCACCTGGAATTGGTCACAAACGAAGTGATGCGCATGTATCTGGAAGATTTCGGCATCCTAGATCACTTGCGAAGCTTACGTCATTACTTTTTCATGATGGACGGTGAGTTCGGCGCGATTATATGTGAATGTATCATTGGCAAATTGGAGAATGGAGCCACACCGCAGCATTTACTCAACTATCAGATGCTGCATTCGATCTTGGACACAGCTCTGGGGTCTAGTATTAAGGGTATGTAACAACGATATATTCTAAACTATAAATTGTGAAAGTACAATTCTTTTTGTTCTCAGGTCATGATAAAAATGCCGAACATCTTTCGTTCATGGTTAGCAATGCACCGGACAAATTCGAGCTCAATTCGCCTTCTGTTCTCAACGCGCTAACGCTCAGTTATCATTTAGATTACCCACTGAATCTCATACTCAATCCAGAAACTTTGGAACAATATGCCAATATATTCAGATACCTAATTAAAGTGCGACGCATCAGTTGGGTTCTTGAGCGCGCCTATCAAATACTGAAAGAAGCCGTCAAACAGCATGGCAAAAATATACTAAAATCGCCACAGTATCGTCATGTTCAGCAAATACGTCACAAATTCTATCATTTCGTGCACACGCTCCAGAATCACATAACGGCAAATGCGCTGCAAGCCTCCTGGAAGACATTCAAAGACGAGCTGATGCAGGTGAAATCCATTGAGGACTTATATCGCAGGCACACGATATACATCAAAAGGATTTTGTTCCTATGCATGCTCAATCGACGCAGTGTGGAGTTCTATAAAACCATTGAGAATATCTTCATTATATCATTAAAATTTTACAAGTGAGTGATATCTCCTCTAAGTTATATAATGCATTATATTAATTAAACTCAACACTTTTCAGTAATCTCAAAAGTCGCGAATTTAAGCTGCGACCTGGCAGTGAGTATTACACACATTCGCGATACGATAAAATGTCCAGTAATGAGATGGAATTAGATAAGTTCATTAAGTACACCATATATTTGGGCAATAAGATTGTTCGCCACGGATATCAGGAGGAAATTGGCGAATTTATAAGTCTAATCAATTTCAATGAATACTATATGAGGCCCACTTGAATAGGGCGCTAACTAGACTTTTAGGCTGTAGTTAGTATAAGGGAATTTTAAACATTTGTTGGAAATTAAAGTTTAAATTGAATTTATTCGAGTACTGTGTATTAAAGCTGATTTTACAAGTATACTAATATATACTTGTAATAATCGTCGTTATAACTGATTGTATGTTGTTGCTGTGTATTTATTGTTATTATTAATAATATAAACTACTTAATATATGTGAGAACTACCTTAATGTGAAACACATTACTTAACATTGTACTTATATTGATCTAGAAATATTTATATATCGGGATCCCATAAAACTAAGGGCCATATATAATAAACCTGCGTACTCAGTAACTTATTATATGAGCTTGATTCACTTTTAAAGGAATTTAAGGATTCAAAGGATATAAAAGCTTCACAATATTTATCCTTATATATATCTATATATCCTTAAAGATTATTAACGAATTCTCTTTTATAAAATATATGTTGAGGACTTAAAGTATGCAGTAATAACACGGATATAAATTTTATTAGCAAAGCACAGTTGGAGATATAAATATCAAATGAAAAAGTGGCTTTCTTGAAGTTAAGAAAAATATTTCCTTTTGATTTATCAGGAAATCGTTTCAATCCGTATCCTTTTAAAATTTTCCTTCATTAATATCCTGCAGGATTTGCAATGAATTATTTTTGAAAAAATATATGTTCAGGACGTGTACGTAAGCATATTTAAATTTATCCTTCTAGTTTTAATGGATTAGGAGCAAACTCCTTCACAAGCAAAAATGAAGCGTACATTTTTATTGAAACCCGCGCGGTATTAAATAATTGAAGCAAAGAAAAAACGGCCGATGTATTAATATTAAAAACCCAAAATTTACTTAATTTTGTGACTATTTTAATTCTAATTTTTATGTTACTAACCGAAGAAATTAGTGCTTGTCTATAAACAAAGTTTCGATCAATTTTATATTTATGGGTGGAAGTATAATCTTGAGTGGCATTTGGTCAATAATATTGGGCCCCAGTCCAATGACTGACGCGGACCGACCTTCCATTTGTGGGCTGTATAAAGGCCCGAATAGAATAATGCGAGAAACCGAAACGAGAGCGAGACCGAGTCACGGCCGAGATCTCGTTTTGCACTGTCTCGCATTCTAATATACAATCAACAAAGTGCGAGCCATATTTACACAAAAGCAAAAGTGTTAAAAAACTTTTAAAAACTAGATGTTTTGAAATTTTTTAATTAATAAAATAAACCCGGAGCCACAAACAGCAAAATAGAAATAAACAAATGCCTATCACAAAACAATTGATTACTTTGACAAATTGTCTCGGACGAGAGTGCGAGGAATTTAAAATTTTTTATAAATACCTCGTCTCGCCGTATCGCATCACGCATTATTGTATATTGCCACATACAATCCTTTGGTACAAATTCTTTTTGGCATCTCGGCTGAGACTCGGTGTCGCTCTCGTCTCGGTCTCTCACATTATTGTATTCAGGCCTTGATGCAACGACACAGGTGGTGCAGATAAATTTTGAGAGAACTCAGCAGTGTTGCACAAGTTGGTACTTTCGTACCATTTAGAGTACCTTTTTATATTGCGAGTACTTTTTATTTTGGAACTAGTACTTTCTTATCTTTTGAAATTATTATAACTTTTCTTTTGCAGTACGAAAATTTACGGGAAGTTCTAAAGAGCACATTTTCTATAACAAGGTAGGTTCTAAAAATATATTCATTTTCTATAAAAAGGTAAGTTCTAAAGAGTATAGTTCCGGTAACAAGGTAGGTTCTAAAAATATATTCATTTTCTATAAAAAGGTAAGTTCTAAAGAGTATAGTTCCGGTAACAAGGTAGGTTCTAAAAAAATTAATTTTCCAGAGAAAGGTAAGTTCTAAAGAGTATAATTTGGACAACAAGGTAGGTTCTAAAATAAATTTGAAAAAGTTCTAAAGAGTACATTTTCTACAACAAGGTAGGTTCTAAAAAGATATTCTCTAAAATGGAAAGTTCCTAAAAATTTTAGTTGGGAGTTTTTTATTTCTCATCTTTGTTTTTTTTTAAACAAGAGTACTTTTTTATTTTTCTCTCGTGCAACACTGGAACTCAGATCTCGCTTCTGTCAAAATAGTCAGATGGCGGTTTCCGGAGGCATGAGAATATTTGCAGCAGCGGGCGAAAAATTTCTTTGACGGCTGAAATTTTAGTTTTATAACGGCTGAGATAATCTCGTCACTTGGAACTTTGAAACACTTCACATTTTTTTGCCCCAACTTTTGCGGCATATTACAGAAAATTTGCCCATTTTATTATTTTCACTATATAATAAATAAATAAAATTTATAAACAGCAAAATTTTATGTTTCGATAATTTCAATAAAGCGCGGCAAATTTTTTGGCGGCACCGGTTTTCATAATTTGACAGAACCGAGACCGAAAGAGAACAACAAAACAGAATAGGATACGAAACGTCACTTATCTGCACCACCTGTGTCGTTGCATCAAGATTCAGGCCCAAAATACATTTACCAGGTATTATTAATAGAAGACCGCTCTCCAAATGTCATTTTTTCTCAGTCATAATAAGTGTCAAAATGAATAAACAATGTTGCTTCTTTTGTAAATTTTGGTCGCTATTTTCGGGTTTTGCAACTTTTGTCGTAATAAGTAAAAACTCAATTGCCCTTTTTTGGTTTTTTCATTTATTATTATTTACAAACAAAATTATACATACACACAATCACAACTGATACAACTTAAAATAATAGTTTTAATAACTTACTATTGCCTATTATTCTCTGTTTTTTTTTTGAGTTGCTAACTTTTTATTTAAAAATTTAATTCTAAAATACATTCGGCATTTAAAAAAAAATTGTTTTACCGCAATTGGTAAATTAACTTTAGTGCTTAATTCTATCTTTTAATTCTAACTTTTCACGGAAATTCCTGCAGTGCACAATTTTATTTCCGTTGAACTCTATGAAAATCATCTCTAATGATTTGATGAGACACAAAAACATTCCTGAAGGCTTTTTAAGACCTCCTTTTGAGACTTGGTCCACCCATGTCCAAGTGCTGCCTTCAAACTCATGCTCATTGAGCTTAAGTCTTCCAATAATATAGCCTGCTATATACTCCAAGGCGTCGTCTCGTAAAGTGTCTTTATTGTCACTGAAAACATCGAACTCGATGGGGAACTCATTGCCGGGCGGATGGTTTTCAGAATCCGTAAAGTCGACAGACTGAGTAATGGTCTCTGACAAATTTTCGAAATCATAGAAATTTTCGAAATTGGCAGAATTTGTTGAAACGTTCAGCCGTTGGCACACTCTGAGAGTCTGGGTCTTTTAGTCACTGGGCCTTGCTCAATATTGCACACATTTTCCAATGAAGAAAGCGGCTGCAAACGGTTTTGCAATGTACCATAAAAAACTGATGGCACTGAACTTGGAAATACTAGCACTTTTTTAGTTGTGGCGGCGTCCGGATTATTTATAAAGTCACTATTTACAAAATGTTTCTCACACACTTTTGATTTTTCTTTTAAATCAACGCCACAAGCCACGATCCACCGATTTCGCTTTTTTGCGTCTTTAGGAACGCTGAAAAATCCAATGTTTTCCTTTCTCCTTGTATTATTGCAAATAACGCAACGATAATGCACCATTTTTCTATTTATTATTGTTTATATATATTTTTAAGTGATTTCACTACACTTTGAAAGCTGCCGACGATAATTTACTTGTTTTCAATCACTATTTCCCTTTTTTAGTTTCTTTGCGTATACAACATTCGTTAAGAAAGCAGATTTGACACATATTATGACTATTTTCCTCTCACTCTCTCAATTAATAATACCTGGTAAATGTATTTTACCGTCGCCCTTTCCAAAAAAAGACCAACTCCGAAAAAAGTATTGCCAGATTGAGAACCACACGTCTAAAAAAACACCCTATACAAAAATCATTGATTGGCCCATAAGACTGGGAACTATTTTTATGTCCCATTAGATCAATTAGCAACCTAATCCGTAATTTATTAAATTAAGAATTATCGTAGTTGTCTGCTACCTTCATGGCATATATGCCTTTCAGAGTCCTTTAAAAAGGAATCATGATAGGATATTTAAAAACTTAATACGCAGTTTAATACGCTCTCTGTTAAGGAGAGTTCTGTATATTTGTGTTTTTTTGGCTTTCTATTAAGTATAGTTCTGTATATATTGCGTTTTTCGGCTCTCTGTTAAGGAGAGTTCTGTATATATTGGGTTTAATGGGTCTCTGTTAAGTATAGTTCTGTATATATTGCGTTTTTCGGCTCTCTGTTAAGGAGAGTTCTGTATGGTCTTATGTTTCACGTGTATATCGATTTTTCATTAGATAACAAGTAATTGGTTGGTTTTTATCGTACGGTGTATTCACCCTCCTGTAACACTTCGGGACCCTCTAACATTGGGATGGTTCCAAAGGAACTTGTATGTTGGTATCATTTTGTCTTAATGGTTTTATGTATTGGTTTATGGTTGTGTAAAGTTCCTAAATGCATGTAGAGGAATAAAATATAAATAGAAGAAGTTGCTCTATAGTTCAGATTTTATTTGGTAGTTAAAAATAGAATATGTAAAAGATGTATTATTGTGCTGGTTCTTCGTGTTCATCTAATGAATGAGTTCAGGTAGCGCACCGATGCAATAATGCTGACCTCTTTATTGAAGGTGATGCAATATGACCTGGTTTTGCACTATCTTCTGTACAGCTCACAGCATAAATTGCAAGATAGTTGAATTCGCAGGTGCAAACGAAAGTGCTGCACTTGGTGTTGCAGGGAGAATACTAGATAAGGCAATGCCAATTTTTCTTCATCCTTAGTACCATTTTGGAGACTTGGAGGCCAACTTATTTTATATAAACCTGGTCACCTTTTTTTGGATGTTACAAACACTTGATCAAAATGCAGTATAAAGTGCGAGTAGTGTATAAAAATGATGAAATATTTTTATTTATTTTATCAAGGCCTATCATGTATATGTATATCTACTCGTACATATTTACTGAGTTTTTTCAAAGACAATATACTATGTACTCGTATATTGCTTTTGGTTTTTTGTTTTCATTACCATAATTTTCACAAAGACTCGTGTGAAACGGTCATCACATTAAAATCACATTCACACTTATTATTAAACTCTTTAAAACTTTTGTTCATTCATTTATGTCACTATTTGTGTGGTTGTCGACATGTTCGAAAATTCCTCCATTTTATTCATTGGGAAAATAAGCTCAAATCTGCAATAATAATGCGTCAAACCTGTAGATTGTTGATAATTAATTTCACAATGTTCCGAATCGACACGATCCATTAACATTTTTTCCGCACCAAACACCGAAATCGCCGTTTGCAACTTCTTCCTCTAGATTTAGCCATTTCAAAGTTAATTTCATAAATTAAAATTTTTTTACTTATTACTAATTTTCATTTATTAATTATTAGTTTATTATTTATTTAAAAACCACAATCAACAAATAACTCGCTATTTCACCATTTGTACCACATCTGACAATTTCACAAATAGTGAGAGCAAGGATTATTTGCTTGCTCTTTTTAACATACTAAAGACCGCTTCGTTAAAATATCGTGTAAAGGCATTGAGACTATTTTAACGTTCAATTACTCTATGCTAGGGTTGTTGTTGGTGCTGCAATTTTTTTGGTGAATAAATGGACAAGGTTCTCAGGGTACAATTCATATTTCACTACAAAAGCGTCACAAGAGCGTGTTCATAAGCATACACTTCATTAAAAGTCACACAAGAGAATATATCCATATACACATGGCAGTTTTCAAGGTTATTAAATATATATTTTTTATCGTCTGGCCACACTTTTCGAAATAGAAAATTGGTGCAATCTGGCAGTACCAAACTTAGCCACAGCAAAAAAGCCGAGTCTGTCCCGGACACTAAATAATTTAATTGAATGGAAGTGAATTGAATCTCGGAAGACCGGCAATATTCGACTAGTTAAAGATGAAAAGTTGGAAGCGGAACTGAAAGGGTGCTTTATGGAGAAATGCAGTTAATAGAGAGTAGTCGGTCTACTCTGCAGTCATTATATTCCTGCTTACTACAGCCACTCCTCCAATGGTTGGCATGTGGGAGGTGATAATACTTTGCGCTTATATTGGATGATGCCCACGGTGATAACCAAGGAACAATAAGTTCGCCCTGGTGATAACAGCGAATATTGACCTGACACTGCTTATGTATTTATTCCATTTGTAAAATATCCACCGGTGCAAATAGAAGAGAAGGGGCAGTGCAATGTGAATCTCTGCCTACAAGGTTGGTACACTTCACCTGCGCGTGTGAGTACGTAAGTTTATAAAATTTTCCCTTTTGATAGATACATTTTTGATTAAAGAACACGTTTAATTTATGTTGCTGTAAATATATTGTTATTTATTATTTCTTAGGGCTCCTACGAAATTTTTATGACGATGCATTCTTCTAACATGATTATTAAGGTTTGGTAACGCATCTGCGGGAGTCGCCATTTATTTGATTGGGGGAATTGCTTCTCAATTATCGATTCTCTTCAAAACTTTTTCTTACTCGAATACTCGAATGACGGAATCTGTTGAAGTTGTCTGATGGACACAAAATTCAATGAAATTGCTGAACTTTGACGGAGGCCCTCAGATATTAATTAGTGGGGTCTAATCAAGATAATAACAAAGATCGCAAAGGCTGGATTCGACACAAACTTCAGCACCAACAATTACAAACAGATCCCAGCAATATTAGATAAGGGATGCGGTGAACGTGGGAATTTATGAAACACAATTATCTGCTTGCATGGAAGTGTTCGAATAGAAGTGAAGAACGGCATTACTTAAATATTTCGAGCAGTCTTGCCCCAGATTACACCACTCTTGGATACTTCAACCGAACCAAAGAAACAATTCGATTTGTAAATTTCATCACACAGAGTAATGAAGAAAACGAGACTTCTACAGACTTCTACTAAACCCGTTTTCCAGCCCAGTTAAAACATGAATTTGGATTTGAAGGACATGGGAGTTCTATTAAACGGAACGGACAAGTAAGTTAAGAAGTAAACTTATTTACTAAAATAGCCACAGAAGAACGGACATCTATGCAGATGATAGTTTTATTTATAAATTTATGGATACTGATATTGATAAGCAATCGCAAAAACGTAGCTATGAAAAATTTGTAATGTCGAAATGTAAAAATGATCAAATCCACTTGAATTATTCAAGACCTTGTTTATGTATTAGTATGTGAATTAGAGAAAGCATTGGCCATAAAATTTGTTCTCTTTTTTCTGGATACTAATCTGGATTTAATCATTTGAAATTTGTTCAAGCAAGAAGAATGCATGTTTCGAATTTCAATGGCTTAAAATGAAATACAAACAAATCAATTCACTTATAAATTTAGTAATATTTTGATATTGAAACATCCTTTTTCATGACTGAACAACTCACGAAAGTCGTGTGAATATTTTATTTTAAACACCTCACAATTTTGACCCCTTATTTTGGATTGAAACTAAGTTTATATTTCACTGCAAACTTTTTATAGAAATACGTTCAGTTCAATGTAGATTGAACCGTTTCGGAATGATTGAATCCAGATGTAGTGAGTAATTATATTAACAATTATTTTACTATTATTTAATTTTTAGAATTCCATAAAAATGTTTTCCTTTGTAAGCTATTCGGAATGTTATATTTGAACAACTCTTACTGAAAATTGAATCTGATTTAGAGTATATTGCCCTTCCATTTATAATTTATTAGTAGTATAAACAATCCTTTACTTATCAATTGATATATGAATCGGTCATACACTTAAGCCCAAAATCCATGCAACCTAGTGTCGTTATATCATTTGTTTACAGGAATAATGAATCTCAGGTAATTGCACTCGTAAATCGCTCCATTCAGTCCATTTCATCTTTATGTTTCTTATCTGATACAACGCGTTCTTTGGTTTTCAAGTTGTGGGTTGTATATAAGTTGGTGATTAATAGGAATACTTAGATTTTTTTTAGCTATGCCAAATTTCTACAAAACCATTTATTCAGAGTTCCAATTAACGACTAAACTAAAATTAATTGATAATTGAATTAATACCTAAGAACAGGAGTACGAAATCGAACGTAGAGCGCAGTAGAACATAGGAAAGCGAAGCGGAGTAAAGCTTGATTAAAAGGTACATCCAGAGCAATACAGTCACTGCGATTTCGGTTGCGTATGCAAGACTATGGAGCGAAAATGATCAGGAGCGACATCCGGTTTGGTCCCATTGTTGGGCAACGCACTCACTGCAATTTCGGTTGCGAATACAAATTATGTTGGCATTTGGGAAATAGGTACGACACTCGTTTTCACGGAGTGGTCGCCTTGTGGGTATAGTTCCTGGATGAAACAATTTCGATAGGATTTTTATAGTGGTATCATTCGGGTATTGTTGCTGGCACATTTTGCTAGCTTCACCAATGCTGCATTTATTTTGTGTTTTGATCTTCAGTATTTCTTTTTGCAACTGGTATTTGGGGCAGGTGTTAGAGGATGCGGGGTGCTCACCTACACAGTTGGCGCACGAAATAAATCTTAAACTTTTTATATTTTTTCTTCTTTTTAATCAAATTCTTTTTAATATACACTCAACGATTTCAAGACTTAGACTAACTATTCTAGTAGAAAAAGGAACAGGGGAAAGAAAGCCTGCTTGGCTTAATGTAATATGTATGTTAGTTAACATTATGTTAATTATGGGAAAGTAATATTATATGTTAGTTAATATTATGTTACATTATGGGTAAGTAACATTATATGTTAGTTAACATTATGTTACATTATGGTTAAGTAACATTATGTAACTCACGTGACAAGTGTACAGGCAATCGGTGTATGTGGGGGCAAGATTGTAATTAAAGCAGGGGGTTATTGTTAGAGTGTTTGATCGTGTGACCCAGCTTTTGGCAATTTTTACATCTCATGGGATTTGGGAAATATTCCCTGACTTTCAGTGAGTACCATGCTACGTCGAGTGAGTTGGGGGTCAGATAAAGATCAAAGCTAAGGAGAATTCATACACTTGTAAACACGTTTTACACCTTGTTTCTTTATAAAATTCAAAATCTCTTCCTCACTGATGGGAATCAGATTTCGATTAAAGATTGTCCCTTTTGACGAGTTAAGGGAGTCGTGGTAACTAATAGACACGGCACGGTCCTCAAAATTTTTTGTTTTGACAATCTTCTCTGCGACTTTTAAAGAATTTGCCAGTATTAGAAGACTGTCACACAACATACTTACAGATTCTACGTTAATGCTGTTGGAGTCAATTGCCTTTTTCTTTGCGAAAACACTGAAGGAAGTGTAGGGGTTTATCACTGTCCATTGATTCAACCACAACAAATTTTTGAGTTGTTGGAGTTTTTTTGGGACTATCCAGAGGGGGTTGTTGTACGGGGAACTACTTTCGGTTACAATACCTTGTTGATACATTTCCTAAATTTATATTTCTATATCTTTTTCATGTACTTTGGGGTATCTACAAATTTTTGGGTAAATTACTATCATTTATATCATTTACTATGACTATCCCATGTTGAATGGTATGTGTGAATGTTAGAGAGTCGCCCTCCATATAGAATAAGGTTTCATATTGTTTTAATAATTGAAGTCCTTTCTTGCTTTTCTTCAGAATTCCAATGGTCTAAATTTATTTTTTCAACGAAACTTTTGAATCGGTTGTAGTGAACCTATATCGTTGCCCTCGAACGGCAGACTTCCCAAACGCATGTTGCTTTGCAGTGCTTTGCTTCTTCTCTTTCGCTTTGATTATGTGAATTTCTGTCTTAAAATCCTGTCTTTTTATATTTTATTTTAGCAATGGGGAAATGCTCTCTGTGTTCTCTGGGTGAAACATGCAAGTCTAATATTTCCTAATATGAATAAGATATACTTGTATATGAAACAAATGATGATTATCTTATTCTGCTTTGAGCCTACGTTTTTAAAATATATACTTAATCAGTCCTAATTAAATTCTTGAATTGTAAAAACGTTTCTTAGTCTTGTATATAGCAACACTAGCGCAAGTATACAGTTTATACCAATTATATTCTTTTGCTAACGTAAATAGGCAATATAGAGAAAAATCAAAGAAAGTAAGAAGAAAGAAATGTTGAGTTGAACTCGTGTCAATATAATAAGGATCAATTTTACCAAGATCAAAATGAACAAGAGCAACATTTTTTCGAGGAACAGCCTCAGACTGGCTTCCCACTATAAAACTCACAATTAAAAATAAAAAATAGATCGCTCTTATAGACACCTGTGCTAGTATAAGTTCGATCGATAGTAATATAAAAGATCCTATTGAAGAAACCAATTGAATTTAGCACAATAACAAAAAATACTGTAATTGGATACGAAGTACTAATGAATTTGATCTCCCATATTACACGAAAATAAGATGGAAACTGACTCAATTGAAAGGACGAAGTTATAGTTTTATAGAGGAGTTGATATATATACTCAATTGTTTTGACACAATACTAAATTTAATAGACGGATGCATAATGCTTAATCAAAAGATAACGCAGTTTGAAAATAGCCCACATAATAATATAGAAATTTGTTCGGGTCTGTATGGTGTGTTTTAATCGTTTTTGCTTTGTTTTGGGACACATTTTTTAACTGTTTTATGGTTTTGTTAGAGGTGTTTCGAGGAAAGATTTTAATTTTGAGATTGGTTAAGGATTTAGACAAAAGTGTTGCTTTAGAGGAGGTGGGATTATTAGTAACAGGGAGGTCGTTATTTACATCTGATAATAAGTCATCATATAGTACATAATTATGATTTCTGGTGGATCATTCCTTGACCATATCCAAGTCTCCAGTGGGTGTTTGTTGTTTTATTGTGCTATATGATGTGTGTGGCATTTTGGCTACATTAGAGTAGAGGGAACCCTCATGGTGATGCCTATTGTTATTGAGTTGCGTAGCAGTTTTGTGATCGACTTTTTCCAGTTTTTTTATTGTTTGAATTTCTTGAAATTTAATGAATATTGGACTCTTTTATTTTCTATAGAAGAGTGTGTGGTGTTGGGTATGTTATTGTCGTTGGGTACATGTATAGTCAATAGTTTTTTTTTATTACGAATGGGGATAATATTGATAGTGAACCATTATCGGTTCTAGCAATTATTAAAAACTTTGAGTCTCTTGTGGGAGGATGTTTCCTCCAAATATCAGGGGGTCTTCCTGATACCGGTGCATTAGCATTTCTTAGTATTCAAAAGCTTTCTCTTGGTCGTTTTCCCACCAAAACTTTTTATCTTGACAACGTAACCGCCATCATGCCCACCTTGGTTTTGTAAATAGTCGTCAATAGTGTCACGCAATTGTCGCATTGTTTCGAATCGGAATGGCGCTATTGGCGTTTGAAGATCGCGGTGTTTCCATCCATCACGAGTATATTTTATTCTAGCCGACTCACTCAAATTATAACGCTTACCAATGGCATTCATTCGGAAACAATAATCTACTA
This sequence comes from Clusia tigrina, assembly GCA_920105625.2. Taxonomy (NCBI): domain Eukaryota; kingdom Metazoa; phylum Arthropoda; class Insecta; order Diptera; family Clusiidae; genus Clusia; species Clusia tigrina. The sequence continues at coordinate 146,301,731 of OV050033.1, forward strand.
TTTCTTCATCCTTTTTACTCATTGTATTGGTCATTTTGTAATGCGCATCTGCCTCATTATACCTCGTACCGAATTCGTCAATAAAATGTTGCGCAAAAGTATTCCAATCAGAAGGGAAACTTTGCGACGCATCGAGCCACATTTTCGCCGCACCACTCATACGGCTGAAAACTGCCAATTGAACACTTTTCGTCCCTTCGATATGCACTTCGAGCATTGCTCAACAAATTTTTCGGCGGATAATGATAAGTCATTCATCGGATCGAAATTGTTGTACGGTTTCTGCAATTTCTTTTACTGAATACCGCACGTTTGTAAAGCTTATGTTTTGACAGGGAGAGCACGCACCTTCACTGCCTACATCTGCGATCGGTGGTGGCTGCTGTTGCTGCGCTTGCTGTTGTGAATCGCACAACTGATTCGCTTGCAGCATGGATGTAGCAGCTTGCATCATTTGACGCAATTCATTGATTTGATCCTGCACTGACTCGTTAGCCACCACCACTTCATCGCCACCAACTGCTTCACATAAACGGTCGCTTTCGTCCCTATCGTCAATTTTCCTCTTTCGCGGAGTAGCTCTGAGCTGTTCTACCTTCAACGCATCTATTTTTGTCATTTCGATTGTTTTTAAGCTTTTTTTATTTTCTTTATTATTTCGTTTTCTTTTTTCCTTCGATATCGGAGGCTTGCTCAATATGTTAATTGATTCGAATTCCGTTAATTGTTTCGAATATGGATTGTAATGCACTTATATATGCCATCATATTTTCTGTTGATTTTGATAACCTACCTTCTCTGAAACGGTTAAGAATCGGCCTTGTCTTGAATTGCAGTGTGGTCGATGTCTTCACTCAATTTGTGGCATATGTAACCAGCAAGATTTTTAGGACCATCGTACGCCGGGCCTTCCAACGCTGTCTGTTCCATTGTGATGTTGTTGAGTTCATGCCGGATACACAGTATTAAATATGATACCTTGATAAATAGACAAATAAATTCAAAGCGAAGCGTTATCTAAGCTTCTGCAGATGTTTTGCAGTCTTTTTTAAATAATTAAGCTGCGATGATTTTACACACATTATAATCGTTGCAAGCGCCTTTACGTCTTTGCATAGCCACTCCGATCGCTCAGCCTCCTCACTTTGCTCGACAGCTGGGACCTGTTTAATGGTTCCATTGATGTAGTACCACAACTCCATGTGGACCAATACACTTTTAACTTGCATTTTCCAAGCGTCATAATTATTTTCATCCAGCTTATCGATTTGGTAGAGCGATGTCATCTTGATATATGTATGTATGTATTTCAATTCGTGTGAACTCCTGGGCCTATAACCTGTTAGCAGCAGCAATAAAATACGCAGAGCACGCTGATGACTATTCAGTTGAGGTTTATTTCAAGGACTAAAACTAACAGTTGTGTTCAATATAGCAGAGAATACAATACAGTAATATGTGTATATTTGGGTTACGCTCGGGTGTAGCGTATCCAATAAAAAAAGAAAGAAATAAAATTAAATGCTTATTTTAATTTAATATATTTAAAATATACTATGATGTCTGGAATAGATACAGATGTGAGTGCGTGTGCACGGCTCCAGCGCTGCGAACGGAAAGAAAAATGGAAAGCCGGAAACACGAAGTTTGTTGCTCAGCAGCCAACACAGGCTAGTTCCGGTTTTCCCATAAACACGCTGCGCGACAGCGACAGCGTGTTAATAGATGGCGCGCGGAACTAACGCCTGCTTGCGTCGGCGTACCCGACAACTAGGTGGGGGTAGTGGTGTCGCCACAAGTACTCCTCCCCCAGTGATCGGCGCAGGAGGCGCGGAGAACGATACCCGTTTCGTCGGTCGACTCCCCGGCTGTGGTGAAGGTTGGTCCCCTGAGCGGGGCGGTGGTTGACTCCTCAGATGACTCCTTGGATGGATCGCTGGCGGGTCATTTGTCGCTGACGATGACGACGGTTGGCGATCGGGATGGCGATGATGATCGGGATGGCGCTGATGATCGGGATGCCTGCAGCGATGGCGACGATGTTGAGTCACTCATTTCGAGGTGGGCCGGCTTCAAGCAGTCCGTAGAGATGGCTTTCTCGACGCCGTTCAAGTCGATGATGAAGCTCGTGCGAATACGTGCGTGCAGGTGCGCAATTCTTTGAAGACGAACGGCTTCCGTCTCGAGTGGTTGGACGCTGGTACTGACTTGATCGCTTTTACCAGCTTGGGCAACTGCTCGACGAAAGTAGGTAGTAGTGGTAGGGTCGTTCTGTTGTCCGAAGAATTCCCCCGGCAGGCGTAGTTGGGTGCCGAAGAGCATCTCGGCTGGAGTTGCTTTGAGGTTCTCTTTGTACGCCGTCCGCATCCCCAATAGCACTGTTGACAAGGCGTTTGGCCATAGTGTGTCTGGACTGCACATCAAGGCCGCTTTTAGTGTGCGGTGTAGTCTCTCCACCATGCCGTTTGACTGTGGGTGGTAAGGCGTTGTGTGAACATGGTTAGCACCCGTCATTTTCGCGAGAGCCGTGAATAGCTCCCCCTGGAATTGACCCCCCCTGGTCGGAGGTGATGGTGAGTGGCGTGCCGAAGGTGCAGATCCAACAGTGGAAGAACGCTCGTGCGACGGTCACAGCTCGAATGTCCGGGAGTGGGACAGCCACCGGCCATCGGGAAAAGCGGTCGATGATGGTCAGGCAGTACGACAGTCCTCTACCAGCGGTAGCTTAATCAGGTCAACATGAACGTGGCAGAACCTGTCATCTGTCTCCCCGAAGCTTTGTAACTCGGCGCGGTTGTGGCGATGGACCTTCGCGCGTTGGCATGGTCCCAGCGGGCCCAGCGGAGCGCGTCCTTGCGCCTGCTTGGCCAGAAGTATTTGGCCACCAGATGTTTCGCCGTTGCTCGACCACTCGGGTGGGATGATCCGTGTACGATGCCAAACGCCGTTCGACGCAGGTTGGATGGCAAATAGGGCCGTGTCGCCCCATCGGTAACCAGACAGTAGATCTCGCTGTTGTTGAAAGCCAGACGATACAGTTGGATACGCGGATTCTCCAGCAGGTGAGGCAGCTCTACGTCAGAGGCTTGCTCCAGGCTGATAGTGGCTTCGTCGAGGATGGAAGGCATCGAGACGGTACAGGTTCGCGGAAGTGCTTCTGCCACAACGTTTTCTCCCCCGGGAACGTACACAAATCGTGTGTTGAACTGGAGGATGTAATCCAGGTGTCGGCTCTGCCTCGTCGTTGCCTTGTCCGAGCGTTGTTGTGCGGCGTAGGCGAGCGGCTTGTGGTCCATGTGGATTGTGAAGGCGTGCGCCTCCAGGATCCTCCTGAAGTGCCTGACTGCGGCATACACCGCGAGCAACTCCCTGTCGTAGGCGCTGTAGCGAGTTTCTGGAGGACTGAGCTTCCTGGAGAAGAACCCCAGATGCTTCCAGGTCCCATCGGGTTGCTCTTGGTTGAGTGCCGCTCCGATGGCGGTGCTCGATGGGTCGGTGTAGAGAGCGATTGGCGCGGTAGGCGAGAGGAAAGCTGAATCTGCAGCTGCTGCGATACTCGCCTTGCACTGCTGGAATGCCTGCTCCGTTTGCGTCGTCCAGCTAATCGCCGCCTTCTTCTTCGATAGGTTCCTCAGAAGCTCGTTGAGCGGGGCCTGTAGTTCCGCGGCGTGCGGTATACACCTGCGGTAGTAATTAACCATACCCAGGAAACGTCTCAGCTGGGTAGAGTCTGTCGGGCTTGGAAAGGCGTCGATCGTCTCGATCCTTGGGCGCGGGGGCCTGAACCCCTCTTTCGAGACTCGATACCCAGCGAATGTAACTTCCTGGGCACCGAGTTAGCATTTGTCCAAGTTGATGCGCAGGTTCGCCGCTCTCAGCGTCTCCAACAATTGGCTCAAATGATGCAGGTGCTCGTCATGCGTCTCGGATGCGATGAGCAGGTCGTCTACGTAGCCCTTCACGAAGGGGAGTTTCCTCAGTAGGTGATTAATTACCCGCTGAAGCGTTTGCGCGGAGTTACGCAGGCCTAATGGCATACCCGAGTGGCCGAAAGGTGTTGTGACTGCCGTTTTCGGGATGTCAGCTTTGGCCACCGGGATTTGGTAGAAGGCTTTCTGCAGATCGATTACAGAGAATACTTTTCCCCGGCTCTCCTGGATTAGGTCCTCGATGATCGGTAGAGGATATCGGTCTGGCAAGGTACACGCGTTGAGGCGGCGGTACTCGCCAGCTTCCGTTCGACTTTGGTACCATGTGTAGCGGACTAGCCCATGGGCTCGATGATGGGCGTACCACCCCCTTGTCGAGGAGGTCAGCGAACTCTTCTTTGGCAGCAGCGAGTCGTTCACCGACGAGTCTACGGGGGCGCTCGAAAACGGGAGGGCCCTCCGTGACGATGAAGTGTTGTACCGGCAAGTCTGGTACAGTGGCCATGACCCCTGCTGGTGAAGCGAGTTGCAGGAAGCGCTGGACGAGCTCTCTATACCGGTCGCCGTGTGGTCCCACAGGTGCATCAATGCGAGCCACTGTGGAGGTGCCGTAGATTCGAGCCGAGTCCATGTGGCCCGTTGCCGCGATATTGGTAAGGGGGTCTACGATGCGTCGTCCCCTCAAGTCTACCAGGAGCCCATAGTATGCCAGGAAGTCCGCCCCGAGAATGGCAGTTTGCACATCGGCCACAGTGAACGCCCAAGTAAAATCGCAGGGCGGGGTTCAGCTTCAGCGTGAGCTGCCCGTATGTGGCTATCGGCGACTTAGACTTTGATTTACTTTGTGGATACTTTTATTGTCGATTAGTTATTTACATTTTTCATGTTATGTGTATATTTATAGAATTTTCTTCTTAGTTTGCGAATCGCAAGGTGGGGGGGGGGAGTTCTGATTCGCGAGTCCCAGTTGCGTAGATGTACGGCACGAGTGAATAACTCGCTCAGGAAAATATGTACGTTCGGCGCGAGTGAATAACTCGCTCAGGTAAATATGTACGTTCGGCGCGAGTGAATAACTCGCTCAGGGCATCAAAATCGTCAGATCACTGCTATGGCACGCAGTGTTTGTTGAAAGAGCTGTTCACGCCTTCGCTGTTGTCCGATGAAAAAGATTTCTTGCTTGTGCTTTTGTTCGATCCAAAAAGAGTTCTTGCTTATGCTCTTGTTCGATCCAAAAAGAGTTCTTGCTTATGCTCTTGTTCGATCCAAAAAGGGTTCTTGTTTGCGCTGTTGTTCGATGAAAAAGAGGTCCTGCTTATGCTGTTGTCCGATGAAAAAGAGTTCTTGCTTGCGCTGTTGTTCGATGAAAAAGAGACTGCGTTCTCCGATGCTGCTCCTTATATAGTACAGTGTCTGCTCGCACACAATGCGTGTGTGGCGTGCTGTCATTGGCTATCCAAATGGCGTCATATGGTCTGGTTTTCTTCTTCTTCTCGATAGCTGCCTCGTGGTCCTCCTCCGCGTGGGTTTTCTCCACGTGTTCTCCACCGCGTGGGTTTGTTGGGAGACAGTGGCGTTATGACTAAAGTGACTCACCAGTGTCGGGCAACTGGTTATCTCCTCATTTTGTGAGTGGTGCCGATGTGTCATGTAGGAGGATAAATCATTAAGATTTAGGCTTCTTACAGCTCCCTGCGATGCTTCTTTTGGGCCTGTCGGAGAGGCAGTTCTGCCCCTTTAGTGTTTTGCTGTATGAGTAGTATAAAAAATACATATTACACAATTATTCCTAAAATCTTAAAATTATTATTTCACTTACATTTGATTTTGCAAATACTCCACTTCTTCAAATACATTTCTGTTATTATCGACGATTCCTCGTGAGGTTGTGGCTTCTATTAGTATATTTGTAGGGTAGAGGAAACAGTTTTCCTTATTCTCATCTACTATACGTGGGTCTTCTGCGATCACACTAAGAACCTCTTTGGACACACAGCTTTACCAAAAGTTCCTCTAATATATACAACTTTAATATCTCTATAAATAACTGCTTTTGATTTTTATTACCATTATGAGATGCGTCAAAATTTTGCTCTTGGAGTAGCTTAGCGATAATCTTTTATTTTCTCTCCGTTCAACGCGTTGAGTACGCTCCGGATTTTCAAAAGTCGTTTTGAAAATTGTTGGCACAGCCCCGCGGTTCAACAATCTCCACGTAGTTGAGGCCTAGAATAATTGTACAATTTCAACAATACGAATGCAATTTAAATAATTTAAATTTTACCCATTTGAACTTCAACGAAGCAACTGTGTTTTATTTGTGAAACATTGGATATTAGTCTGCACTCGAAGTTGTTTATCAGGAATCCCCTCTGGATGTTTTTGGAGGATTATAGGGACTGTAATTCATTTTATAAGTTTATTTGTGTTTTCAACTTGTTACTCAATACAATACTTTAAATCAACGTTCTTTCAATACTGTTAATTAATATAATGTGTTAAATCAATTATGTCAGCATATAAGCAACATCCAACAATTATAGATATGTATGATGAAAAAAAAGAACGCGACGCTTCAGTGTGTAGTGGCACGGTGTAAAGCTGCTTTGCTACTGACTCTGCTGTTCTCCGCAAAAAAACACAGCAAAAGATGGCTGCAGCCTGCTGTACACTTTGGCGGGACGCAATGAGGGAAATTCTCTCTGCACTGAGTCCCGCTCAAAATGTCATGGTGACAGGGAGCAGGCGGCAGCCATCGTCAGGAGAGCTCCGGCGCGAACACCCTCCCTTAAGTAATCAAGCAGCTCGCTGTCATCGATATTCACTGTGTTTGCCATTCTAATTTGTTCACTGTAATATTCTGCAAACGTTTCGTCGTATTTCCAGATTCGTGACTCGAACATACGTCGCAGCACGAGTTTACTTTCCTTGCACCCGAACACTTCTCTCATTTGCTCGAACACATCTTTTACGTTTTCAGCAGCGAAATTATTTTTCGAGTGCAGCCACGACAGTGCTTTGCCTTTCAGCTTACTCATCAAGAGAGCACGCATGTTGTTGTCGTTGAATGCAAACACATCGCACACGCTGTTGAACTGCGAAATCCAAATATCAAGATTCACTCCACCGTCATATTCGGGCTTTCTTTTACTAGGTTGTACGAGGAATTGAATGTAAAGTTGTTGAACGTAGTTGCGTCGCCAAAAAAAAAGTGACGGTGACACAGCAACTTTCTACGTAGAGCTTCTCTCGGCATACGAAGCTTTCTTTCAAAGCGCATTCTCTCTGAGCAGTTCGCACATTAATAGTTCGATCTCCTTAAACAGCCGAACTTACTCGCTCTCGCTCTGCTGACTGCCAGGCTCGCTCTCCTCGTCGCTAACGTCTGCGTTCTCCGCTGTCTCAGCGTGTACACTTTCGTTGTCTGCATTCGCATCATTTTCGTCTTGGTCGTCAGCGTCGTCGCCGTCATCGTTGTCAGCAGCGACGTCTACTGCGCCAGGGCATTCTCCACGCTGATTTAACGGGATTCCGCTGATTCGCAGAATTAAGGCGCTCTTCGTGCCACTTGTTGGTAGACCAAGCTGCGCCGACCACTCTCGAAGCTGCGCTGCTATTGATTTCAATTTTTCTTTTATTGAAAAAATTTTCAGGACTTCAATAAAAGGGGAATATAATTCAAAATTCACTTTTTTAGTTAATATTAAAAAAGATTGAAAGTGAAAAATTTTAATATAAACTCTTATTCGTTTGGCGGCCAAATCAATAAGAGTTATCGTCAAAAGGGAAACGAACGTACAAGTAAGAAAAAAAGCTTTCGTTGCCGTGTAAGTTCTCTCGGGAGGAGATTCGGCTGTTAAGCAGTGTTGCTCTCGATCTGTGCTTTCAATATGTTCCCGTCAGTGTATACTTTTGTAGTAGGAATGGAAACAGACTGCATGTGCAGCATCGGCAGCTGCAACGCTTTCCTACTACAAAAAAGGAAGATATTGGAAGCTGCCAAGAGGGATTTGGCGACACAGACCGGGCGGCAGAATGGTCTAAAGAAGGCATTTAGCGACATTAAAAAATAAAATTAAAGTTATTGTTAACTTCGATCGATGAGTCATTTGTGAATGAGTGTTGCATAAAAATATAGTGCAGCTACTACCCTTAAATTGTTTGGCATGAAGGTATTTCTAACTCCATTCTTCATAAAAGGACTTATTTCTTCTAAAATATGATTTCAAGCGTCTTTATTTAGCCGAAAAAGTTTTATGAATCGCGCCTCAGGGATATGAAATGGATCACAAGAATCTCGGAACCGCCGACGTTGAACGCGAAGCATATTTCGGTTATCATATCATATTTGGCTATTTGCTCGATGATAGCCTTGCCAATAATAAAACAATAGAAAAACAGAATTAGGTTTGATTTAATAAAGATAAAATAAAATACGATGCTTTAAATCAAAAGAGATGCGAGTGCGGTACTCGAGCGTCCGTCCGGTTCCAGCTCAACGCAAAGAGAGAAAGAAATGAAAAGGCCGGAAACACAAAGCCCGACATTCGGCAGCCAACACAGGCCAGTTCCGCTTGCCATGAACACATTGTGCCGCAGCGACAGCGCGTCAGTAGATGGCGCGTGGAACTAGCGCCTGCTTGCGGTGCCGTACCCGACAACTAGGTGGGGGTAGTGATGTCGCCACATATTTTCACTAGTTCTGTTGGTGTGCAACGTTTCAGTCTGCTTGGTTGTGAAGTTTCTAATGCAGGAGTTTCTCTCATATCTGGATTTGTGTTTGCCAACAGGCGGTGCATGTGCTTGAGGCTGCATGTTTGGATGTTTGCTTCAGCAGAGTACAGGCCACTGTGGATGTCTTCGTTTGATATATACGAGTACCACTCAGCGTTGATTATGGTGTGAAGAATTTTCGACTGTATTGTTTGAATTATTCTGATGTTCGATTTTGCTGCAGTGGTCCACATTTCCATACCGTATCTCCAGATAGGCATGATAAATTATTTGTATATCTGTAGTTTGTTTGTAACTGAGAGCTCAAAAACCAATAAAGTTGTCTGAAACCAATAAAGTTGTTCTTTCCAAAGTAGTTTGGCGTCAATAGTCATTCCCAAGTATTTTGCCTTTGTGTCGATTTTAATTAGTTCATTGTTTATATGCAAGTGACATTTGTTGTGCCTTCTATTTGTATAAATAACTTGAACTGTCTTGTTACTATTTATTTCGATACCCCACTTCTTGAACTATAGTAGTGTGGTATCTAGTATTGTTGGCAGTTTTGTTAAGGCTACTTCAATGTTGTTATTTGATAATAAAACAGTGTCATCAGCGAATGTGGCTATCATGTTGTCTGGATGGGGTTGGTATATCAATTGTGTGTAGAAGCTACAGCAAGGGTCCCAAGACACTGCCTTGGGGTACTCTTATTTCTAGTTTTGGATTTCAGAGTATTCAGATTTCTGCTTAACATAGAAGTGTCTGTCACTGATATAGCTACGTCTCAGTTGATAGTAACTTTGCGGGAGTGGGTGTTGTAACTTTGCGGGAGTGGGTGTTGTAACTTTGCGGGAGTGGGTGTTGTAACTTTGCGGGTGTTGGTGTTATAACTTGTGTTGTTGTACTTCGATGGGCAGTAATTAGCTGACAAGACTAGAGTACCAGGGGAGTCTACAATTTGCACCGAAGTTCCTTGCACACAAGTGCTCCTCTCTAAAGCTCTCCAATGCAACACACTTTATGTGTTTCTTTATAAGTATTGCTGTGCCAGCTTGGGCTGGATGATTCGTGCAGAATATATGAAAGATGGGAATTTTTATGAAGCTTTTTCCAGAAAAATGAGTCTCTGATCCGAAAACGATGTCAATGGATTTGTCTTATATGAATGATGTTAGTTCAAGAGAATGTTGGCTTAGTCCGTTCGCGGTCCACATAACAATTTTGGAGCTATTTTGGTTCATTTAATTTAGTTGCTGGTAAAGTGATAACGCTCATCATATTAGTCATTTGTAAGATTAGTTGTTTCATCATCTCTTTAAGTTCAGCGAAATCATCGCCCTTGTCTGAGAGTTTGTTGGTTCGCTTTTGTTTTTAATTTCTTGTTTAAGTTCGGCCCTAATCCAGCTTTGTTAGGTGAGTTACGAGCTCTCTTTGTTATTTCGTCAAACGTTCGGCTACGCCATTTTGTTGAGGCGTATGTGGCACAGTCAGTTGCGTTTTAATGCGCGTCTACTTCAAAAAATCATCAAACGCACGGTTCGCAAATACAGTGCCGTTGTCACTATGTAAATTTTTAATTTTTGTATCCCTTTGTCGCTCTACCATGGTCAAAAACTTGGCTTTTTGTTTTAATAAAGTACACAAATACACATTGTGATTGGTCGTCGATAAATGTTAAAAAGTACGCGCGCAGCCATTCGATGTTTTGTTTATCTGCCCGCATACATCAGTGTATGCACTATTTCAAGCACATCTTTAGTTCGATTCTCTGAATGTGGAAATGGTTTGACTGTGCATTTGCTTCACATGCAAACTTGGCAATCGATGACATCAGGAAACTTATTTAATAAATACTTGAATTCTTAATTATTCTTAATCTTTTCAAACTGTTTGCTAATTGGATGGCAGATATGCAACATGACATGGGAAAAAAGCATGAGATATATTCAGCCTGTATAGAAAAGCGAAAACTATTTGGAATAAATAACAAGTTTTTTTAAAGTAATTTATTGAAAAATATACATCAATATTTTCAAAAATTACCTTCCTTGTATACCCAAGCTCCGTCAAAGAAAAATTGTTCCATTCAATAAATGTAAATATTGCAAATGAAATGTGGTGAAATATTTAACTACGACCTGGAATTCACCATGACGGAAAGAACTTCACATTGTTGCCTTAAAGTGGATCTCAACATGAATCTTAACAATGTTTTTACATTATTTATACTGCAAGTTTCTTGTTAATACCTTAAACCAAACTAAAAATCAAAAATATATATATTATTATATATTAATTAAATTATATATATTATATATGACCTACTGTGACGAGTAAAAGGATCGAAAGTTTAATATTGGCAACTTAATATTTATTTCTGAAATACAAAGTAAAAATCAATTCAAATTAAAAATGCGCTGTGCGTCGAATTAATTTGTTTTGGTGAAGTTTTTGTTTTTAAAAATTAAACTTTATTTCACTTATAAGTTTACGTATGAACTTATTCACTGTGAGTTTACTTATGAACTCATTCACTGTGAGTTTACTTATGAACTGTTTTACAATTGTGTCTTAAAGCTATACGAAACCTCGCTTACTCGTAAGTGTTTATAATATCTCGCTTATGTGTTTATATCTCACTTAAACTTAAATGTTTACAATAGCTGTGGCTGCTGGATGATGCGATTGGAATGTTTCACAGCATCCCAAATGCTGACAGGACAGTTTTCAGAGTGCGCATTTAGGCAAATCTTCCAGCCGGGTGTTAACTCGTCGCTTACCATGGTGTGCTCCTCGGCTGTCACTCGTCAACTGTGCAAACCGGCAACACGCTCACGATCAGCGAAACACAACATTCAAAATACACGATGGCAATTCACGAATGGGCAGCAACTCTTCGGCAAATATTTCTTACACCTACCTCAATTTTAAGTTGTTTGGAAATTTATGGCACCTATTGAATACAACACATCCAAGGCGGACTTCCTCGGATGTGGCAATACTGTATTAAGCTGAAAATTAAATATATTGATTGAAAAATATAAAATACTAGCTGAACCCGGTGTGCTTCTATTGGAGCGTTGCCTTGCTCACTTACTTACACATACATATATATGTATATATATATTTATCGGAGGAATAAAAACACGATACGTCGTCTGCTCAGTTCAATCGTTTTATTGAGAGTGAAATAATACAAAAGGAAAAAGAAAGACAATGTTAAGAATAATTAAAGGAGAACATAAAACATAGTTGGAAATATGTGCATTGATGTACAGAGTTGTATTTATAAAAATTCAATAGTGGTATTCACTTTCCAATACTCCTCCTCAATGCATATATTTTCTTAAATTCAAATCTAATTTACTTTAAACCCAATAATTCTGAAAATTGAGTATGACTTATTTTGGGTAAATTTTTAGTCAAGACATCTGCAATCATGTCGTTGTTGTGGACTGTACGTATTCATTTTAAATTTCCAAGAGTTCAGTTATAATCTGCAAAAAGAAAAAATAAATTATGTTAAAAAATAAAAAAGTTATTTGTGTTTCACATCAGCTGGTCTTATTTGGGCCACCCTGTATTTATAAAAATTCAATAGTGGTATTCACTTTCCAATAGCTTCGCTACCCCCCTCGTTATAAAATAAAATTCAAAGTATTTATTTATTTACAAAAATTTATTTATTTAATTTTAATTTAATTATTGCAATGCTTTAGGATATTCAATATTTTTAGTTTGCCCATCAGGAGCATACACATATAAATCGGTGGGTTTTCCTACAGCGAGCATGCAACATAACATAGTTTTGTCCATGCGAGAAACGTGGATTTGCTAAATTTAAGCCGCAAACTTGCAGAGATTGACCTTGAGCTTTGTTAACAGTCATCGCAAACGCTAACCGAACAGGAAACTGCAATCGTGCAAAATCGAATGGTAAATCTGTTGGTATCATTGGAATGCGTGGCAAAAGTACATCTGTCCCTTTATATTTTCCTGTTATAATGGTCGCTTCTATTAAATTATTTCTCAGTTTTTTTACTGCAAGTCGAGTGCCATTGCAAAGCCGTGGTGGATCGATATTACGCAGTAAAATAATGGGCACTCCAATTTTAAGTTGTAGGCTTTCCACCCTGGCACATCGAATTAATTTAAGAACTCAACAGGATAATTAACGGCATCTTCTTCTCTCGTTACAGTATCGATGGACTTGTACGTTGCTGCAGTTTCGTCGATTTTGTTCAAAATAGCACTGTTTATGGAATTAACATCAATGTTTTTGGCAGCAAGTAATGCTCGTTCACACAGCCATTCCTTGTTTTTAAAATTGCGTTCAATATTGGGAAATACACAATTGATTAATTCTTCAATGGACAGTGTCATTTTACAAAAGTCAGGTGGAAATGTAATGCAGTTTGTTGTTGGATCCGATGGCATTCTTCCGTTTCCCAAATCCAGCAACTGCTTTGAAAATCGGGAAGCTGATGCATCGCGTTGTAGTTGCACACGCATATTTGTCGTTAATTTTAGTGTGCTAATTTGGTGCCAAAGAATGGATGTTTTCAGACATGCGTTAAGCTCATCAGCTGGGGTTGCACCTGGAATAACCGGTACTGTTTGGCGAAAATCACCGGCTAACAAAATCAGTGCTCCCCCAAATAATTGCCTATTGCTTCTGAAATCCTGTAATGTGCGATCTAGGGCCTCTAAAGATTTTTTGTGTGCCATTGTGCATTCATCCTATACTATGATCTTACACGTTCGCAGCACTTTACCCATTGATGAATTTTTCTTTATATTGCATGTGTACGTCTCAGAGAATTGCAATTTCAGTGGTAATTTAAGTGCCGAATGCGCTGTTCCGCCACCATCCAAAAGCGTTGCAGCAATGCCGGATGACGCAATGGCCAACGCAATATTGTTTTGGGATCGAACTTTAGCCAAAATCACCGAAATCAGAAACGTTTTTCCGGTCCCGCCCGGCGCATCTAAAAAATACAATCCACCTCTTTCATTTGAAATTGCTGTCATTAAAGTGTTATGTGCCAAAAGTTACTCCTGTTGTAAATTTGGTAGATTAGCTTCGATAAATAACATAAATTCTTGTGGATTGCAATTCCTTTCTCGTCGCAGATCTTGATCAGATGCATCATCGCCAGATCGAATTGGGCTAATCATACCAATTTGAATGAGAGTCTTGTTGTTGATTTGCAAACACTTGTCTTCCAGTAAGATCAAAGCCTCATTATATGTAGCTTCAGAAAATTCAATAGTTTCGTCGTTTCTGGTAATTCTCTCTCTATGCAAAATGTCTTCACTCATATACGAGTATGCTTTAAATGTATGGCAAAGTTCTTTCGGGTTGGATGGATAGCAATTTTCCAATATAATCGCAAATAATGACCTTATCTGCCACGGATGATTGGTAACTGAAGCATCTGCAAGTGTTGTTTCCCAATGTGAATCGCTCTCCAATAAATTAAGTTTTTGGCATGCCTCTCGATAAGTTGCACATATTTGGCCATTAACTGTACGTAAGTTCTCGAACGAAGTTGGTCCACGAACATTTATTAGAAGCATTCGTAGATAGAAACATTCTGCATTCTGGGGATGAACAGTATACAGTCTTCCTAATGCATCAGTGGAATATAAATTTCAACTGCTTTTCCTTGTTTGCGACGCTGAATTTTTTTCGCTGATGCGTTCCATGTATAGTACGTTGGCATTTGAGCATACAGCAAAGTCTGAGCAAATAAATCATTTGTGCAGAAATCAAAAAAAGAAGTTAACGTTGTAGCTAGAGGCGCTGCTGCCCTTTCTTGTGCAGTTACTTCAGTGAAATAAACGCGTTGTCCATTTTCGAGGTGAACAGATAAATGAACAGCAGCCGGATGGCGTTCATGAATGGGAAATCCTAAAATTCGCCAAACGGCTTCATTGCTGCTGATGTATCGCGCTATTTGACATCGTATAATTTCATCATTTGGATTGTGCAACGAAAACACTGCCATATCTGATCCCTTGGGTAACGTATTTGCATATGTATTTAATAGATTTTACGGAATTGCAACACTCTACATTAATATGAGCTTTGTACGTTTTTGAAAGCAATGGACAATAGGGTACTGTCCAGCGATTATCAATATCAATATCATTGTAATTGATTGCCCACCATCATCTGTTGATCTGCGACGATAAAGCGGATAGCCATCCATACCTGAGATTGTTTCTGTAAGCATTTGTCGTGTATACTTTTTCGTGCATTTTCCATCGGCCATGCATGGTGAATTTGGATTGATGATTCCACATGGCCCATGAATCATGTTTTTGATTACAATTTCATGCAATTGTGGATCAATATCAGGATCAGGTATTTCCGCAGAAATGACATCATCTATTTTGTCAGACGTAATTTTGTCGACCAACCAAATTAAAATGTGTGCATGTGGCAATCAACGTTTTTGCCATTCGACTGACTACATCCAGCACCGTGTTTCTCCAAAAACTTGTAGCTTAACAATGAATGCCATTAATGATTTTTGTTCACGCGGTGAACCTGGAAGACAGAGCCACGACCGCTGGTCGCTACCCGGTGCGAGCGTCACCATGTCTCGGCTATGTCCGTGGTCGATCGGCTCCAGCAGCTTACGAGCGGCCTCACAAGTGAACGCTCGCTCTCTTGCCATTCAACCATCGTGCGGAACACATCGGTCGCCAAGCTACTAAATTTAAACTAGTGATTGTGAAACTGCTGTTTAATAAGAACCCATATATTATTTAATAAGAATACATATACTGTTCATGTAGAATACATACTGTTTATTAAGAAATACATATATTATATTACAGTCGAAACTCTCTATAACGAATTCCAAGGGACTGGCTATTTACTTCGCTATAAAGAAAATTCGCTATATAGAAAAGATGAACAATTTTGTTCCTTTTAACATTTTTTATTTGTAGTAGTCAGTTATTTTGGTTTGAAGTACATTTTTCCACTTTTCTTCTTCAATATAGTTTTCTAGTACATTTAGAGAAGTAAACACAGTATTTGGTACGTTGGTTTTCATTTCCAAATAGGTACGGAAACCTTCAACTGATGAAGAAAGTTGTCCATATGTGGGTAACGGTTTCGCAATATCGGCAGATTCTTCTTCGTATTCATCTGAATCTGTTAAAAGAGAAATAATAATGTACATCAGAAAATTATTAGCCACGGATTTTCTTTATTATTGTTTCTTTACCTGAGATAGCTGGTGCTCCAAAACTTTCTTGAACACTTTCGAGGATATCTTCGTCGGAAGGGTTGTCTGTGGCAATAACATCACAGTCAACATTGATGTAGTCTTTAAATGTTGCATTAATATTAGCAACTATTTTAAATGAAGACTCTAAAAAGGCGAAGTGGGATAGTGGTAGATAGTCTTCTTCGTGCCAAGGCAAACTGTTGTTCGTTGTGGTGCCAACTTTTACAAATCCTGCTTTTCTAAAACAGTTTGCAATTGTCTCGGATTTTACATTGACATTCCACACTTTGCTTAAGTTTCGTATGGCATCCAGCAAATTTATGGGCTTGGGAGGTTCTTTCTCCTCCATTTGTAATAAAATGTTTGTCAAAATGCGTTTTCTGTAATGTGTTTTAATGTTACAAATTATGCCCTGATCCATTGGCTGAAGTAACGAAGTCATGGTGGGTGGGAAATAAGCAATTTCTATATGTTTCAATTGGTCCTTTACATCCCTAGGGTGCGCAGCGCAGTTGTCAACAAAAAGCAAAACATTTCTTTGTTGAGAAGCAAACTTTCGGTCCAATTTCAAGAGCCATTTCAAGAAAATCTTGCTTTCGTATTAAAGTCATAATCCACGTCTAGAGATTTGATTCCTTTGAAGCATCTCGGATTCTTGGCCTTTCCTATGATAAGCAATTTAACTTTCTCCGATCCGGTCATATTGCATGCCACCATAACAGTAATCCTCTCTTTGCTGTTTTTCACCCCAAAGCACTTCTCATTTTTAAACGCCATCGTTTTATTAGGTAAGCACTTAAAAAACAAACCCGTCTCATCGGCGTTAAAGATGTCGTTTTCGTCATATTTTTCTAACAATTTTGGCAAGACATTCGTCACCCATTCATCTCGAGTTTGGATGTTGGCGGCAGCACTTTCACCACACAATGTTTTTTGAACAATGCCGTGACGATTTTTAAATTTTTCAAGCCAGCCTACACTTGCCTCAAATTCTCCGTGACCCAATGCTTCAGCGAATTGTTTTGCTTTTTCTCTCAGTATTGGTCCAGACAGAGGAAGATTCCTACCACGTGCGGCGAATACCCATTTCAGCATTGCTTCGTCAATATCCTCAAAGGTACAAGTTCGAAGCTTCTTGCGTTTAATACTGGATGCATTATCTGTGACACTGGTTAAAAGCTTATCCTTGTTTTTTAAAATCGTAGATAAGCTACTGGAAGGGATTCCAAATTGCTTAGCAATGTCTTTTTTTGAAGCTTTTCCCTTTTCAACTTATTTTAAGATCAATAGCTTTTTTTCCACAGTAATACTTATGCGCGGAGTCATTTTACAACTTACTATGTATCGCGATATGCAAAGGCAAACTGATAGCGACTGCAAGAAATGTGAGAGATGGTAATGATTCCAGTTGTCACTTGCATAGTTCGGTGGTTCCCCAAATTACACACAGAGCACACAGAGCAACAATAACAACACCAATAACACACAACAAAGCGACGCCGATTTCTTTTTTGTGTGCGTGCATTCGGTTTTGCCTACCACTGATGTAAATACATAATAACGAAAAATTATTTGAATAAATTCGTTATATGGAGATTGAAAACGCTTCAATCTTGAAGTTACGGTCGCAAAAATGCTTCGTTATAAGGAAATATTTGCTATAGGGAAATTCGTTATATGGAGATTATAATACACTCAAAGTAGACCCAAAACACAGTGTTCTTATAATTGCTTCGCAATAAAGAAAACTTCGTTATATAGGAGTTCGTTATAGAGAGTTTCGACTGTATTGTGAAAATACCGAATATATTAGAATCAGTGCGCACGAATAAACAATTTTAATTTTTGTTTAAACACACGTGCTGTAATGTCGTGTCGATGTGCAGATGTTTGCCCAGAAGACAATTCGGATACGATTTCCTGCCACTTCGGATTACATGTGAATGTAATGAACAGATCTGGCCGTCCGTATGAACGCACATATGTCATTGCGTCTTGCGTATATTTTTGCATATGACGTGGGCTTCCTGTGAATGTTGCTGGCAGTATAATAGGTTGCCCTAGTTCATTGGGATTGAAGTCATTCTGATCGTTCATTGCATCACGAAGATGAATATAATCATCTACTCGAAGTATCGCTTGATGATATCGTATGCATAACAAACGTTCCATTTCGATTTTGGCGTACATGTCGACAATAAACTGGTGAAACAACTCACGACAATTTAGAACATGATTGTCAGTGTGTTGACGAATCATTAAACGATATGAGTAAAAATTCATCGCACTCACTTTTTTGCTAGTTGTTTCATCTAAAATATATAAGAAATATAAATTTCACATAAATTTATTATTTTTTATGTTACGTGCGACAAACGTTTATAAAAAAAAAATCTTAACTTACGGGTTGCTTGATTGATTTGACGCATTTCAAAGTGATATCCATCTTCTCCATATGGAAAATTAATAGGATACTGAAGCGCGTCATATGAGCGATGCGTTTCAGATATTCTGTTAATTCTCTCGTCACGACGGCGAATAATTATATCACGTGGTGCCACTGGATCACCAACCATTAAGATTGCTACATCGTCAAATGTGGGCGCGTTGTAACGTCCTTGATGTTGTCCAGCTGGCGTTTTATCAGCATGAATTGCAATAAAGTGTTGATCTGAAGACAATCGCGGATCATCTTTTGCTTGTTTAAATGTTCTCACCAACTGGTTGTTGTCATGAAGCATTATTTGCAAACCGGCTACTATTCGCTGTTTTGTACCTGGACTGTAGAGCTGGCGCTGTTGCACTTGGTCGTTATCATCCGCTTGTCCCATGAAATAAATTTGTAAAAACTTAGGATCTTGATCTGGAATTGGCAATATTGATCCCATTCGGTGATAAATTTGGCCTTGAACTCTAAATGTTGGCATGAAGTTGTCTCGAACCACTTTAGTCGCACCAAACGATGTCATTTGAAAACACGAATTGTATTTTCGTATGTTGCTTAAGAAATGCTGCGAATTCGCTGTTGTTCCTATGAAGTGGAATATTATTATTTTGAATAATAATCATTTTATTTTTTCCTCGTCTTCCTTTTTTGATGGGGCAAATTATTCCTTCCTTAGGGGCAAATTATTTATTTGTTCTTACCTGAAACTAACGATAGTAGTGGTTCTGGTGGTGGTAGCAGTTCGGGTAAAGCAATTTTACCATTTGCGCAGCACATTCCAGGTGCTTCATTTTTATATTTCTTAGCATTGCAGTATTGGCAAACTTTATTCATTGGTCCAATGGCAACTAACTCATCTTCACTGCAATCAATTTCTGATGTGTAGTGGAATGCAATCAGCTCATATGATGCAGGGCTTCGACGATGCTGTGCTCTTCGACTACGATCTTGTAGACGGTGTGCCTCACGTTGCTCTGGTGTCTCGGCAGCTCTTGATAAAGAGGATCGCGATCGGTCACTTCGCATGCGTGTTTGACGTTGAGTAGAAGTCTCGGAAGCCCTTGATGTCAAGGCTCGAGATTGGTCGCTTCGTAACCGTGTTTCGCGCTGAACAGCAGTCTCCGAAGCCCTTGGTGTTGAGGTTCGATATCGCTGAATTTCTAGGCGTGCTTCTCGATGCTGTAAATTCTCTGCAGCTCTAGAGGTTGAGGCTGGAGACCGTTCAATTTCAAGGCGTCTTTCACGTTCTTCATGCGTTTCGTTTCCTCTATTGGATTTCATTTTCAATGATTTTGGAGTACGTGCCGAAAGGGATGATTTTTTTGGAGGCATTTTTTTTTATTTATAACTAAGTTTTTAACACAATCGTTTCTCACCTAATTTAAACTTTGATTATATTAACTTTTTAAAGTTTTTTTAAAAATTTTTTGGTTATAAATTTAATAAAAATTTAGTTACAAAAATAATTGAAAAAGAAAACTGCAACTTCTGTCTAATTCACTATTGCAAATGCGTTAAGGCAATAGTAAATATGCAGTAAGCTTAGTGCTCCCCTTTTTTGTTGTAAACCAATTAGAATTCAGCACTGAACCGCATGTAATTAGCTTCATGCTCCCCCTTTTTATTTTTAGACCAATCAAAAAGCAGCAATTACACAATGAGCTGTTTCGCAGTCAGTTGTGGGAGAATGAGAATGGGGCTACACCACTATTTTAATTAATATGTTTTTTAAATTTGAGGTAAACGAAGTAAAAAAGTAGGTGCAGAAGTGTGCGTGGTCGAAAAATATTATCATGTAATAAGTATTCCTGAGTCAAAGCTGCACACTGTGAAAATTTAAGATTGGTTAACAGGTCCAGCCTCCAATATATCGCAAACAAAGGGGCGTGCTCCGCCCACTTTTCTTTTGGTACGTATTTCTATTCATGCCAATACCATATATAGCAAATACTGCCGCCGTTGGTCAAAAAATGCCCAAGATATGACGATTTAAATATTTGGGTTATATGGGCGGTGCCACGCCCCTTTGTCCAATCAAAACTTCATATAGCCTATTATTCCTTCCAGAGTCACAGTAACATGCTGTGCAAATTTCAGGAAGATCGGTCCAAGGGTTTGACCTCCTATAAAGCACAAACAAACAAACAGACTGACAGACATTCATTTATATATATATATATATATATATATATATATATATATATATATATATATATATATATATATATATTATTATATATGACCTACCTCAATTTTAAGTTGTTTGGAAATTTATAACACCTATTGAATCCAACACATCCAAGGCGGAGTTCCTCGTATGTGTCATTACTGTAATAAGCTAAAATGAAATATATTGATTGAAAAATATAAAATATATATCAATATTTTCAAAAATTAGCTTCCTTGTATATCCAAGCTCCGTCAAAGAAAAATTGTTCCATTCAATAAATGTAAATATTGCAAATGAAATGTGGTGAAATATTTAACTACGACCTGGAATTCACCATGACGGGAAGAACTTCACATCGTTGCATTAAAGTGGATTTCAACATGAATCTTAAGAATGTTTTTACATTATTTATACTGCAAGTTTCTTGCTAACACCTTAAACCAAACTAAAAATCAAAAATATATATATTATTATATATTAATTAAATTATATATATTATTATATATGACCTACTGTGACGAGTAAAAGGATCGAAAGTTTAATATTGGCAACTTAATATTTATTTCTGAAATACAAAGTAAAAATCAATTCAAATTAAAAATGCGCTGTGCGTCGCTTACCGTGGTGTGCTCCTCGGCTGTCACTCGTCAACTGTGCAAACCGGCAACACGCTCACGATCAGCGAAACACAACATTCAAAATACACTATGGCAATTCACGAATGGTCAGCAACTCTTCGGCAAAAACGTGCGCCTATACTCCCTTTGACAATCCAAATTCTTGTTTCAGTGTCCCAGTTATCCATTTTTGATAAATCTAACAATCAATCTGCAAAATAAAAAAAAAACCAGATTCATTAAATAGAAAAAAGTTATTATATTTTTTTTTGGTACCGGCTTTCATCAGCCACCCTGTATATATATATTACTATTCGAATCATTTTTTACAAAATTCCAAGATGTATAACGATTGTTTTCAAATGACGTCGTTTGGTGGGGAAATTGTGCATGAACATGATTACAATCCCACATTCAAGGTGAGTTCACCAACAATCTAACACTTATTATCTCGCCAATAAAATACAGAAATTAACATATTTGTCTGCAACTATACAGATTCACGTGCAAATTTATCATTGTAATGTATTGAAACGCTTGATGTCTGCTGAACAACTGACTTTATTGATATAGTAAAGTAATAAAAACATGCCCAAGTAAATACAAAGCTTTTTACTTGACATAAGAAGAGCTTAGAGCTAGTGAGAGATAGAGATGAGCATGTTAAATCGATACATAACACGCCTCCACTTAAATTAATTTTTGTTTTCACAATTTATAGATTTCATAAAAATTAATTATTTAAAATATATATATTATTACAATTTACTTATGTACATTTTAAGAATATGTTTTGTACATATAAATTTAGTAAAGTGAATTCATTCATTAATTACTTAGTTAATTCCAGATTTGATATTTATAATTTTTATAAAATTTAAAAAAAAAATAAGTTTTTGTTTGCAAATATTATTACATTTTTTTTACTTGTTCTAGGTCTTAATATTCTAGTAAATATATTTTCATTTTCTCGACTATGTGTTTCATTTGATAAGTTTTCATTTAAATTTGGGTTTACAATTGCGTTTTCTATTTGAATTTCAGAGTTCAATTCATGTACATTTTTATTATTTGCTTCTAACTCATTATCATTATCATGTGACTGTTCAACTGCAATACCCATTTGGAATAGTAGTAATTCTATTTGAACATGTTGGCAACTCTGGTGATGTAACATTTTGATTTTCATTTACTCCTGCCCTTATTTGATCAGTATGTCTCTTTATGATTCTACCATTTCACATAGGGCCAGATTCAATTTTTTTTGGCATAAAGTCTAATAATAAAGCTAGAGAGCTGAATTTTGGTGGAATTGATTATATTGGCACTTGCAGTAAGTGAGAACAATTTCAAGTCAATCCGACCACGCCCACCTATACCGCCCATATAAGGACACATTGCAGAGGAGTAAATTTTTTTTATTATTTGATGTTTCGATTTAAACCAACTTAAATACTGATTTCTTAAAGGTATTAAATTAATACTATTAAATTAATCTTGTTTTTCTACTTCCAAATCCAAGCAAAAGTTGTCTTCATGATCCGTATCCGAGTTGCTATCATCGCTGTCTAAAAACTGTTCCTGGTTATTATATTCTACATTTGCTGCTTCTAAAAGTTCAATAACTTCCTTTGGTAACGAGGTTTTTTTATTTTGAGCTAATCTTTTTTTTATATTAAGGCTTGAAAGAAAAGGGTCCGATGAATCCATTGATCGGTGGAACACATCCGATAAATTGTTGATACGAGAATTTAGTCTCGCATATGATTGTCTATCGCGCTTATAAAGTTTATTTCGCGCTTCAGATGCGTTTTCTCCAAAGCAACCGATAGGTAATACCGATGATGTTATTATCTGTGAACCTTGAACTAAAACTTTGTGGACAGTTGCTGACATTGGGTACCATGGATACTTTTCCATATAATTCGACGCAGTTTCTTGGCAAAATTGGCTGAATTTAGTAGTATTTACTGGGAATTCACAGGATATAGTTATTAAAATAATATAAAACCGTTGTAAAATATCATAATCTAGTTCTAATATTACTGAAAGTTGCCTTGTGTTTTTAAATGCCCTTCTTGCGCTATTTCCGTCATTTGTATTTCCACTTCCGTTTTGTTTTGGCTTATCTACATGTAATCCCATTTCACTCCAAAATAATTTTTGTATTTCTTGTTTACGGGATGTTATCATGTCTTTTTCTTCTTTATCCCTTACTTGCCACTTTTTTAAGTGTTGTTTATGAGAGATTTTAAGTACGAACTCAAAAAATCTTATCCATGCATGTAGGGGACTGATGCCGTGTTGAAGATTTCCAGACTTAGCTTTAAAGTTTGATATGTCTGTAGTTTTCATAAAATCCTTCTGGCTGGCTCCACAGATAGGACATACTTGACAAGATTTGGTTCCCGTTAATATATTTAACACCTTGCCGTCAATCAATGTCAAATGGAGATCAAAAGTGACAGTGATTTTTCTGTCAATTGAGAAATTGTAATTAAAAGCTGTTAAGTTTTGAATTTGTGATTCTAAATCCGCCTTTTCTGCCAGAATAAGATCTTTGGTTTCTTTAGCGAATTCAAGCTTTAGGGGTCTGCAAAATCTTACTGATTGGGGGGATTGATTTATCCACAAAGGCGTCCCAAAATCATCCGTTAGTTTCAGTGGAATGACGCTCGTAACAAATAATGAGTCGTCATTGATATCAGACCTTTCTCCTAGGAATCTCTGCTTGTACATACTCTGCCCCGTAGAGCCGTCAAATCCATAGCTCGCTATTAGTTTGACATCTGCTATGTTTTGATGTTTCTTGAATACATCATCCTGCAGAAGGAAAATTCTACTGGCCGTATGATTAAGCAAATTTTGGAGAGATACTTCGGCTCTTGTTTCCGTCACATTGACTCCCGTAGGCCTGCACTCCAATTTGGCTTCTCTTACTTTATTATAGCATGGATAAATGTTGGAAAATTGTGATTTATTTAAAGCTCTCATGCTGTTGTATTGCGCTTTAGTGACGGAGTTGTCGATCAAAAATGCCAGAGCTTGACTTGGTGTGAGTGGTACCGGCTCCGAGAATGACAGTTTCTTTCTAATCTCACTTGATGAACTAGAAGTAGAAAGAGTATTCTTTAATACAAATGCAGTATCGCTCATTTTGGCCTTTTTCGCTGAAACTGATGCTGCATGAACAAGGAGACTTGTATTATTTTCTTCATTATCTGCCAGTTCCTTTGCCATTTTTCTTTTTAGCCGTGATCCTGCATCATTGTAAGACAGTCGTGGTCGTCCCATTTGATTTTCTGAAGCAACTTGGTCGTTGATTTTCTCCACGACAACAGTCATGCTTGACAAAAGCCAACTGGAATGTTTCCTTTTAAATGTCGTAATTGTACGATTACATTTAGGTAGATTTTTCAGAATATAAAGGTGAAAACTCCTTATTTTCTTAGTGATTTCGGCCTTTAAGTCAACTGATACATCATTTAAATGAAATTTATCAACAATCCAGTCAAATAACGCTTTTTCATTTCGGTTTTCGTTGATCCACACATCCAGTAGGGCAGAATGGCTTACCTCAAACTGGGCTAAAAATGCAAAATATGCGCGAATGGTCAAAAATTCGCAAAAAATGTTAGCAACAAGTTTAAAAACACAGTTTAGAGTAAACATTTGCATAATTACTTTTTGGCACAAATTGGCAGAAATTAGTTTTTTACTCCACGATACACGAACACTTCGGTTAGATTTTTTCTAAAATAAGACATATCAAAGACAATCCACAACTAAAAAATATAACTCATAATTCGAAAACATTTAATAACAATTATATTTGACATACCTTGACCTTTATTTTCCAATTTGCCAAAAAATATTTGGATACCTGGTGTTGCTACAGCAAAAGCGCAAAGTTGAGTAAAAAACTCCCGCCAATTTTGACAAAACAAACAGCTGACTTTGTTAGCGCTGCAAAAATGCAGCGTTGCCACTGAAATGTTTTTATTTGCGAATTCGATGTACCCAATGTATGCCCTTTCAAAATATTCAGTTAAATTCGAAATATATTTTACAAAAATTTACGACTTTATGCCAAAAAAAATTGAATCTGGCCCTATGTGCATTTGAAAGAGTGCACAGATATGAACGTAGACCTATTTTAGTGTTAACAATGGAAGGGGCCCATGATTGTTTATTGACATTTGTGTAGTCTCTTATGAAAACGTTTTGGCCTTTTTCAAAAGTGACTGATCTCCTGCCTTTATAATTTGAAATATTTTTCATTTGCTGTTCCTGTATATTTTCTTTAATAAGAGGAGGTTTTATAAGATCAAGTCGTGTTCTTATCGATCTTCCAATAAAAAGTTTTGCTGGGCTTTCATCAGTGGAACTGTGTTTTGTGTTACGATAATCCATTAGGAATCTATTTAAAATTATGTCAATTTTTTCATTCCTTTCAGAATTCAGATTTGCAAAAATGGATTTCTTTAACGTTTTCACGAAATTTTCAGCTTGACCATTGGTTGCTGGATGTCCAGGAGCTGTTAAAATGTGTTGTATTCGATTTCTTTGAATAAATTCCTTAAATTCCTCAGAGACAAATTGCCTTCCATTATCACTAACTATAGTAAGAGGAATGCCAAACCGACAGAAAATTTCCCTTAACTTCGTAACTACAAAATTAGAAGTAATTTCCTTCGTTTTAAAAACCTCTACCCATTTGGAATATGAGTCTATGATTACCAAAAAATGATAATTTCTGATTGGGCCTGCAAAGTCTATATGGATTCTTTGCCACACAGAACTTGTAGGACTCCATGGTATAAGTATACTCTTTTCAGGACTTGCTATGAGTTTTTGACACGAACTACAAGATTTGACTAAGTTTTCAATCTCACTGTCAATCTTAGGCCACCAAACAAATGACCTGGCAAGTGCTTTGGTTTTAACTATGCCCAAGTGAGATTCATGTAATATCTGAAGTATTGATTTTCTTAGTTTTTCCGGAACTATAACTCTATAACCCCATAACAAACAGTCATGATCTACAGTCAATTCAAAATCCTTGGCTGTAAATGCCTTAAATTCTTCGCCTATCAATTCTTTTATTTTACCCAATCGAACAAAATCACAAACTTTAGAAAGAATGGAATCGCGTCTAGTTTCCCGAGCTATATCCCTAAAGTCAAGATTCAAAGTATTTTCTTTTTGTATATGATTTACAAATGTACTATCGTTTATGTCATTGACATTACCTAGTTTAAGTTGGGGCATTCGTGACAAATTGTCGGCTTCATTTAATTCACCTTTAACATATTCAATTTTATAATTAAATCCCGAAAGGATAAACGCCCATCTTTGGACACGTGCTGCTGCCATTACCGGCAAACCTTTCTTTTCACCAAATATCGATAACAACGGTTTGTGATCGGTTTTTAAAGTAAAAACATTTCCAATCAAATATTGTTTTAGTTTGGTGACGCAAAAAATAAAAGCTAATGCTTCTTTTTCATGTGTGCTATATTTGGGTTCAGCTTTAGATAAAGCGCGTGATACAAAAGCAACTGGTTTAAGTTCATTATTAGAAAATTTATGGGCTTGTACGAAATTGCAAGGGTCGCACAGAAGAATTCACGGCACACTTTTAAAGTTTCATTGTTTTTTGGTAAAACGTATTCATAAGACAAATTCTTTCGGAAATTTACTTCTTTTTCTGATCTTCTTCTTTTCACTGGAATGGCTTTGGTAAATTTTAGGAGGAAGTTGCGTTTAGCTTTAAAGGTATCTCTTTTTTTCCAATAATCAGTGAATATTTCCAGGCGATCTTCCTCTGTAAATAAACTGCACTTGTAATTCGTTGGTTCTTTGTGAGAGTGAAAAGAGTGGCCAGACTGCATAAATTTAATATCTATTATTTCAGCATTTAATTCAGTTGACCCAACTATATTAAGTAAGGAGAGGCTTAGTTTAATATTTCTATTTTGTCCACCGCAAGCATCACTGTACAAAATTATATGCTTATACTCCGATGCATGAGTCAGTAAATGTTTTTTTAGGCAAGCTGCGATTTCTTGAGATCCCCTCCCTCCTTCGGTCTCATTCCACATGTGCATATAACCGGTTTTTGTATTCATTGAATGAACTGCCAAATTGTAACCATACATGTTCCGCTTGTAATAAGCAACTGATGTTGATAGCTTTGGAAAAGGCAATGCTTTTTGAAGGTCGAAAGTACAGATATAGTGCTCATCAGATGACACTTCTGTATTCAGTGAGTCTCGAGCTAGCTGTGCTGCTTTTAAATGAAGTTCCTTTTGCAAAATTAAATTTGTATTTTCGTCTTCATCGAATTTTATTTTCATGTCAAGTTCATCACAAATTCGACAGGTATCCTTATTCGGAGGCTTAAAATGTAAATTGAATTTCGTGCTGAATACTTTATAATAAAATTTTTGTTTAACAACCGGCGTATTATCGGCTTTGCACTTTTCGACATACAAGTCGTACATTTTCCGAATATTTAAATTCGAGTCCAGGTATTTTCGTTCCGGATTATCCTTTCTAGTATAATGACTCTGATAAGCTGGGAAAGATTTAATATGTGCGGTATCGGCACTATCGTCTATTTTTTGTTTTGAGTGTCTACCACGGCCATCTATTACAGCTAATACCTGTTCCCGAACCAGGCATCGATAAACTCTTCCCCATCCAATCTGTAAAGTGTTCAAAAAAAAAAAAAAATGATTTGTGTATTCTTTTCCACTGTTGCAGCGAAGCTTACGCACATTGTGCTTCCACTTTGCCGGGCTCATTCGTCTTTTCCTTCCCAGATGTAGTGATGATTCATCCTGTGGATCTTCAGATGCAGATGATGACACAATCTCAGCTCTGTCAGCCACATTTTCTAAAAAAAATAATACAAAAGATTTAATAAAAACAATGTAATAAGCAAATGTTAAGTTACCTGTTGTATTAATAATACTATCACTATCCGATGATTCCGAGGTTGGCAAATATTCCTCATCTTCATTACTGGAAAAATCACCAGCATTGCTATTATTACTATCCATTTATAGAAAACACTGATTTCTTTTAATATTGCTGAAAACTGAACGACAATAAACACGTGCTCACTAATAGTACTGATTCAAAGTGAAACACACTGACTTGGTTCGTTTTTGCTTTGAAAAAAAAAAAAAAAAACGAAAATGACAGTCGTTGACTTGGGTTTTTTACAGTTATCTTTGGAACGAAACACTTTTTGACATTGTGCTTTACAGAGTAAACAGAGTTGCCATATGCGGGGACATTGGCACTAGTTTCGGCATTTAATTTTTCACGACTTGGTTCGGTATAGCAGTGAGCCCTCCACATCACATCCATAGAAATTCCATCAATTTTAATTGAAGCTTTGTAAAGCTCAGTTGAATCGCCACTGCTTTTGTGAGTACTTATGCTGTAAATAGAAAAATTATTTAAATTAATTTTATTCAAATCTTCACTATCAATATCCGATTCTGATACATAATTTACAATTTTTTCTTTTTGTCTACAAATTGATGACAAATGTCCAATTTTGCCACAAAAATTACATTTGCTTTGTTTAAATCGGCATTCGTTTGACCTATGTATGGTTTCGCCAACCACAGTGAAAACAGCCCTTAGATTTTGCTTGATCAGATGTTGTCTGTATTTTCTTCTTATTGGCATATTCATGACTATTTTGCCTGGTGTTTTTGTTGCGGTTATTATGGTTATTGCTGCTGTTATTGCTGCTGTTATTGTAGTTAATTTTTTTTTTTATATTTAGCAGTGTGTACCATTCCAACTTGCATATTGTTTTCCTTTGTAACTAACTTAATTTCCATAATAAGAGCTTTACGGAGAGCTACTTCCATTGTTAACTTCTCATCCTCCTCACAAAGTCTCTCAAATATTGTTTTATTTATTCCCATGATAAGCGATCCAAAACAAAAGCATCTAAATTTGTACCAAATTTACAAGCAACAGCCAGTTTTTTTATTCTTGCATACCAATCTGCTACTGTTTCATCTTCAGCCTGTTCCGCTGTATGAAAGCTTTTGCGCTCTCGAAAGACAATTGTGGGTGGAGTATATTGAGTTTGAAGTAGGTTACAAAACTCTTTGTATGTATGTCTTAGACACTGGAGTTACTGGGCTACATAAATTATGCAGTGTTTCATATGCAATTGGTCCTATTGCTTTTAAGAGAGTTGTTTTTTTTGTATTATCTTCTGTACAATTTATTTCAACAAAATGAATATCGAGTTTCTCTTTCCACAAAAGCCATGATTCATTGCTAGGGATTGTTGTTGCTTAATTGTGGAACATGACTTGGCTGATAAATTGTAACTGTATTATTTTGCACATTTTCTGTTTCAGTTGGCGGCATGATGATTTTTTTTGTTTTTTTGTTTTTTTTTTTGTGAAATGGTATAATACACCAAAATAAAGCAGACTCAATATCTTAATATATATTTTACAGGCGTTTTATATGTACTGTGTGTGTGTATGCACACTTTTTAATGACATGTACATTTATAATTTTACACGCGTTATATATATGTACATATGTATATTGTGTATGTACACTTTTTTATTGTATTTACAATTTTTTATTTATTTTAATAACCTCGTCGCCAATGTAATGTATTGAAACGCTTGATGTCTGCTTAACAACTGACTTTATTGATGATGAAAATGCCCAAGTAAATACAAAGCTTTTTACTTGACATAAGAAGAGCTTAGAGCTAATGAGAGATAGAGATGAGCATGTTAAATCGATACATAACAATCATCTTGCTGGACAGCTGTTTCCGCATCCTGATCAAGATCACAAATATCTCCAAATATATTTCCTTGGAGATTCAAATGAAGAAGTGAATCGACGTTGTGCAATTTTCATTGCGACGAAGAGAGAAATTGTGCAGCAATTGCAAGAAATGTTGCATGAACACAACGAACTAATTCGATTGTTCAAAACTTCGTTAGAAAGGATGCCATCTGATGATCACAGAATCGTCATAAAAGCGGACAAACGACCAGCAGGCACTCATGACCGGCAATATAATGCACCGACGGCCGATGAAATATCAATTGTTGTTGTTGGCGATAATTTAGAATCCCGTGATATTGTTATTAAACGTCGAGCTGGAGATGCATTATAGGAGCATTCCACTGTTACGTACAGACTAGTTCAACTAATTTTACGGTTTATATTACATATAGAACTTAATTGTTTTATCTGATATATACTTTTTTTCTCTAATTTAATAGATTATATACTAGTCTTTAATAGTGCGCAGAAACATTTAAAAAAAGTCATGAAATACTGAAGAAAAATGCAAACAACCCACGTTACGTACGGGACACATCAAGTCAACCAACATTCGAAATCGTTATAGTTTTATTCAGATTTCAGCGAATATATTACAGGTGCATAAAAAGTGTCTTCGAAGGAAATTATAACTAAGAATCATGCTTGCTACTAGCGAAAAAAAAAATTAATTAAAACACCTATTTATAATTCAAAACCATTTTTTTATATTTGCAACGTACGGACAAGTCGCGTCACGTACGGGACATAGTTCAACTTAAATCTATAATATATGTAAAAATCAATAGGTAAATACAGTTTTGTCTTGGGAAAGGCAATGTTTTCTGCACTCCACAACTTTCTCCTCAGTTTTAATAAAATGGAAGTTGGAAATTCCAGTTATCGCTTTGGCATTGTCCCACGGCGATGCACTATTAATCCTTTCATAAATTTCAGAGGATGGCACATAAATCACACGGGTTTTTGTGACTAATTGAGAAGCTAAATCAGAAAAGTCCTTGGCTGATTGGACAACAACATGTTCATTTTGGCTCATCATTTTCTCTCTTACCAGTCTTTTGATATTTCCGCCAACTCCGTCTATCACACCTTTTCCATGCGATGTAGCAAAATATTTCCAATAAATGGGCATTTTGTACTTTTCACTCAACATTGATGTTAGTTTAACCATATAACGGTTCTTAAATTCCGATGAAGGGCCGTCACTCCAAATAATTTCCGCTGAAGGTAAGTCTGCATTTTCTTTATGCATCAAGTCAAGCAACTTATTGATGAAAACAAAAACTGTATCCTTGTCTTTCGAATTTGCATCTGAGCATATAAGATATGTTTGGCAATTGCCTTTGTAAAAACTTGCAGCAGTAAATAAAAGAACACTTGTTCGTGACCAGAGTGCGCTTTGAACTTCATTCTGGTATTCACAGCCAAAAGACATCGCAAAATCAACTTGAAGGATTCGCACATTTTCATTGCGTTGGTCTTTTTGAAATTCATTGGCTTGAACTCGTTTTAAATTAACATGCTTCATCATAATATGGATAGAATCAATCAATTTTTCTTTAAGTTCACCTGAACTTGTTTCGTGGTTTACTAAACGTAGTTTATTTTCTGAGTTTTTTTCCCATTCTTTCCATACACACATTGTACTTAAATCCATAGAAATTAATATTTTTTTGCCATCAGAACAAGTATCACATTCATTTTTCCAGCACTTCGAATCCAAAGAAGGATCACATAAAATCATAGTCCACCAGTCGTTACAATAATTTTGTTTCAAACCTTTCAATTTGAAGATAAAATTTTCATGAGTTAAACATTTGCACTGGTCTGAAGGTGTGTCTTTCATTAGCAAAACATTTTTCGGTCTTAGACTACAAAATTTTGAAAATCCAATTTCGATATTAGGAAAAAATTCTTTAAAAATGCAAAAGGCTTCTCGTAGGTACAAAGTCAAATAAAGCTTTTGACACTTCTTCTTGATGCCGTTTTCCCAAACAACGATGAAATCATTTGCGCCTGGGCAGGTATACACAATATCCGGACGATAGTAAAATGCTTTCACATCGTCATAACGTGTATGATCACCTGATGTGCTAATGTTTGGGCTTTCTGCTAGAGCAATGTTCATTTTATGCGCTAGTTCTGTAACAACCGCTTTTTTCTTGCTTGGTGATTGAGGCAGTGCTTTTAGAGCCTTTTGAACAGCTTTGGATAAAGTCTGCTTCGTCTTGTACGGAGATTCAGTACTTACAGGAGAATCAGTAGGATTTTTACGTTCCACCTGCTTTTTTGCCCTTTGCAATCTCTTCTTATCCCTTTCCTTAAGTGCAATTGCTTTTAAGTCACCTTCAGAAAGATTTTCTGCTTTTCGTTTACGAAGCTCACGCAATCTTTTAGCCTCATTAGCGGTAAAATTAGGATCTTCCTTTTTTTTCTTTTCTCGAAATTTTCGCATGCGGCTAGCACTGGCTGATGGTTGCTGGTCGCTCATTTTTGCGTTATTGAGATTTGCAGTACAAAAAAGGGCTTTGTTTATTACAAACGCCAGTAAAAGTTGAAGATGTCAGATAACTTATTCTTCGGCGTAACGTACAGACACTTTATTATCACCAAGAATATATTGTAAGCAAAGCGATTTCAAACAAAATTGTTTCACCAGTTTTTAGACCGCTAAAAGTT
Organism: Clusia tigrina; assembly: GCA_920105625.2. NCBI lineage: Eukaryota > Metazoa > Arthropoda > Insecta > Diptera > Clusiidae > Clusia > Clusia tigrina. The sequence continues at coordinate 146,334,388 of OV050033.1, forward strand.
AGCTGTTAACAGAAAATTTCAATTTGTATAGTCAACTTGTTTTACAATTATTAATAGAATAAGGAATTAAGCGTAACGTATGGGACATCGAAACTTACCTTTCCGTTATGATTAATTTCTTATCAAAAAACACTTAACCCAAAAAAATGAGTATGCAGTTAAATACAGCGGACCATACACTATAACTTAGAACAGAAATCTAGTTTCTATCTGATAAACAATAGCAGCAGCGACCTCGCAAACAGTTGTGTAAAGACTAATGAAAAAATCCGACTTGTTGTTACTCTCAATAAATAACGGTATTTAGAAAAAATGAGACATACTCACTACAACTTTTGTAAATTATTTTAGATGAGAACATTATCTCACTATGTACGTGCAATAATATATAAAAAATGCATATTTGTAAAACAGTTCAGAGTTCCCCTTTTTCATGGAATGCTCCTATAGCGAATCAGTGAAATTCATCGATCGTATGACTCACTACAATATCCGCTTATGTTCTGCCGTGGTGGAAGATGGATATCACTTGAGATACCACATGATCAATCCTGCCAATGGTTAGTAAAAGAAAAACAAACACTCTTGATTGTAACTTCTTTTTTTGTTAACTTTTAGGTGTCGATACAAATAAGAAGGTCAGTACAATGAACTTTTACGCGTATCGATTGATGATCCGCGAAGGAATTGACAACCATCTCTTGAGATATAGCCGATTATTTCAACAGTATGCAGTTGATGTGTACGTGACGATGGAGACAGAACGACTCAATTTTATTCGCTTCAATCAGACCAAGCTTCGATCTGAAGAGTATATTCACTTGCGAGATGCGGTCAATAGCGATGAAGATGTGACAAACCTTGGCCGACTCACGATTTTGCCATCAACATACATTGGCAGCCCAAGGCACATGCATGAGTACTCGCAGGATGCGATGACATACGTGCGGAATTATGGACGGCCGGATTTGTTTGTTACATTCACTTGCAGTCCAAAATGCCCATAGATAACGGAATTATTGAATCGCGGTCAATCAGCAAGCGATCGTCACGATGCCACAGCACGAGTTTTCAAACAACAGCTACGATATTTGATGGACTTTATCGTGAAGCAACGTGCTGTTAGATGCTGGATGTACTCTGTTGAGTGGCAAAAAAGAGGTTTGCCGCACGCACACATTCTTTGGATGGTGGATAAAAAATGATTCGAATTTGGTGATTCACCGTAAAGCAACGACCGCAATGGCTCTGGTGGAGGAAGTAACTCTGGTAATTTCACTTTTCCGCTTGCGCAACACAATCCGGCCGGTTCTTTTGGAAATTTCAATGCATCGCAATGCGGGCAAACGACAGACATCGAACCAAATCGAACTGATGAGTGCGCACCGTATTCAATGTCCGGCTCATATCGAAAGGCACGTTCGATATTCAAATTAGGCAATCGTTGTTGTTGCTGGCGTTGTCGGTGAGCAGCCAAACGTTGTTCTCTTGCTTCATGAATTTCCTGAGCACGAACTTGTCTTCCTCTCAATCGTTGTTGCTCATTGTAAGCTTCGTGAGCCTCTTGTGATTGTCGCGCACGATGTTCAATCATTCCGATTCGAGCAGATTCCCTTGTAGTAGTATTTTCCTCTTCCGTACGACGTGCTGTATAATTACGTTGGTCCGTTGTACGTCGGGAACGCCGACCGATATTAGCGCGACCTCTTTGTGGCATCGTAACAAATTTCAATCTGTAATTGATCACTTTGTATGAAACACACATAAAGTTTTCACGGAATAATTTTCAATAATTTACCTTTTGAATAGCCGAAATAAGAAAGTAAACGACCGAAATTGAACGATTCAAATAATTTACAAATCAGCTGAAGAATTAACACAAATAAATTCCTATGGAAATGAGGTTAGGTATTCACCAACAAACGAAAATAATGAACTCACTTTTTTTGTTTGAAATGTCAATAATTTCACTCAAAAACTGATGATCCACAGATTTAAAATCAAATATTTCGTGAATGTAAACAATTTAACAATTTAATGTAATGAATTTAACTCGAGAAATCAATTAAAATTTGGAAAAATGTCAGAAAGTCAATTGACCGTGTCCGCACTGTTCGAATAAAAAAAATCAGAAAGAACACACAATATACGCAGCTGTCAAAATAAATAAGCGTCTACAGCTCCATCTGTTGAGTTATTGGAGTATCAGTCAGTGCTTACAACACCAATATGAAACTAAATGTGCGCGTGCAACACCACGCACATACAAAAAAAATGAGAACAAAAGGTGAGATTAGGTTTTTCTAATTTTCCGAATTTTCCGACTTTTCCGAGTGTTTTGAGATCGATAGATAGATTTGCAAGAAACAATTGGAAATAAAAATTTGAAAGAAAAAAAATTTTATATGGAAAAAAGTCCTTTTTGGAATTTTTAAATTTTCCGACTTTTCTTCAGGAAAAGTATAAGGTTTTTTTATTTCTAAACCTTCCCAGATCCACAACGAACAACCTCTGAAAATTCCATCAAGATTGGTCCAGCCGATCTATAGCCTTAGCGTCACTAACAAACAAACAATTATTTTTATATATATACTAGCGGACCCGGCAAACTTCGTCCTGCCTCCGAAGGTTTTAAATCTAAAAGTTTATATTTCTTAGGATTGATGGTTTTGCATTAAAAAATTTAATTTTAGAAAACAATAATGTTCGAAAAGTTTGTTTATTTAAAAAATCGCAACAATATATGTGAAACAGTTTTGAAATATAACATGCCTAACAGTGCGAAAACTTGGAAGCACAACTTGATTGGGTATTTTGAAAAATGTAAGTTAAAAAGGTGAAGATAGAGAAAAATTATCAAAGGTTGTAGAAACATGTTAACTTGTTGTTGACAAATTTTAAAATTGTTTTTGGTATATAATGATATTAGTGTATTGTGTAATACAAAATTTTAAATATGAAGAAACTATATTATATAGCTGATCCCGGCGTGCTTCGCTACGCATGAATATTAACATTGAATCAAATTCATTGGTTTTTTTTATTTATTTTTTATTTGTAAATAATGAAAAAAAAGTAAATCAATTCAATACGATAGTGTATACAATATTTTTTGTTTGAATGTGTGGTGCATGAGTAAATAAATTTGGTGGTGCTCCCACTCTGGAACATGCGACGTATAATTGTCCGTGAGAAAAGCACGGTTCCTCCAAATTCACACCACATACATGAAGCGTGTGTCCTTGAGCTTTATTAACGGTTATAGCAAAGGATAAACGCACGGGAAATTGAAGACGTTTGAATTGAAATGGCATGTCTGTTGGTATTAATGGGATCCTTGGTATCAGTACAACTTCTCCTTTTGCTTTCCCAGTTAGAATTGTTGCTTCGATCAAATTGGGCATTAATTTTTTCACGGAAAGACTCGTTCCATTGCAGAGTTTTGGTGAATTGAGATTTCGAAGAAGTATGATCGATGAACCAATTTTCAAATTCAAAATATGCGGTGGCATACCGTGGGGTTCCAAAGAATTCAAAAATTCAACCGGATAATTTACTGCGTCTTCTTCATTCGTAGCAGTATCAATGGATTTGTATGATACCAAGTCACCTGGCAATTTCTGTTGAATTTGAAAATTTATTTCATTAACATTTGCATTTTTTGGTGCTAAAATTGCGCGTTCTCTTAGCCAATCATGATTTTTATAGTTTTGAACAATGTTTGGAAAAACGTGATCAATTAGTTCTTCTTTTGATGGCATACTTGTGCAAAAGTTGTTCGGTAACATGATAAACCCATTTAAATCACTTGCAATTTTGCCATCGCCAATCTGCAGCAGTTGCTTCGAAAACTCACGTGCTGATGGATCATTTTGAAGACGCACACGCATATTTATGTTAAGCGCTAACTTCTGTATATTTGCCCAAAGAAACGAACTTTTCAAACATGCATTAATTTCATCAGCTGGAGTCGATCTGGGAATGACGGGCAACGTTTGTCGAAAATCACCAGATAGCAATATTAATGCACCTCCGAACAACTGTTGATTTCCACGTAGATCCTGTAATGTTCGATTCAATGCTTCCAAAGATTTTTTATGGGCCATCGGACATTCATCCCATAAAATGATTGCTGCTTGTTGCAAAACTTTGGCCATTCCAGAATTTCTTGAAATATTACACGTTGGAATCTCCACCGATTGCATGTTTAATTGCAGTTTTAAAGCGGAATGTGCAGTTCGGCCACCATCCAATAATGTAGCTGCAATACCAGAAGAAGCAAGTGCCAATGCGATTTTTCGTTCGGATCTAATTGTAGCTAAGATTAATGAAATGAGAAATGTTTTCCCAGTGCCACCAGGAGCGTCCAAAAAATATAATCCACCAGTGTTGTTAATGACAGCTTGCATGATTCTATCGTATGCATTCCTTTGCTGAACATTCAATTGTGGAATGTTTGTTTGCACAAATGCACGCAATTCATCGCATTCGAATTGCTGTTCGCGTTGCAGTTCTTGCTCAAATAAATCATGGATTGGACGATTAGGTGCGATCATGCCTAATTGTCCTAATGCTTTATTTGCAATCATAAGGCAAATATCTTCAATCAATATCAAGGCCTCATTATACATTTGTAATGTATGTACCAATTCGGGATCCATCGAACGATGTTGAAGTCGAATCAAAATGTCTTCAGCCATGAAATCTTTATATTTATTCCACAATTCAAGTGGGTTTGATGGATAGCATGTTGATATTATTATTGCGAATAACATACGTATTTGATTTGGGTGAGCTGAAACTGATGCATCGTGAAGCGTAGCATCCCAATGCGTATCATCTTCAAGCAAACGCAACCGTTGGCATGCATCACGATATGTTACACACAATTCACCGTCGACAGTTCTTAAATTCTGGAATGACTGTGGCCCACGTACGTTCACCAACAACAATCGCAAATAAAAACATTCAACATTGTTTGGACTAACTGTATAAATGCAGCCTAAAGCATCCGTTGAAAAAACACCTCGGTAGCCATCAACAGGAGTACCTTTTTTGCGGTGTTGAAATTTTTTTGTTGATGCGTTCCAAGTATAATATCGTGGTGCTTCCGAATATAATAGTGTTCTTGCAAATTCATCCGTTTCACATAACTTGAAAAAAGCTGTCAGTGTAGTTGCTGGAGGCTGTAATGCACTTTGTGCGGCATTTGCATCAGTAAAATAAACACGTTGCCCATTTTCAAGATGAACTGCTAAATGTATAACAACAGGGTGTCTGTCATGTATTGGGAACGATAAAATTCGCCAAATAGCTTCGTTAGTACTAATATATCTTCCCATTTGGTACTGCAAAATTTCATCATTTCTATTTTCAGCAGTCACTCCGAAAATAGCCATATCGCTACCTTTATTAACATACTTGCAAATGTATTTTATTGATTTGACTGAATTGCAGTATTCGACATTTATGTGAGCATTGAAAATTTTTGACAACAATGGTGAATACGGCACTATCCAACGATTATCAACTTCAAAGTCTTGGTTCCGGATTTTAATAGTAGTAGTTTTACCATTATCTTGAGCTGATCGTCGACGATACTGTGGATATCCATCATCACCGTGTATTGTTTCTGCAATCAATTGTCTTGGAAAACGCTTTGAACATTTGCCGTCGATCATACATGGTGAATTTGGATTGATTTCACCGCAGGGACCGTGATCATCATATCTAGGTGCACAAGGGATTAAGGTACCTGTAGTTGATAGTATTCTGTTACGAGGTGACATATACTGTACTATTCCAGATTTGTTAACAGGTAATTCTTTGTAACATTTCCCATCCGTCATGAGAGGTAAAACTGAAACTGGCCTACATTTACTTATCCAAATTACTTCCCCACTTTTCACAGCTGTATAACCAGGGCCATCCATACATTGATAAGCAAATTCAATGGGGTCCATTGATGCTGTTGTTAACATAGTCTTCTGAATTTTAATTTGTGTTTCACACTGGTCCATTAAATATTGATTGAACATCTCCCCTACTAATTTTTCAGTATGTCGAATAGAGTACATAAACTTTGAATTGATCATCTTTTTAATAGGGGAGTTCGTGAAGTTGTGAATAATAATGCTTATTTTAGGATGTTCTGTCTCATAGGCTTCAAGATTGCAAACCCCCGATTGTATTCTTTCTGTAATTTTTAACTGAAAATCCCGGTCATTTTCCTTAACACGGACGAATGTATCCAGATGTAAACTATCATAATCAATTATCTTAATCGCTGGTCCAGTGTAAACTGAACCTACATTCCCTGCACAATGTGGTATTGGTTTTGTCCAAAATGTGTTACCAAATTCAACAACTTGACACTCCTTATTCAAGAAATTGCATCGTTGTCCATTAGGGAATATTATTTTGTTTTGTTCATAATCAACTCTAGCCTTGTTCCACCCATATCTAATGATAGACTGAGTGTGTCTAACCGGCCTATCATATACATAGCTTCCAAATGAATATTCATTACCTGGGGTGCAGTCTCCATCAGCATGAACTGTGCCAATTGTTACAGAAGAGGGATATTCCAATTTTACCCAAGGATCATTCTTTCCTGTTCTGGGTCCGTGAGTTCGGATGGTGTTGTCACTGTTGCTTATTATTCCCGCTTCTAGAAGTGTTCTACATGTTTTTTTTTAATCTAAAACTATTTGTTCAGTATACATCCCTCCGTTGTATAGTTGATCAATTGATTTTCTACACCTCATGACAATATGGTGTACTTCCCAATAACAGAAATAAAAGTCAATTTCTTCCACAGTAACATCTTGTATTATTGTTACACGAATATTTTCAGATGTTATGTTTGGATTAGTTTTTGAACATACTGAATAGTCAAGAAGTGATAATTCTAGCAGAGGCACCTCTGAACTCACACCACATTCAAAAGCTGTTATCCCATCTGCAGATGAGAAATGATCAGACGACGATATGCAAGGCATGGTTTTTATTTGAGTTATTAATATAATTATAAAGATTGAACTGTCTCTAATAAGGAGTGTCATAGTGAAATTTTGGTGTTCAAAAACTGATCTCGAATTTTGTTATAACAAATCTATCCAGGTTTTAATATCACTTATTAATTAAAAATTAGAAAAATGGATTTGATTATTAACTCATATCATATTTTTCGTGACAACTGCAAATAATTGTGGATCGATGGTTTGATCTGGAATTTCGGCCGATATAATACTATCAATCATATCTGGTGTTATTTTCTGTACCAACCATATCAAAATGTGAGCGTGCGGCAAGCCTCTTTTTTGCCATTCAATTGTATACATATAGCAGCGCACTTCTCCAAATACACGGAGCTTGACAATCAGATCTATCAACTTTTTTAATTTTTGGTGGAATATGCGAGCGGTTACATCGTGTCGATCTGTTGGGACATGACCATCAAATAAGCAATCCTTCACATCAGCCCATTTTGGGTTGCAAGTAAATGTGATGAACAAATCTGGACGGCCGTAATGACGAACATATGACATGGCATCTTGTGTATACTCGTGCATATGACGTGGGCTACCGGTATATGACGATGGTAATATCGTCAAGCGTCCAATGTCATTCACATTCACATCATTCAATAGTGCATCACGTAAATGTATATACTCTTCAGATCCCAATCGGGCTTGATTATGACGGATGAAATGCAATCGTTCGCTCTCGATTTTAGCATACATGTCCACAATGTATTGATGAAAAAGTTTATTGCATCGCAAAATGTAATTGTCCTCTTGATCACGAATCATCAATCGATACGAATAAAAATTCATCGCACTAACTTTTTTCGTTGTTTGTTGGCCTGCAAATATTAAAAATTATTCTTTTAGTTATTTTAACGCAAAGATTACTCACAAAAGTAATCAAAAATCATTATTTTTTTACCAGTCATTGGATTTATCAATGGTATATTTATATGATAACCATCATCTCCTCTCCAGAACAAAATCGGGTATTGCAATGCGTCATAACAACGATGGAGTTCAGAAATACGATTTAGTTGCTCATTCCTACGGTGCAAAACAATATCTCTTGGCCGAAATTGTTCACCAACTATTACGATTGCCACTTCATCGATTGTTGGTGCGTTAAATCGCCTGGAATGTTGCCCGAGTGGTGTTCTGTCGGCACGTATTATGATTTTATGATCATCGGTGGCCATCTGATCCAGTGCAATATTGAATAATTTAACCAATTCATTGTGCTGATGTAAAAATCTTTGCAGCTCTCTCAAGATTTCTCTTCTTGTATTTGAAGCAATTGTACAGCGCTGATTCAGTTCGCTGTTCTCATTACCAATGAAATATATTTGCAAAAACTGATGGTCAGCATCTGGGAATGGCAACAATGACCCAGCTCTATGGTATATCTGTCCTTGAATCTGTAATGTTTTTGAAATAGATTTAGATGACGAATCCGAATTTTTGAAGACAGCAAATACAGAGACAGCACATAAATCAAATTTGATATCATTTATTCCATGCGAAGTAATTACCTTAAACGTCGGCATAAATCCATCTCTTATAATATTTGTAGCTCCAAAAGATGTCATTTGGAAGCATGAATTGTACTTTTGAATATTTGTTAAGAAATGCTTTGACGCTGCTGAATTGCCATAAATTAATGAGTGTAAAGTGTCTGGTGGAGGTTCTAACACAGGCAATTTAACTTTGCCACCAGCACAGCACATGCCAGGCGTTTCGTTCATTAATTTGAATGCTTTACAATGCACACATTGTTTATTCATTTGTCCAATATAAGAATACATACTGTAATCAATTGTGCTATCATAATTATAAGCCGCCAATTCCATTTGTCGTATGATTTGAATTGAGGGACGCGTACGTCGATTTATCGACCTTTCACTGTCAACCGTGTTTGCACTATCAACCGATTGGTTTATACGTCTACGTCGTTCCCTCTGTGATGCATTTTGTTGAATACGATCTTGTTCACTTTGTGATCTTCGATTGGTTGAAACAACTCTCGAATGACGCGTACGTCTACCAATATTTGAGCGACTTGGACGTGGCATTTCGAATTTGTTCTATGTACGAAAAGAGTAATCATTTAAATTAATTTCAAGAGTTAAAAAAACTATATCCAAATGTATAATAAGTATGTGTTTGTGGTCATATATATTGGTTTAAAAAAATTAAGAACTGAGGAAAAAGAACTATACAAAGTGACACTAACACGTATATAAATGGCCTGAAACCCGATAGCAATTCAACCAGAAAATCCAAATGGAAAGCGTATATACACTACTGTCTGTTTGTATTTAAATGGTCAAACAAAAACAAATAAATTGTTTGATGATGTATGGCTGAAAATATGAAAAACAAAAAAAAAATCAAATGCGACTCTTACCGATTACGTCTGTCCACAATTCGAGTTCGATGGAAAAGAACCTTAAAATGATCACTCACTGGTAGGTGTCAATGTATATGCGTGTATGCTCTACAACGTGCATTTATCATGTATTTCACTTGCACCAATTTTTTATATATATAGAAGAAGAGCCTGAAAATTTCATCAAAATCGGTTCAGCCGTTTTCGAGTACATACGTTGCATACAAACATACATACATACATGCAAACTTTTATATGGACAAAATCACGTGTTGACATAAAAGGCCATAACTCACGAACGCGTCGACCGATTTCGTGCAAACTTATCTATAAACCATCTACACGACCATACGAACAAACCACAAAAAGTTTCATTGAATTCGGTTTGACGGTTCATGAGTTATAAAGTCACAACGCACTTGCACCAATTTTTTATATATATAGATATATCAATATTTTCAAAAATTACCTTCCTTGTATATCCAAGCTCCGTCAAAGAAAAATTGTTCCATTCAATAAATGTAAATATTGCAAATGAAATGTGGTGAAATATTTAACTACGACCTGGAATTCACCATGACGGAAAGAACTTCACATTGTTGCATTAAAGTGGATTTCAACATTCATCTTAAGAATGTTTTTACATTTTTTATACTGCAAGTTTCTTGCTAACACCCTAAACCAAACTAAAAATCAACTATTATTGTTATTTTTAATAGTTTATAATAAAGTCGAAAAATGCACGTAAGACTAAGCTACTGTAGACTTTCACATACACTCGAAATTGATGCAAAAGGTGACAGCTGACGACAAATTCAATTTGGTTTCGTCTGTCAGTTGTACATTTATTTTTCTTTTACTTTAGAAATTGTTAAACATTATAAAAAAAAAAACAAATTTTATACTCCTCTGCGCTTATAGCGGAAAGAGGGTCCATCAACGATTGTAACGTTGGATTTTTGAGCACAAACTTGGCTGTGTGCAGTTGATATGCGACGAGGAATTCAGTCATCGCGTGCTGGAATATGGCAAAGGGCAGACTTCGAGGGAGTCGTTGATCCTCAATGCATAATCTATCGTACGTTTGACGCACCAGCGGAACAAAGCCGGCGCAATCAAAGTTTTGGCCAAGTGTTTTCTTCACTGGCTTACTTCCACGGCCATTACCCACGTAAAGCTGCTCATCCTTAGGAGCTGTCTCTTTCGTGATTGCCGGAGCTGCCGGTGGTCCACGTCGTGGTGGTCTTCTCGCAGAGCGAGGTTGTACTTGGGGGCGGGCAAGAGCCTCTTCCTCCCTTTCGGCCATGTCGACCTGGTTAGCCCAGTTCGAGCTACCGAACTGCTGTTCATGTCGACGCTCATTATACTGAGACATCCTGTCGATGTCTCGTGGTCTCAGTCTTCTTGTTGGGGGGTTTTCCCGGCCCGGTTGTTGCGAATTATTAGTTCGCTGCTGAGCAGGTGGATTTCCACGCTGTTGCTGTAGTTTATTATTATTTGACGTTTGAGGTTTACTCCGCTGCTCCGTGTGTGTCACGATCCATTGGTAATTCGCAATTAGATCTTCCTCGTCGCCGGCTCTCCTGCTTTTGCTGTGTCGGCATTCACACCACATAAAAGATTGCTGCAGCCTGCTGAATGATTTGGCGGAACCCAATGAGGGGAATTCTCTCCGCACTGAGTCCCGCTCAAAACGCCATGGTGACAGTGAGCAGGCGGCAGCCATCGTCAGGAGGGATGGGTGTTTTTTAACTTAAATTTGATATATCATGCCACATAATTTTAAGATGTTCATAAGTCAGATACAGAATAGATTATTCATAGATTGAGACGCTGTTTTGATGGTATTGTTCAAAAATATGTTGGATTGAGATTGTCTTTGTGTTGCATAGTTAGCATAATGGCATGTTTCTTCTATCCTGGAAACTATATCCCAGTCTTAATCGCGTCAATTTTGTATATATAGAGCCTACCATTTCCTCTATTCCTTCTATGCTTCTTGGTTCGCTAGATGGACAGACAATTAAGGTATTACCAACTAGATCTACTTATTTATCCCAGTCTGTTTTCCTGATATTCCTACCAGGCTTAGGTTTAGGTAGAGTTTTCTTAATCTCAAACGAGATGTATCTATGGTCAGAGAAGGAGTGTTCTTCTAACACCCTTATTCTTCCTACAACAAAGTCAGACGCGAAGGTGGCGGCTATTACCTCCTGCCTATTGCTTATGACAAATGTAGGTTTAATACCCCTATTACAGATTTGCAGGTTAGTTCCAAGTAAATAATCAAAAAGGTACTCATCCCTCATATTAGTGTCCGTGCTACCCCACACGATGTGATGAGCATTTATATCCGCACCAATTATCATTTTTGCGCCTAGCCTTCGCGAGTGCGCCACCAGATCCATAAAAATTGATCTTGGTAGCTCTTTGTGATCGTGGGCCAGGTAGCATGACGATAGCCATATCCACTCGTCACCAGACTTCAGGCTGATAGTCGTTTGGTCGGCATCGCTGTAATTAAAGAGTATAAAAGCATTTATCCCTCTGCGTATTAGTACACATGTTCTAGGTTTACTTGTATTGCATGTTTGTATTTTGGAGTCCCTAGTCCGCACACAAGACCATGTACAACCCGTGGTTCTTGAATCAGGACCTTTGACAGATGTCGTATACGATTAGCGGACGCCACCGTTTAGTGGTGTAGGTTAATTTAGAGTACCCGTCACATCAGGGTTGCTGGCCTCCACCACCGGCTTAGCAGCAACTTCTTCGTCCGATGCCAGTAGCTCCTCCTCGTCAGTCAGAGTGACTTGCGCCACCCTTTCCAATAAGGAACAGACACTGCCATCGGATGATGCCCTGTTCAGCGCAACCGCTTTGCCAGAACCAGAGCCAGGTTCAACCACTGACGTTCCATCTCCACCAGCAGAAGTGGTGTTGGCCTCTTCTTCCAGGTGAGATGAGGCGTCAGGGTCTACCACAACTCCAACATGGTCCATTACATTGGAGACGTTCACGTCCTTTTTGTAGACCCTTAGTGTAATGGACGAGAATCCATAGGTCACGACACCATCGGGGTCTCATCGTCGCTGGATATCTCGATTGGCTCCTCCATGCGCATGCGTTGGTTGGGTTGTACGCTGATGCTCTGGAGGATGGTACTTACATGTTTATATTTAGAATCTTCCATTTTTTTTTTGTTTTTTTGATTTTATTACTTTGTTTGATTTTATAGTCTTACTTCGCTTGCGATTGACACTATAATGACCGAATTCTTATTTTAGCTTTAGCTTTATTATAAAGATAAGGGTTTGCCATTATGTTTACATTTTTTAAAATTGTCCGCTGGCAATATTTGGTTGATTGTCTGCGGTTTCGATTTTGCTAGATGCCGAGCGGAGCTCGCTGGTTTCACTCTGTTCGAATTAGTGCTGGTCGTAGATGAGCGATAAACAAGCTGGAGATGTCCTTTTACTCCACATGTTGAGCAGATCGTCTCTCGATGTGGGCATTGATAGCGTGGGTGATGGCCACCACAACCATTACAAGAAAGGTGAAAAATTATTGGTTAGCAGCGTCGTTTTGATTTCGCATTTTTTTAAATCACTCACCTTTTTCGGGGCAGCCAATGACGACAGAAGGTCAAACAAACTCGCACGCACCAAGTTCATAAATATGGCTCTTTGGTGCTCTGTTCCCTGCACGTCATTGGCCTGAAGGTACAGCTCGAACCTGGCGTAGTATGACTGCCAGTTTTCTGGATGATCCACGTTAAATGGCTCCAGTACCCCAAAGGATGTCATGGCGTGGCGTGTCTCAAACTCTTACTCCGTTGACCTTGGTTCTTGCTCAGCAGTGTCTGTAAACAGTTTTCGTACATAACAGTTTACAGACAACGCTGGTAGTCTTCATACACTACAGTTATAATTTTATATTGGTGTCGAGATAACTTTGCCTCCACCAAAACAGAGAAAGCTTCTTCTTTGGACATTTGTTTTGTTTGTTGAGATATGGCAAAACTCTCACGGAATTTCGTCGCTCTAAAGCTCATTTGAACGGCATAAGCCAATAAGGGCAAATACGGCGCTTTGTCTCTTAAAGCTCTGCGTTTCTTTTGTTTGGTTCTCTCATTGCAGTCTTGAAATGAAACTTCTTGGCGACCACGTTTCGCTTGTATTGAACACCATCCTTAATGCGAACTTTGGTTTGAAGTATTGTTGTTGCTGTATTTTCCTTTGCCTTTACTTACTGCGTTCACTACATTCGGAGTATTGCTTTTCTCGTTCTAGTTGCTGGTTGTACGTAGATTCGTGACGCTTGTCCTTAACACTTTCGGTCAATCTCTCTCTGTTTTGTTGTTCATTAAGTTCGCTAATAATGTTTATTAAAGAAATAAATTTTATTTATTACACACAGTTTCATAGTTATAAAAATTCATTCAACCTTTTTTTGTGTGAATTTTCCAACGCTGGATAATTGTAAATATTCACCACTAACATTGATTGGTTATAAATCGATGAACTCTAAAAAAATACTGGAATTGTCATACAATGCCAAGATACACTAAGGTAGCAGCTTTAAGATCATGTCCTGATAAAAACGGAAACTGTGCCCTATTCCCAATTTTTCGGAACTTTGAAGCAAAGTTTATTTTAATATGTTGAGGTACATGGCTTTGTTCATTATTTCTTCGATGAACACTAAATTTCCTACGCCGGCTGCAGACATACAGGCCCACACCATCACGCTACCGCCGCCATACTTCATTGTGGCTTGTGATTTTCTTTTTGAAGCTCGGGATTCGGTTTTCGCCAGACGTAGGTCATTCTGTCCGAGTCAAAGATATTTAATTTTAATAATGTTCCAGAAGTCGGATGTTTTCGATATGTGCTCCGTAGCAAAGGAAACTCGGCTTAGCTGATTTTTTGGACTTATGAATTGTTTCTTTCTAGCTACTCGACCATTGAAGTCGTGCTCGCGCAGTTTCTGCACTGCATGATTTACCCAAGTCATTCCCAATTTCACTGACCAGTTTAGGAGCCGACAATCTTGGATTTGCCTTTACTTTGTATATAGCTTGTGGCTAGGTGCTTAATGACACTCTAATGTTTTATATATACAAACATAATTTCACACAAATAAACCAAGTTGTTCAACACTTCCAATACAACTCCCGCTACCGGACTCATCCGACAAAAAATTCAAACTGCACAGAGCCCGTTTTGTCCCTACCACCGCCTTAAATGTCTTTTCGCTTTTTTCCGTAAAACCCGTCCCTTTCTATTTCTTCGGCCTCTTCCGCTATTCCATCATTGACCGCTCCAGCGGTGACTAGTCTGAGGCAGCGCCATCTCTACCTCAGAATCGTCAGGTAGGTTTTTGACTGGCCGCATTCACTAGAAAAGCGGACAAGTGGAAGCAAGAAAAGAAGGAAAAAAAACAAAATAAAAAAAAATGAACATACAGACGGTGGCGGCTAAAGGAACGATCGCAGCAAACCTTCTTCATTTCCTGTATGAGGTACGGATTTTGTGCTATCGGATCTTTAAATGTTAATTCAATTTTCATTTTAATTATATCTGTCTTACCTATATGTTTCATATCGATTGAGAATATGTCAAGATAATTATTTAGCATATGCATCAAATGTTTTTTTTCTGTTTTCTCTAGTACACCACTTTGAAAGTCGATTTCGTTTGACCTTCCTCCGAACAATTAAAGCAAATCACTTTTCGCTTGTTTTCATTTTTTTGTTTATTCTCGGTTTTATTAGCTACGTTGCTTTTGTAAATAGTCGTTAATAGTGTCTCGCAATTCTCGCATAGTTTCGAATCGTAATGGCGCTATTGGCGTTTGAAGATCGCGGTGTTTCCATCCGTCACGAGTATATTTTATTCTAGCCGACTCACTCAAATTATAACGCTTACCAATGGCATTCATTCGGAAACAATAATCTACTATTTCTTCATCCTTTTTACTCATTGTATTGGTCATTTTGTAATGCGCATCTGCCTCATTATACCTCGTACCGAATTCGTCAATAAAATGTTGCGCAAAAGTATTCCAATCAGAAGGGAAACTTTGCGACGCATCGAGCCACATTTTCGCCGCACCACTCATACGGCTGAAAACTGCCAACATTGAACACTTTTCGTCCCATCGATATGCACTTCGAGCATTGCTCAACAAATTTTTCGGCTGATAATGATAAGTCATTCATCGGATCGAAATTGTTGTACGGTTTCTGCAATTTCTTTTACTGAATACCGCACGTTTGTAAAGCTTATGTTTTGACAGGGAGAGCACGCACCTTCACTGCCTACATCTGCGATCGGTGGTGCTTGTGGTGGCTGCTGTTGCGGCGCTTGCTGTTGTGAATCGCACAACTGATTCGCTTGCAGCATGGATGTAACAGCTTGCATCATTTGACGCAATTCATTGATTTGATCCTGCACTGACTCGTTAGCCACCACCACTTCATCTCCACCAACTGCTTCCCATAAACGTTGGATCAATTCCGCTTTCGTCCCTATCGTCAATTTTCCTCTTTCGCGGAGTAGCTCTTTGAGCTGTTCTACCTTCAACGCATCTATTTTTGTCATTTCGATTGTTTTTAAGCTTTTTTTATTTTCTTTATTATTTCGTTTTCTTTTTTCACGTTTCTGATTTTCTCTTTTGGAGCCGCACAACGTTTTGCTTGGCTCTGCTTCGTTCTGGTGTTTTTTTGGGGGTTTATCCTTATACTAAAAATGCGCAGTTGCGTTTTTTCCGCGTCACATATGCGCATTCGGCATCGTTTTGCATGGGGATTTTTCTATCCCACTTCTGAATTAAAAGACGCAAATAAAGAGGTTCAATCTTTAATTGAAAACTTGTTTAAAGAACCAATAAGAATATTTTAATTTCATTATTGAAATTCTTATTCAATTAACTGCCTTCTGTTTCAAAATCTTTACATTTGCTGCTTTAACTCTTCTTGAAATATTTACTTGAATTTAAGAATTTGTGTCTTTACTTTTCCTTTCAATTCCGAGAAGTGTAAGTTTTCTGTAATAAATACCATTAAGGGGTGCATTTGGGGTATAAATTAGATATATTAATTTTTTTTAATTCTAAATTATCAATGAATCCACGAGAGTTGTTCAAATATCATCCAAACAATGTAATAAATATTTATAAACATAATTCAAAATACAAATTTTCCCTAAAATAAACTTGATTAAAGAAACAGGATAAATAAATCAAATTAGTTTATTAAGTGAGAAAATATTAAAAAACAATTGTAAAAGCAAACGATTTATATATATAATTATAAGGTTTTTTATAACATTTTAATTAACATATTTATATTTTCAATTATTAAATTTATTAATTAAACGAATTGTCAATGCATTATTAGCTGTTATTCTTTCAACGCGAGTGTGATTAAAACGCCCGTTTATGCATACATATTGGCCGCTTAGTTATGACAAGCTGTTTGTATTCGCTTATGGTTTAGCGCCTCAAACAGAAGTGCTTCCAAGACATTTTCGTTGTCTGTTGTGAACGAGAAAAAAAGTAAACCAAGAACAACCGCTGTAATTATCTAAAAAGCTGCAATTATATGAAATGGGTGTAACCTAAATAATATCTTATATAGTATATTAATCGTGTGCTATATATTATCGTGTATTAATTAATATGTACACATTTCAAGTTAAATTACCAAGTTAAATTACACTTGCTCAGCATATGCCATTTTCAATATTTCCTGTTCCTCTTTAAAATTGGTTTACAAATGTATATGTCAAAGCATTTGAAATGTCAAAACCAGTGCTGCCAAATACTAAACTGTTAAGCGATGGGTGTCGTTTTATTCACACTCGCGTCGAAAGAAACACAGCTATTGATCAATAAAATATGATCGCCTTATTAAACATGTTAATATACAAAATTGGAATATTATGTAAAATTTTACAACATTTATAATTATGTAATTAGTAACAAGATTATATGATTAATAAACTATTTATTATACACTTTTGTTTTATTCATTTGTATGTTTTGTTTTTTAAGCAATATGGAATCAGCACTGGGTGAGATTTCCGAATAGGCTGAGCACAACGGTTTAGCATTTAACTCTACTAAGACGGAGCTAGCTTTGTTCACCAGGAAAACAAAAATCCCTGAGTTCCCTTTGCCAAAGTTAGGTAGGGTAACGTTGAGTCTTTGTTCAGAAGCAACATCCATAGGTGTTATTCTGGACTCCACGTTAAATTAGAGAAGGAATATTGAGGAGAGAACAAATAAGGGTTTGGCTGCATACTATACCTGCAAAGGGATCTTTGGGAAAAATGGGGGTTGTCACCGTACATTGTGTATGGGACCAATTAGACCAATAATCAAAATCGTATCGGAAAAGTACAAAGACTTGCTAGCCTGGGAATTTCAGGGGCTGTAAGTAGTGCACCTCAAGAAGGTTTAAATATATTGTTTCACCTCTTACCAATAGGGGTGCGCATTCAGGGTTGTGCCGCCAAATGGGCTCTCAGACTAAAGGTAGGGCCAAAATAGACGAGACTTAACGATAGCCATTGGACGAACGTCTGCACTCGTTATGTCAATTTTGACATTTAACCCAAAATGTGACGCTATCAAACGCTTCGATGGATGGCTTTTTACATAAATTCCGAGCTCATCCCTCACAGGGCGATTAAATTGTAGCAAAATTCCGTCATTTTAATTTTAATTTCTTTAAAAAACAACAATCGTGTCAACAAAGAAGAGGTTATGACGAGTAGCAGACGTTTGCAGTTCGGCTCTTACGGAACCGATCGTCACGTCTAAAAGTTTCGATCAAATACGTATGGCCATTTTGGCTATTAGCATTGATTCACATATGCTCGAACTTACTCGTTACGTCTCGTCTCGGTTATTTTGGTCGGGCCTGAAGGGAGTGCAACGTGTGGAAATCTATGGACACTGTACAATTTTGAGCGAAATAAAACGGAAGGGTCAAAGGATAGATAGTTACGGCTGGCTTAGGAACGGCTACAGACTACATAACGTCTATTCTAGATTTCACAACTAGAATGCCAACTCTCTATCCAACCAGGGAAGACTTAGAGTCAGGCTCTGTGACGCGTAATTCTGACATTACCATCTACACTGACGGCTCAAAGATGGAGGGTGGAACGGGGCGGGTGTCTTCTCGGAAGGCTTGCAGGCAAAACAGTCATATCGGCTGCCCTACGCATGCAGCGTCTTTCAGGCCAAAATCTATGCAATTGAGAAAGCGGCCAGACTGATACAAAGTAGTACAATTCGACCCTCGAATATCACTATCTTTGTGGACAGTCAGGCAACGCTTAAGGCAATAGAATCCAAGACAGTTCAATCGAAGTAGGTAATGAAATGTCGTACCTGACTACTGAACATTGGACCCCACAAGGTCTCACTTTGATGGGTTCCCGGACATAGCAATATAAAAGGGAATGAATTAGCGGACGAGATGGCCAGAAGGGGCTCTGAAATGGATATTAACGAATCAATACAAATCCCGATATGTGAACTGTTTAGGAGGATAAATGAATTCACTATTACGGTGACAAATATCTTATGGACTAATCGTGACGACTGTGAAGTCTCACGGGCCTTATGGCCTAGGTTAGACATGAAGAGAACGAAGGTTCTCTTAGAGCTCAACAAACCTGCAGTAAGGGTGCTTACGGGGCATTGTGCTATCGCACCAATGCTTCAACATTGGCGTATGCCGTCGAGCGGGCTATGTAGGAGTTGCCATGATGAGAAAGAGACAGAGTCGATTCACCACTTTTCATGTCAATGTCCAAGACTGCAGTTGAACCGACTTCAATGTTTGGGGTCGCGCTTCTTCAGAAGCTTGACAGACATAACGAAGCTGGACTTATCGGATCTCCTCACTTTCATCTGGAAAACCAAATGGTTTAATAGGGATGGTACTTCCAATGTATACGGATATCGAGGGTAAGGACTAGTATGCCTCCTGTTGGTATTTTTGAAGGCTGTCACAATAAACATAGATGTCTCCGGGTGGCGGATATCGTATCCGCACACGCCTTCGCATCCCTAACACTGACCCCTAAGCAATTTGTAAATTGTGTAATATAAATGTAAATTGATTTCAAATCTGTACATTAAAAATTATGAATACAAATTTTTTCTATTTTCATTAAAAAAGAAAAGTTTTTTTCCCAGTTTATTGTTATTTTCATATTATATTAGGGGCATTCGATTCGTCACTTGTATCGAGCTCGTATCGAGTTGAGCGAATAAAACAGTACTCGAGTAAGTGGTATACTTGGCAGCACTGTTTCACAAAAAGCACTGAAAAACAACGTCCATTGACGATATACTCTATTTCCAACAGCGTCATTAAAGTTCGTTTAAGGGTGCATTTTATATAATATGCATCTTACCGATTTGTTAAGCCTCACCCAGGAGTCTCTCAAGTGCGGTGCTACTGGTTGGTTGAAATACCATTTGATGTCATCATAGGTTGAGCAGATAATTGAATGGTCTACGTGTTTACAATTCTCGCGTAAAATCTTCTCCGAAGCTTTGAAGTTGGTTCCGTTGTCGCTCCCCGCCCAGCCAAGAAATTATACTTTATACAGGAACTGGTATCCAGGCTGTGAGCTATTTCTATGTGGATCGCTCGAACAGTCAAACACGTGAAAATAACACCCCATCGCTTCTCTCGCCTTCTTCCAACTATCACCTGTATTGGACCAAAGCAGTCGACACCTACGAAGGTAAATGGCCTCTCAAAGCTAGCTCGCCTGGCTTGTGGCAAAGGTGCAATTTGTTTACATCAGGAGCCGCGGCATTGATTTTGCAGCGTTGGCACCAGAGAACACAGAGAAAGGAAAGTATTTTTCGCTCCCATCGTCCGTAGCGAACACACCACGATTTTGAGTGGATTCGTGTCTGTTTATTTCGCTGCTTTTCCGTTTGACATTTAAGTTTCTTTTCTCTGGTTGGCACATTCTTCGAACTATTCTGTATAGAATACGTAGTAGTGGTATGTGGTATTCACCTTTTATACCATTGATGGCAGTCTCGTGTGACAAGTGACGAAAACGCCGATAGTATCGAGCTAAAAAAAACGTTGTATGATGACTGTACGGCAACACGACTGCATTTTCATTATTGTTGAGGTAATCGACTCGGCCACGAATCCTCAGTGCATTGCTTTTATCTAGGTAAACATTTAGACTGATTAATTTGCTGTTGTTTTCTATGGACGTACCGCGTTTCAAGGAAGGAATTTCTTTATAATACTCTCTGAGTTGTGCGTGCGAATATAGAATGACTTTGGCTTTCTGGATTACTTCATATATTTGGAGAGTCTGTGTGTCTTACAATAGACTTCAGCTTTAACTACCTACAGTAGGAATGTAGCTACTGCACGGTACAGACGCCTCCAATCGAAAAAGTATTTGACATTCAGTGTTATGTCTTGACTATGCCACTTATCTATGACTAGGAGACGATGTTTCAATTCTGTCTTATCTGCAGGACCAAAATCTTCGCATTCGGGCCACTCAATTTTCGCTTTTCTTGAGAGCTGGATACCGGCCTTTACAAACGAAAATATTTATTATTTTACTCCTCACCCTACGTCTCCACGGGCAATTTTTGATGGCATGCCATTGACAATTTCAAGCAATTTGCCAATGGCGATTGCAAATTGCTTCAAGTTGGCAATTTATGTCTTGAAATATTTCATGCCATAAATTGCCAACATGCTGTGTTGCAATCAGTTGTCATTTTGTATGTTTGACAGTCAATTTTCATTTTTTCGTGACGCTCACAGTGGCAGCATCGTCGAAAATTTCAGTTTTACCGCGTCTATTAAATTAATTTAATCGCTAAAATGTATGGAGACTGCATTTGCATTCTTTGTAAAAAAAGGATTCACCCAGAATTTCGGTTTCCTTCTTATTTCCTCCTCAACGTATAAATCAAAAAAATTTTCAAGCGCGGGCAGAGTGAACTACATTGCTTGACGACATTTTCAAAATGACGATGGCATAACATCGCAATGCCCACCATTAAAATATTGCCAACCTTTGCAATCGAATGTGACAGTTGTTATGCCATCAAAAATTGCCCGTGGAGACGTAGGGTAACATATAAATCTGTAATATATATTTACTGACTTCAATATCGTTTTAATAAATTTAAAAAAATGTTTACTAAACTTTTTAAATAGAATACTTTAATGGCATATTTTCACTAAGATATTAAACTCTTCCCATATTTGGTGCTAAATAATTCGACATTACCGACATCGATATTTCAATGAATAACTACTTTTCAGCACACAAACTAAGCAGATTAATAAAATATTTTGGAAATTTTCTCAGAAAATGTAGCATAAAATTCTGTTTGAAGAACTGTCAAATTTACCATTAGCAAAAAATTTGGTTCTGTGCTTAATCTATAAAATGCACTTTGTATATTTTACCCACTAAAACAGCGGCAATAACAGAACGAAATAGCAAAGAGAATTGGAGAGAAACCACAACAAAACTAAGCAAATGTAGCTTCACCTGTGAGTATCGTGATGAGAGTAGTGTTGGAATTTTTCGAATATATATTTTAATTCATACCTTGCTTTTTTAGTTGGCCTGGTAACACTTTTTCGGACTGAGAAGTTTGGTGCGATGTGGCAGCATCGATTTCCAAACAATGAGAAATGAATTTGAGCCGCCAAATAACAGTTATTCCAATTGGAGATTATTTGGCATCGTTTTTTGCAATGGCGCGTAGCAGGGCACGCCTAAAGTGCACATTGGCGCGAAAGTTCTAGAAATTAATTAATTCATATTAATCCGTGAAAAATGTCGACATACCGATTTTTACGATATGATATCATGGATAAGAAGTGACTCCGGCGAAGATAATCTGTCCGGAACCAGACATTTTTCTTCACTAGCCCCATCTTGGAGTTGGTGTGCCCGAATGGAGCACCCGCCGATTATTCGCTGATATAACCTGCGACGCTCAGAATTGTTAATTACATTATAAAAATGTAATGGAACAGGTCGACACACTGTCTGGGGCAGTCTTTTACTATGGGAACAGTAGGACGCATGTCGCACTCATAAAATTGCAATAAGGTAAGAACAAAATGGTAGTACATATTTTAGTATTTTTGTGTATGATTTACGATTCTATTGAAAACAGGTTGTTGACTATTTTACTGTTAGTTATTTGAGTGCAAGAAAGTGTATTACGCCGTTACTCGTGTACACTAGAAAGAAACATTCGATTCTTTAATAAAAAGGAGGTGAACTGAAGGGCAAGCATATTCTGTATTGTAAAGAGGAAATGAACTGAGAGTTCTTGTAGCAGCCTCAGGTTACACTTGTACAAAGGCATTTATAGACGGAATTGAATGGGATCAGATCAGTAACAATCAGAATGGTGCTACAGTACTTCAATAAGCTACTAAGTGAAAGAAGCAATTTGGATTCATGCACTGGATTCTCAAAAGAACAGTTTAAAACACTGTACTGTAGTATATCAACACCAACAACACTACCAACAACAACACCAACAACAACACCAACAACACCACCACCAACAACGCAGTTGCCACGTAAGTGAATAAATGAACTTAGTGACTAAAATTGCCTTGTGGAAAAATGATTGATACAGAAAGAGCTTTGAGGTGAATTAGAGGTCACTCGTCTACACTGATATGTACCAGGAAGAGCGTGATTATATAAACAGCACTTGTTAAAATATAAAAATTTATTAGATATGTACGTAATATAAGAAACATGGTTAGTTGATTAAAGTAAAATGAAGGTTATCCAAATGTCATTTACCACGATTATCTGGAACTCGATCTGCGTTTTATCATTCCAAATCCAAGGCAGATTGATGTTTTACATCTTGGAGAACTGAATACTTTTTCTAAATGAATTGAAGTTGAAATTAAACCAGTTTTTAAAAATCATATCTACATTTTAATACAAAGAAAGTGAGAGAAATCATGCACTGACCGCAGAACTCTTCACGTAATAAAACGCCTTCTTTTCTTTTTCAAATTATTTGACTCAATTAATTAAGACTCAAGTATTATTATACGACCATTGAACTGTTTAACGTATATTTCTCATTTCTCATTTTAGGTGGAAAATAAATTCACACTTAACTGAAATCTTTCTCTACAAAAATATGAATCCAAACTATGTTGAAGCCTTGCGGAATGATGGATTCAGATGGAGTGAGTTGCTATAAAAGCGTAAGGCATTATCTTTTGAAAGTGTCCAGATTTACTTAATTTGTATAACGAACAATATTTGATAAGTATGTTATTTAATGAATATATCGATTCGGTATTTGAACAACTCTGCGAACAACCAAAAATTATCACATTAACAAAATTTTAAATTCTCAGTATAAAATTTAATATAAAAGTCCTATTTTAAATATTTCGGCGGATTTCTTTCCCTGAATTTGATTAAGAGAAAAACGATTGAAAATAATCGAATGGAATGCTATTGAAATTTCGGTACACATAATTTTTTGTTACTTTCAATTCTTTGGATAACTTTCATTCTGTATTCAGCTGCAATTTTTATTGAATACCAATTCTGAATTTAGAAGTGTACGCGTCAGAAGCGAGGAATCACTATTCGCCGCCTCAAGTAAGGGCCATGGTCTGAGCATATACTGTAGAGTTACAGTCGCCCGAAAGAGCCCCGGGATATTCTCCCCGAATTGACTTCTCTTTGCAATGTGCAGATCTTCAGCAGACCTCCCAACTATATGATAGTCTATATAAAGAGTCAGGACTGTTGAACTAGGAATCCGCAGTTTGACCTGTGACGATATCAACCTTCTCATTTCCTTCTAGTCCTATGTAGACTGATAAACACAAAGCATGTTAATTCTCCCTCACCTCGACAGTAGTTAAATATCTCTGGCTTAAATTTCACTGAAGGTGAGCTCAAACTTTTCAATGCTTATTATTAGAAAGTAACAATTATACGGTTATCTGATTTGGAAACTTGTTCGTCCTTGAGTTTGCAACTATATTAACGTATTATATTACTCAAGTCCGCGTATGAAAATGACATCGGAAGGAATTGGAAAGCCTTCGGCTATTACGTGAGAATGATGGAGGATATACAAATTTCCTATTTTTATATCCTCTGAAATCTTTCCCAAAGAATAAACGACATCCCATCTTACTGTGGCTAGTTTTGTAATGTAACTATTATTTATTCTTATATCTTCGTATAATTTATTGTTAGGTTAGGTTAGACAGCCCGGCCGTGAAGGGCACACATACACCTACAAGGTCCTTTGCGGTGCCAGATGATATCCATTTAAGAGCTGTAGTATAAATCGTTAAACAGAGCGACGCTCTTAGCAAATCTTAAGAGCGAAACTATCCCTAATTGTGCGACCTCTTCTAGTCCTTCAAACCAGGGGCTCCCAGATGTGTTAAGCGCGTTTTCGATATTGCGGGTCATATCCATAGTAGGTGCTCCAAAGTTTCCCTTGTGCCTTGCTCCCCACATTTTCTGCATTCATTGTTGTTTGTGACTGCCATCCTTTTAGCGTGTACCGCCGTTCGACAGTGACCTGTGACTGCTCCTCCTACCGTTCTGCAATCCTTCCTCGGAAGTGTCAGTATCGATTTGCTCTGAGTGCCGTACGGTTTGCACATGAGCTTTGCGATCCTGCATGTGGCAATACGCCAGCGTTCTTTCACCTTTCTCATAATGTCATCTTCAATACGTTTGTGGCTGTTGATCATTCTTAGAGGCATCAGTACGTTACTCACATGCCCGTCTGGTAGTTTGATTCTGCTTTTTGCTATGGCGTTCGCACTCTCATTTCTTTCTATGTTCCTATCCCCTGGCACCCATTAGATATGTAGCTTCCGGTTGGTGGCCAGTCTATCCATTGCTTCCTTGCATTGCAGAACATTTCTGGAAGTTGCACAGCATGAAGCTATAGCTTTGATCGCTTCCTGGCTATCTATGTAGAAGTTTATTGTGGAGTTCGTAGTTTCTGCTATGCAGGCCAGCTCTGCGGCTTTCCATGCTGGAAAAACTTCCGCTTGAAAATTGGTAGTCTGAACGGCTGTTTGATATCTAGTTGGGGACAGTAGACACCTGCTCCAACCCCGTCCTCCATCTTCGAGCCATCCGTGAATAGGTTGAAGGTTTTGCATTTAGCATTCATGCCTCTATGCCATCCCTCCTTTTCAATGGTTGTTTTTATTTGTTTCCGCAGGCTAAGAATAGGAGTCAGATAGTCAGTGTTGACCGTGAGACTGTGACCCAAGGGCCGGAGAGAGAATTGTTTAGTTGCCATCAACCTTCCCGCAGATTTTGCCGCAAGGCTTTCCGCAAATAGGTCGATTGGGGGTTTAATTGAGAATGGTGTTAAGAGCAGCAGTTGGTGTTGTCCTTAAGGCCCCCGTCACACACAGTGCCGCAAGTCTTTAGACTCTTTCCATAGGTATGCAATAAGTTTTCTTCCTAACAGCATTCCAGCACACCAAAATACCGTAGAGTAAAATAGGTCTTGCTATGGCTGTTTAGCATCAATGCAGTCCCCCAGATTTCTATCCCGTCTTTCCAGAATGGTGTGATTATTATCTTATATATTTTTTGCTTCTTATGCAGTGATAATTTGGAACTTCTTCCTAGTGGCCAACTTAATTGTCTGAATTAGTTTCTTAGTTCGTGTTGTTTACTTTTTTTGTGTTGTCTCCAAGTAAGTTTGGCGTCGATTATTATGCTCCGGGTCGAATTTTAATTATTTCGTCTACAATTGTTAGAGGATGTTTCTCAGATTTCCTGTTGAACAGATTTC
Organism: Clusia tigrina; assembly: GCA_920105625.2. Taxonomy (NCBI): domain Eukaryota; kingdom Metazoa; phylum Arthropoda; class Insecta; order Diptera; family Clusiidae; genus Clusia; species Clusia tigrina. Next base: position 146,360,677 of record OV050033.1, read on the forward strand.
TCTTTGTTTATCTCTATACCCCATTTTTGAACCAGAGGACCATATTTTTGATAATTCTTTGCAGCGTGTCTGTCCCGATTTGTTCGCCATGGTTTGACTCTAGGAGTACAGTATCATCCGCAAATGTTGCTATCATGCTGCCTGGTGTTGTGAGGGTTGGAATGTCGGCAGTATATATTAAATATAGAAGTGGTCTTTATTGCACTACCTTGGAACACTCCCGCTGTCATTTGTAATATATCGGAACATTCATCGTCGTATTTTATGTAAAAGTATCTGGTGCTTAGACAACTTTTTAATAGGTAATAATAGTTTAGTTTTGTGTTTCTATTTTCAGTACTTTTATTAGTGGTTTTAATATTTGTGTTTTGTACTGGGGTGTTTGTTGTTGCTGGTGTAATTGGTGTTGTTCTGATTGCCATTATTGGTGAGTTGCAGCTAAAAATCGTTCTCGTCGTAGTTACCGGTGCGATAGTTGTGTACAGGAGCTTTGAGTTGCTATTATTGTTCCTGAAGTAGTAACAGGTGGATGAAATTCTGTAGTGGGAGTCGCGCATTGGACGCTCCAAGATAGGGATGCGCTGACACCTAGTAGAGCGGGAGAGCAAGATCGTGCTCTGCTCTCGTGTCATTTCAAACGGGCAATTTGTTTTCGTGCCAATATCTTTAGAAGCCTCAGTCGCTCCCTTCACTTCTTCACAAAACGATTTCCAGATTTGCCTTTGAGCAGTTCTAACCTCCTTAAATACCTTCAGAGCCTCACTACCCTTTCCAGTCATTTTCAAGACGTGTATACTTCGCCTCATCAAAAGCTCTCCTACTGTTTCCCCGAAGCTTTCTTACCTCTTCCGTCCACCACCGAGGTCTCGGCTTTCCCCTCAGCTTCCATAGTGGAGAGGCTTTGGCCAAGGCCGCGTTCAGGCTTTCAGTAACAGGGCCAACCATTTTTTCTATCCCTTCTATGCTTTCTGGTTCACTAGATGGACAGAAATTTAAGGTATTCCCAACTAGATCTACATATTTATCTCAGACTGTTTTCCTGATATTCCTACCAGGCTTAGGTTTAGGTAGAGTTTTGTTGATCTCAGACGAGAGAGAGAGATGTATCGGATCAGAGAAAGAGTTTTATTCTAACACCACCCAATCTCTTATTCTTCCTATAACGGAGTCGGAGACAAAGGTGGCGTCTATTACTTCCTGCCTCTTGCTTATGATAAAAGTAGATTTAACACCCCTATTACAGATTAGCAGGTTAGTTCCAAGCAAATAATCAAAAAGGTACTCACCCCTCATATTAGTGTCCGTGCTGTAACGACTCTTTTTTTATAGCTGTGGTAAAACTCAGCTGCTCCAGGGGTCGTGTACAGAAAAATATCAAAAGTCCTGCGAGTTATATTAACAATAGCGTATTTATTTAATATAATGATGGGGAGCTCTTGCTCGAAACAACTCTATTTTCTTAATTCTATATAAATAAACTTGCTTAGTGTATACTTGTTTGCCTGTCTCTACGTCCCGGCAAGTATGTGTCTGTGACTCAGTGGGAGAACGATTAAAAAAACAGAGGCTCTCACTGAGTCCCTATCGTCTCTGTATGACTTAGTGGGAAAACGATTAAAGAACCAGAGGTTCCCCCTAAGTCCCTAAGTCTCGGTTGCGTATGTGTCTCAGTGATTCAGTGGGAGAACGATTAAGAACCAGAGGCTCTCACTGAATCCCTGTAGTCTCTGTCTGTCTATGGCTTAGCGAGAAAACGATTAAAAAACCAGATGTTCTCGCTAAACTTTTCTGTTCGTATTGTTCTTGGTATGGCGTAGAGCTGTTGTTAGTCAGGATGCTGGTGTCCGAAGAAGAGACCTGCTGCCTGGGCTACGTGGTTTATATAGTCCCAGGTCGCAGCGGCTGACACATGTTGTTATTGGCAGGCCACCGTTGTGTGACTTTACTTCCGTTGGCCAGTAGTCGATTTTTGTTGTTGTGGCAGGCTTGTTGTTGTTGCAGTCACGCTTGTTGGTGTTGTAGTCTTTTGCCCTTGGGCCACCTTCAACTTCTGGCGGTCAGCCACCTCACTCCAACGGTCCCTGGTTAGCCTGCAGTATTGTTGCCTGCCAGCAGCGTTGTCCGGAATCCTGTAGTGGTGTTGTTGTTAAATATTTAATTTAACTGACAACCAGTATTTCATTTGTATTCCTCCTTCTGCTTTGTACGTGCTGGTCGTTTGGCGTGGTGGTTGCTCTGTCGTTGTCCCTCTTGTGCTTCGCTCTCGTTTCTTCGTGTTGTTAGTGTAAAATTTCCAAGCGAGCGCACTCGACAAATTCCACCGCTGAGTTCGTGCACTCACCTTCTCTTGTCCTGCATGTATTTGTTGTGTTCCACGTCGCTGTGTTTTCCTTTTGTTGTTGTTAAATGTTCGATTTAACTGACAACCAGCATTTCATTTGTATTCCTCCTTCTGCTTTGTACGTGCTGGTCGTTTGGCGTGGTGGTTGCTCTGTCGTTGTCCCTCTGGTGCTTCGCTCTCGTTTCTTCGTGTTGTTAGTGTAAAATTTCCAAGCGAGCGCACTCGACAAATTCCACCGCTGAGTTCGTGCACTCACCTTCTCTTATTCTGCATGTATTTGTTGTGTTCCTCGTCGCTGTGTTTTTCCTCGCTCTTCGCAAGCATAGCGCTGATTGGCAAGATCGTTGGCTGTGGTGGTCGGGGTTTTTGTTGTAATTGCTATTATTCCAACTGGTCTAATATGCTGCTGCTGATCTGCGCTCCTACCACGGCCGCGCTAATTGGTTACAATGCTTGTAGTTCTTTTCGTTAGGTTCTCACTGCAGTTGTTTCGGTTGGCATTGTGGGCGTTTCCAAGATGCAATTATTCGGTCTGTTATTCATGGTGTTTGTGTGTATATAGCGACTCTGTCACCTGTGGTGTGGGCCAAAATTTCCCACCGAAGATTTTGGTTCTTACAGTGCTACCCCACACGATGTGACGAGCATTTATGTCCGCACCAATTATCATTTTTGCGCCTAGCCTTCGCGAGTGCGCCAGTTTCGTGACCTTCCACGATGATGTCGGGAGTTCCGGATTACATACCCGTAACGTCTCCAGAACCATTTTAGGGTCAGATGGTTCAGCTGGTATCCAGGCCTTCGCTATTGGCAGGCAAGGGATATCCTCCCTCGAGATTACCTCGAGCTTAGACCCAAGTGAAACTTCAACGATTCTGTAGATGGCTTTTCGATACAGATCAGTTGATCTCTGATCGGCACATGCGATTAGTTTCACATGGTTTTGATGTCATCCACTATCGCGACAGAAAGGAGCTGGGCCAGAATGTTCCTGAAGAATGAATCTGGAAGAAGGTGCTCGAGAGCCTGGCTTCTATTTTCTTCCAGTTCTCAACAGAAATTGTGCCGTCCACGTTGCTTTTGTCAACAACGGCCCATAGTTGCTGACCTCGCACAGCTTCGCAGGTAAAGTCTCATGACGTCGGGGCTTCTTGATAGTGCTGGGAAGACTGCGCGGGTCGTCCGACGGCTGACGTTTTGACGGCGGGTTCGGTTTCGGAAACTCTGATAGTCCCTCCGTAACCCTTTTTGCCCAGCTAATGGAGCACTTTTGTTTCTCTGACCTCTCGCCCTCCGGGACACTTCTGACACGTTACAGCAACTTCAAGGCAGCGCGTCTCTCCATGTAGTTGTGCCGTGTCGGCTTTACCACCAAGGTTGCATTAATCGTTTTAGACTTTGATATACCGTCACGTCTACCAAGGCCAATCCCGGTATCCGCCGTATGCAATGTAGACTCTTTCTTTGTACAGTCACTTCCACTGGAACCAGGTTTGTCCCCGGTGCCAGCTTCCGCCGTACGAGATGGGCCACCCATACTTGGCTTAATAGTACCGCCACTTCCTCTAGGTTCTGTAGCCCCAACTTCCGCCGTACGAATTTTTTTCTGACCTGAGCCAGATTCAGAAATGGAGGCAATAGCTCCCGTTGAATTGAGGGACTGCTTGTCCAAAGAAATTTTATTTGTTTGTTTGTTGTTGTGTTCCATCTTGTTCTTACGATCACCGTCCACCGTAGCAGACATGGTGATCTTCAATTTTTAAGGGGAAGCATAGTGGTCGACCGTGGCAGCGCCCCATACCACGGCAAGGTCGTGAATACACCTCGAGACAACCCGGTATCGAGGTAGCTCCGTAGGTGTACAGCCAGTATTGCCCCCTGGCTGCAGACCAACCAATAGGCACGGGTCGCATAACACCTTTAGTTAGGGGGGATTTTTTTACCGGGGTTTACTCCTCCGCCCGACCTATCTTAGTCAACCGTACATGAGATGCGCTTTAGGAGCCATTTTCAGGAATGCATCGCATCTCACACCCAGTGCACAATTGTTACCAGCCGTTACCACGTGGAGGTGATAGTCCCAACTTCCGACAGAACACAATTACGGCATTTACTCAAATATATGTTAGTGCCATTGAGTAACTGACGGCGCCAACGATCTAGAGTTAATAGAAAACATAAAAAAGAATAGAAAAAATGCACTGTACAAGGGACGTTACACTCCTTCGCTGGTAGGATGGGACGCGATTCTTCTGCCGGTAGGATCACCACCTTTAGCATTCCATGTGCGATCCGCATATCTACAACACGCACTTTTCAGTGAGGGCCCGTGTCCCCAGCCCACTTAAAATGTTTACCCATTTTCAACAACAACGTCAGTGGCTGTACTGTTTTGCAAGGTCTGGCACGAAACGGCGGTACCATGACGCTATTCCCAGGCAGCGTCGTAATTCCTGTAGGTTTTGAGGCGGTTCGAGCTCTCGAATTTTATCTGGGTCGGCATTTATGCCTTGCTCACTGACCATGTGCCCTAAATACTTCAACTTCTGTTGGAAGAAAACGCATTTACCCTTATTTAGTTTGCCACAGTCCCAACCGAATAAAATCAGTGCATTACGGCAATAGCGTGCGACATGCCATTCTGTCCGCAACGCCGACATGCAGTGCGGATGTTTATCACGGTGTGAGCATTGGAATCGGCCGTCGGCAGGACTTGCCGGCTCCGTGTCTCCCTTTGTTCGGTTCTGAGTTGTGGTATAAGTACTCTTGGCTATAGCCTAGGTGCTCTTGGTTGTGGCATAGGTACTCGGGGTTGTGGCGTGGGTGTTCTGGGTGCATCGTGGTCACACCGTATCCCCTCCAAGCCTTCCGCCATACTTACAAACTCTTCCAACGTCGCAAAGTCTTTCCGGCGCACATACCATTGCTACTCCTCCAGACTGTTCTTGAATATCCGTTCTATTTTTTGTTCTTCAGAATACCCAGCGTGTCGCATGAGATCTTGGACTTCTACCACATTTTGTTTAAATGGCTCACGGGGCTTCTGTCTTCGCTGGCGAATCTCGTCATCGAGTTTCTTAAAATACCTCGCTGGTAGAAATAATTTCAAAAAATCTTTCCTGAACGCGTTCCAGTTGCTCCACGCTCTGTTGTTATTTATGTACCACAACAATGCGCGTTCTCTCAATAGTTCCGGCATGGTACGTGGGAGCAGATTCTTGTTGAGCCCGTAAACTTCCGACAGCTCTTCCACTCGTTCTAGGAATGCCAGTGGGTTACGGCCGTCGTCATACTTAATTGGCCATTTCCTCACATGGTCGATCACCACTGAATATAGGGGGTTTCCACTTCGGGGAAAGTCCAGCGTGACACTGTATGAGGTGTCAAGTAACGGTCCAGGTTGTTCTGAATGGCGACAGCGTATCCCTCCTGGAGTCCAAGAGGTTATTTACATTCTCCGTTTGCTCTGCGATATGGGGTGTCCTGCAGCTCATACTTGCCCCGGTGACAAACTCCTTACATGTCGGGCTTGTAGTTCAGCCAACCGAAGTTCCTGTTCCAGGCTCAACTTAGTGCCGCTGATCCACTCCGCCAGCCTCTGACGGAGCTCTTCCACTGTGTCTGTGGTATTTTGCACGAACTCAGCGCAGTAGGCCACCGGAGCGAGTACACCCACCCTGTTCTCACCATCTTGTGAGCGTCTTGGGTGATGATGAACACAATGTGTGTGTGTGTGTTTGTTACAAGCTGATGCTAATTCGGTCTGCTTCTGCGTGACTGCTTAGATCGACATTGAACTTCTGTTTTTCAAATCCGTCACTTTCAAGTACACTCGTCGAACGATGCTGGATTAAAGAGACCTTATTACCCGGGCTGCTCTGCTTATAAAGCCAATAGCTGTCACCGGGATCAGTACGTTTTATTGTTGGGAGTGGACCGTTGTGTGGTCCAATTGCCGTTGGGCCACTTCGCGTGTGTTAGTTTGTTGTTGTGGCTTAATTGTCCTTGGGCCACCTTTAACTTCTGCTGGTCAACCACCTCGTTATAGTACTTCTAGTTGTCCAGCAGTGTTGTTGCCTGCAGTCAGTGTGGCGTGACCGCTGCCGTTGGTGGTAGTGTGGTTGTTGCCGTCTCGTAGTTGTAGATATTTATAGTTACTCCGCCTGCTTAATGGCGGACCAGCTTGTGGCTGGTTGGCGTGTGTGCTGCTCTCTCGTATTTTTCCGTGTTCCGCCCTCGGTCGTTGTAGTGTTGTTGTAGTTGTTGTTGTCGTTGTTGTTGTTGTTGTTGTTGTTGTTGTGTTTGTTGTAAATATTTATTTGCACTCCGCCTGCTTAATGGATTCTGCTCTTGGTCAGTTGGTCTGTGTGCCGCTCTTGAAGTGCGGCTGTTGTCGTCTTGTCGTTGTTGTAGTCGATCGGTGAGTTTAGTTTGAGTGCTTGCTGTTTGTTGATGCGTTTTTCCTTATAGCTGCACTCGTCCCACTTGATGTAATTAGGTTTGTCTGTGTTATTAGACCGTCGTTGTAAGTAGAATAACACTTTACGTCTCTGTGGTCCTTATTGCTGCTTACGCCTATTGGTCCGATGGTTTATTTTATTATGATCGTAAGCTGCGTTTGTAGATGTATTTAGGCTGTGGGATATCGGGGATGATGCATGTTGAAATGTTGTTGGTAAGTGCTTTTCTTCGCAGAATGATGCGTATATCCATTCCTTCGTTTGGTGTTAGTACGGCATTATTGGCAAGTTCTGTGTGCGGACAATATTTGTAGTATTTTGCGTCTTTACACTTCCTCCCTACTATATGGACGGAAGAGAATTGTTGCTTCCCCGCGATACAACACGACCCGGTACGGATGTTGTTCAAAACGTAGGCGTTTCTTTTTGGCTTGGGTACTTTTTAGGATGATTAGTGTTTTCGTCACCAGTACCGTTGGTAGCCCATTCGCTTCGGGTCCCACTAGTGCCTTCATATTGCGGAATTGGAGGTCTTCCTTGAGGGGTTCATTCGGTGCGGGTGGTGTTCCCGGGGAATTTTGGTTGCATTTCTGCCTTTTCCATGTGGTCTCCATGTCGCTGCCCGAGGCTTCTGACACGTTTTGTTGGTGGTTTTGTGTCACAGGTGGATCCCCTGGAGGTGATTCTTTCGCTGGTTTTGGGAGAATTTCACCAGTTTCTTTTTGTTTCCCGGCTCCGGCTAATTGCTTTATCAGGTGCCACATTTCTGCCCGTTTGTGATTGGCATCCTGAGGGCTGAACCAGTTGGACAAGTCGGCCGTGTCCCATGTATTACCTGGTACGGGCTGGGTCAGGAACGTTTCCGCGTTTGCAGCAGTTTTGTTTACTTACTGCGGCATTTTTAGCCGATATGAGGGCACCCTGGTAGTATTTATGTGCATTGGTGGGTCTTCCATAAACGTCGTGCGGTACTCCTCGTTCAGGTAGCCTCTCAATACCTCAGCCTCCTCTTCGTGCGAGCCTCGGTCCAGTGAATCGAACATCAATATGGTTGCACCTTTTGTACCAGTCACCAGAGTTCCGTGGAAGCAGACGATGGCCAAGTACCAGTGGTTGGCCTGGTTTATGGGTACCATTACCAAATCGGTATCAAACATGTTTTTGCCTTTTGTCCATCGCTTTATGCCCGTGGGTCTGGTGGCTGCTGTTCCTCGTTGTCTGGTGAGTCTGGTATAGAAATGTGTGCTTAGGATATGCCCCCTATCCCGCTTTCTGCTGTGCACCAGATTCTCCTGAAGCCACTTCAAGTAGAAGTCGATCAGGATATCATTCAACAGACAGTCCTCGCGTAGACGTGCAATGTCCGACCTCCTGATCGCGACTCCTCCGGCGTTAAGATGTCCTAGCCTCTCTTCGAGGACTTTGCAATCTTCTTTCCATCTTTCGCATACGAAGCAAGTGTGGTTTGGGTCATCGATGGCCGTGTCGCCGTAGATGCAATCTTGGCTTTCTGCTTTTTTCAGAGGTATTGTTTTTTGTAGGGTATTTGCGGAAATACCCGTGTACGGTAATCAACTGCGTTATGTAGTTCACTTATCCAAAGGGTCTACTGCACCATTTTTCCACGTGTGGTATTAGTTTTGCTGTCCATCTGCCTTTCGTCTCTGCCGCCCATCGCTCCTGTCATAGCTTGATTGTGTAAGCTCAATTCCGCCGCCTCGTGTCCTTTGCATCTCTGTGGGCTGCACCTCCCCTCTAATTGTTGGTCTCGCCATCGGCATAACTGTTGTGATGAGTTAGGCTACCATTTGCGGCGCCGCCTCTTGTGTTGGAGGTGGCTTTTTTTTGTGTTGTATTTGCGCCCAATTGGTCAGTTTGTTGTCGATTCTGATTCGTTGGTCGTTTTGGCGGTTTACGCATTGCACTTTTTCGCACGGTACAGGGTCGTGAACGGAAGAAGAGCAAACTTCACATTTCTGTTCACTTCGGCAATCTTTTTGGGTATGGCCAAGTTTGAAACATTCTTTGCACTGAATCGGGGTAGGAATAAATGTCCACTTAAAGTTAAGGAGCCCTACTTTGATTTCTTTAGGAAGATCTTATAGATTCAATGAAGTTATATGTAGCGATGCGTGATTTAGTGCACCGTCGGTGAATTCTTTAATCTACCACTGATTGATCATTTAGTCCCTCGATGATCTCCTCTGTTGAAAGGCTTTTGACTGGTGGAGCGAATATTACACCTTTGATTGTATTTAGGGTAGGATGCATCGTGGCCGTGACCGTGGAAATGTTTCATAAGCTTGTTACTTTTAAGAATCGCGTGGTTTGTGTTTGGTTTTTGTTAAGATTAGTAGCTCGCCGTCTCCTGTGAAGGAAATATGGATTGGTTTTTCACTACTTATATTTTCGATTGCTTTAGACACTAAAAATATATTAAAACTTTGAATTAGTTTACTTGCACTGTTACTTTTTATAAGAATGTATTTCGGGCTGTGGTTTTCATTTATTTGACTTGTGCGGACTATGTTGGGAAAATCGAATTTATTGTTCATATCGTAGTTTATATTTTTCCTTCTTTTCGGTGTTATTGGATCAGGGTCGGTGCTTCAGTAGGGCTGAAGTAAGTATGTTTGGGTGCCTTGAAAGGCGTTCCCTATATCTTAAGTTATATCGAAGTATCTCATCACTTATATTCGGAATCTCTGGATTTCGATGTAAGAGTTGGTGTGTTACATACCAAGGGGCGTTTACTATCAGACGTAGTACCTTTGATTGGTATCTTTGCAGAAACGCAATATTCGATTTTGACGCTGATCCCCATAACTGGATACCATAGGTTAGGTCCATATAGCCTTCAGTATGACTTTGTAAACTTGTTACGATCAGCTGGCTGCTATCGGTTTAGTGTCTGCATACTCCGGTTGGTAATCTTTATGTAAATATGTATATATATATATATATATATATATATATATATATATATATATATATATATATATATATATATATATATATATATATATATATATATATATATATATATATATATATATATATATATATATATATATATATATATATATATATATATATATATATATATATATATATATATATATATATATATATATATATATATATATATATATATATATATATATATATATATATATATATATATATATATATATATATATATATATATATATATATATATATATATATATATATATATATATATATATATATATATATATATATATATATATATATATATATATATGTTGTATTGGGAGAGATTTTATATCATCACTTTTTGTTAATTTTTTTTGGTGTGAGAGGATTAGACAGCTTTTGCGTTGAAAGCTCAGGTTGAGTGGAGGGGAACTTTTAATACGCGAGAGCTGGTCTAATATGGGTGCATGTGTGGGTAGATCGAGTGTTAGTGTGGGGTAAATACGTGAGTGCGAGTTGGTAAGGAAAAGGAGAAGAAAAGTGATGATGAAAGGTTAGTAGCTGTCCTTGAATTGGTTGGTTGACCCACAAAGCACAGCTGTTGACAGGGGGTATGCTTAGTGGGTGGGACAGAGACGGGCGGACAGGTTGTGGATAGGATAGTGAAAAGTAGGGTGTCAGAGGGCGAGAGCTGGGAGTTGAAGTACCGGAGGAAAGCTGATTTTGGAAGTCAGTAAGTAATGCGGAAAATTTTTAGAAAAGAGTCAGATTCTGCATGGCAAGAAGAAAAGTGAAATTTACGGTCGTTGTCGTTCGAGTCGTCTATCTTCATCTAAATCAAGGGCAATTTTTTTTGTGAGAATTTCTGTGCTATTGTCGTGTTGAAAACGCGGGAATACGATCTATTTATAAACTAAGTATATAGAATTATTAAATTAAATAGAAATGGTATTGAAGTTGTTTAATGCTGCATAAAAAAAAGGTAGTTTCGATTTCATTTCATTGTCGAGGAATTAGAAAAGGAAGTAAATGGATACGGATCGACCGCTGAAGACCAGACTCCTCCTACCCAGAGCGGCAAAAATAAAGATAAGTCCAGCGTAAGATAAGCATAAGTTCCTAAATATAAGTATTTATTTACGTCTTTATTTAAGTTTTCTTTTTGTTGGATGTAAAGCATAAAGTTTTTATTTGTTCTGTTAACGAGTAGAATCTATGAATTAATTTAAGGCGTTAGGAAAGTGTGATACGGTCTCAACAGAGCGTAGCGGTGGCGCGCTCGGTAAGAATAGCCTACACTGGTCGAGGGAGCTCCTAAGAGTAGATAGAGGTAGAGCGAAAGCGGGGTTTGAGTTAGGCCTTGTTCCCTGAATTAGGCAGCCTATATGCAGCTTAGTGGAGGCCGTAGTAATTGTCCGTGTATGTGTGTGTTTGTATCAAAAAATAAATAAATTATGGTAGGCTAAGGTGGAGACAGGAGGGGGAGGATGAGGAGAGGCTGATCGGGACGGAGGAATCCGGTGGAGAGGTGAGTGGCATCAAAAATAAATGATAAACGTAGAATAGGTTTAGAGTAAAACTTCATGTTTGCCCCACGATCTGGCACAGCGGGTTGGGAACCCACCAAAGAAAAAAAAGGAGTGAGCTAGCCAGGGTGTCTGTGCCAGGTATGATTACCATGGGGACGTAACAAACTAGAACTTTATTTTCAGTTGAGAGCTGGTTATATTTGGCTTTGAATTAGTGGAGCATTTACGGGATTTTTGGTCCGAGTTGTAACTACTTCTTTTTTACAAAGTGTGGGATACATTTTTTGCTGGAGTTCCTTATAAACTGTACATCCCTTATAGTTTGCTGGGTGGTCCCCTCTGCAAAAGACGCACTGGACATTTGATGATGTGTGGTTCCTTCTGCATTCTATAGTAGAATGATTACGAGCGCATTTTACACATCGTGACGTATGGTTACTGAACTTTTTAGGCATTTGGTACACTGTGGTATTTGTCTTTTGGGCCGAGGTGGTTCAGAAATTACTTTGGAGCCATTGTAACGACTCAAATCTTGCTGGGGTAGTACTCACCGGTTCGCCAGGGTCGTGCACAGAAAATTAATTGGCGGCGTGTTGTAATATTAAAGTTTTCTTTATTTAATATTTCTTTCCTTATTTCTAGGTTTAAATATTACAGTATAAATTAAAGATTTTATGGAACCCCTAGCCCTTTGGTAACGTGTGCGACATCTGTGGCATTCTTTACGCAGGGAGGCAATGGTTTCATTCCACCAATACATTTGCGTTCTTCCTTTTCTAGGCATGGCGGCATCGCATGCATTAGTAAGGTGGTCCATAAGTCGCCTTGAGTTTCTTCCATGTTGTCAAGCATGTACTCCAACATTTCGCAGTCCATCTGTTTTGTCTTCCAGCCTTTTTCTTGTACCTTTCGATTTGAAATCTTTTACGTATTTGAAATCTTTTTGGTGACAATATTTCAAATATTAGTGCTTGGTGTTCACTATGCGTATATACATATGATACTTCCCACTTTATCTGTCTCGAGATCACTCTGCTTGCAAAGGTGACATCTATTATTGACCCCGATCTGCCGTTATTAAACGTGTGTGTTGTACCACGATTTAAGTTAACAATATCGAGGCTAGCAAAGGCTCCCAATAATGCGGTACCCCTGCGATTTGTTCTAATGCTGCCCCACTCAACTGCCCATGCATTGAAATCACCCGCAATTATTATGGGTCTCTTCCCTCGAGCATCTGTGACCAAGCGGTCCAACATTTCCTCATTTCTTCGAGGCGTGCACTTGGTGGGGCGTAGCAGCTATAAAAGTGGACCCCCTTTATTTTGGTATATACAAACACTTCCTGTTGCCGGTTGGCTTTACGTTCGAAGGGAATGGTGCCACAGACCCAGATGGCTGCTCGTTTTTTTGTATCTTCTGCCCAATTGGAATCATACATAGGTGTTTTGTATTGCTCGCAAATTAATGCAATGTCCACTTTTTGTTCTATTACTGTCTGCTTCAGCAGATCCTGAGCAGCCTCGCAGTGGTTTAGGTTTATTTGGATACACCTAACCATCCCGGTTTTTCAATACTTTCATCGCTTGTTTGTATGAGGCACATTTGAAGCTTCCAGTGGAGTGGTCGTTTCCACCTTTGCATCCTGGCTCACATATTGCGCATTTAGGTTTGGCCTCGCGCATTTTAGCTAAGTGCCCTTTATTTCCACACTTAAAGGAAACGCCTGAGCGGTCCTCTTTGCTCTTACAGTGTCTAGCTATGTGACCGTATTCGAGGCATCGGAAGCATCTGGTTGGAGTTATGTACTCACAGAGCCTACATCTTACCCAACCTACACGCATGCGACCGGCTTCCGCTAGTATGTTAGCCAGTTTATATGGAAGGCTAATCAGCGCTGTCTGCGTGCCATCCCGTGTGTGTCGCATAGACTTAATTGCGGTTTTTCCTATGCCTGCAATTTCGGGAAATAGTTCTCTTATGGCACTACATATCGCTTCCGGTGTGGTGACTTTATCCAGGTCCCGGCACTCGATTGTTGTTTCCTGTCAGAGAGCTCTAACATTTGCTGAGCTCTGGAGGATCCGCTCAGCTATTTCCTTAAGTTTGCTGGCCTGCTCTACTGACACGCCTTTGAGCTCCATTAGCAGTTCTCCTTTGGCGGTCTTCCTTATTTTGTTGACACTTTTGCCAAGTTCCTCCAGTTTGGGCTTTATCTTCAACGTTTTTAACATGTCAGTATATGACATCTCTCCTATTTTTGCTATCAATATAGCGTCCGGTCGTGTAGCCCTCTTCCTCGGCTGACCTATTCCTCCATTCCGTGGCTCAGTTGGGGGTTTGTTCCCGCTCTTACCCTCCGGGCACCTCTTTCCGACCACTTTCCACGCATCAGCATTTCGCTTTGGTACTGCTTCCTCGATAGGTCCAGTGGCTTTTTCCTGCTGATCGGTCGCTTTAGCTATAATACCGGTTTTGCCCTCGGAATTAGCACTTTTTTCCTGCAAACTCTTCTTCTTCTTCGATGTTTCCGCTGCTCTTCGTCCTCTCGTTGTCTTTTTGGGGTACCGCCTTCTAATCGCTTAAGCAGCGGCGATGTTTGGGAGCTTTTGGTAGTTCGGCTTACCATTTGTAGCTTCCCTTTCTCCTGCTCCCCGTATACCCACATCTCCTCGATTGTACTGACGAGATCTCTCATAGGCTGGTGGATTGATCGCCTGCCCACTAAAATCTCCGTTAGCTCTCCGATTTTGATGCCAAGTTTAGCAAACATGCTATCTTGACCCTCCATTGTAAGTGCCTTGGTAGCGACTGTCTGTTGCTCCACTGGCACTGGGGTTGCTGTTTGACTAACTGCGGCCGGAGTTGCGTTGACCTGTTGCAAATTTGGAGTTGGGCCCATTGTAACTCCGCTCGTTAGCACCATAGGAGGTGTTCGAAGTACCTTCGAGACTATTAAAAGGATCTCCTGAAGATGTCGTCCACGCCTGGTTGGTGCTCTCCCTCCTAGCTGCTTCATCAGTCTCTGAAGTCTCCCTATGTGTATTGGGAGAATCCATGACTGCTTAGAGTAGTTATTTATTTTCATTTATATAATTACTACTATTGTTACTATTATTATTATTATTGTACAAAATATATTTTTCCTAGTATGACTATTACTACTATTATTATTATTGAAACTTAATTTTAATTCTGGAAAAAAACTAATTTTAAATTATGGTTATGGGATTTATTTTGAAATTTGGGGAAAAATAAAAAAGTATGAAACTATAAAAGCACTACTTATCTTAGGTTCAATCGCGTTGGCAACACTTTTTTTTTCAAACAAAAATTGTAGAGTCTCTCTCTCTCAGCTGCGCGCACTGCACACCTACACTCCAAGTGCGCAATTTCCAGCGCTCTCTCAATTTTCGGATAAGCCGATTGAGAGGCGGGAAATTGCAAAAACTGCCTAACGACGCGAAGGCAAATTTACTAAGTTTAAATAAATAAACTTCTATTTGCCTAGGCACAAAACTCGCCGTCTCCGCAGTGTTCCACCCGCTTAAGCTTCGCCGTTCAGGGGTCTGGTACTTTCAGACCAAGCCACTGCTCAGCTGGGCACTATGCAGGCAGAGATCGCTGCCGTTTTCGCTCTGCCGTGCGGATAAACCGACGCAGTCACAAAACTGCCGCAAATCGCTGGCAGAAACAGAAAATATAAATGCCTTATTTTTTCGTGATCGCGTCCACAATTTACACTTGTCACTTTCACCGGACCGGGGTATGCTCTTTAACTACCATTTCCACGATTTCCGCACGGATTTACCGTCTTCACTTAGTAGATTTCTAAAAAATTTCGCACAGAAAAATTTATTCAACCACTTCGATTCGACTCGCTCTCCGTTTGTCTGTGTGTGTGTGTGTGTTTTTGTTTCTTTTTTTTTTATTGGTTCGGAGGTGGAATTCTGCAAACAGACACTGGGCGCTCTCGCACCAGTAGTGTGGGGCTCTTACCCACTAAAACCAACCCCACTAAAACTCCTCAGACGCCTCCCAGACGGTACATAGCCGTTAAGCAATACTTCGTCTGGGAGTGGGTTGGTCAACGGACCCCTCCTATTGATTCCCTGAACGTCGCCGCCACTCCAAGTGGCGGAGGTCTCGCATAATTGCGGTCGGTGTCACACACCACGTCCCATTTCTACCGGGCACTTGAGCATATAGTGCACGAGGTTGTCCGGTGTCACAGGTTCTCCGCAGACTCTTTGCAGTACCGCTCTGGCACCGCTGTATCGTGGACATGAAAAAAGGACATGTTCCACGTCCTCGGGCTCCGTGCCTCCACAATTATCGCAGCAGGGGGATTCCTCCAGCCGGAATCTGTGTAGGTACGCCCGGAAACCTCCGTGCCCGGTCAGCAGCTGTGTGACGTGATAGTTCACCTCGCCATGCGACCTATCCATCCAGCGTTGGAGATCAGGGATCAACCTCCTCGTCCAACGGCCCTTTTCGGATGTATCCCATCGGGCTTGCCACTCCTGTAGGGTTCTTTGCCTAATGCCTGCTACGCGATCTTCCGCACTCAGCTCGTGCGTACTTTTGCCGTAGTATAGGCTCCACGCCTCCTTGGCCAGCAGGTCCAGCGGGATTATACCGGCTATCATCAGCGCGGCGTCTGCAGACACAGTACGGTGTGCTGAGATCGTGCGGAGCGCACATCTCCTATATGCCGCCTCTATGGGGCGAACGTAGACCTTTACGCTCGACTTTCAGCCCATATAGGCGCTCCATACAGGATTATGGATTTGACGACCCCTGAGATGAGCCGTCTTTTCCAGTGCCGTGGCCCTCCGAGGTTTGGCATTATCCGGCAGAGCTGGGAACAGGTCCGCGCTGCCTTCTCACCTAATCGCCGAAAGTGGTCCTTGAACGTCAGTCTTGCGTCAATCGAGACGCCTAGGTATTTGAGATGTGAGGTCGTGGTAACGGTGCAGTCACCAACCCTTATCTCCACCACCTCTTGTACCTTTCGACCTGACACAAGGATAGCCTCCGTTTTGTGCTCTGCCAGCTTCAGTCCAACATCCGCCAGCCATCTTCCAACAGTGGCCACTGTGTGATTGGCCTCTGCTATTACCTCCTCCAGGTGTTTCGCCGTGATCACTAGCGCTATGTCGTCCGCATATCCGATTATTTTAACGTAATCGGGCACACGTATGTGGAGAATGCCATCGTACATAACGTTCCAGAGAAGTGGCCCCAGTACAGACCCCTGGGGAACTCCTCCGGTGATCTTGTACGTTTCTACACCTCTATCGGACTCGTATAATAGCGTCCTGTCGCTAAAATAACTAGTGATGATTCGCCTTAGATAGATGGGAACTTTGAACTCTGCCAGCACTTCTGCTATGCGCGCCCAGCTGGCCGAGTTAAAAGCGTTCTTGACGTCGAGGGTGACCACGAGGCAATACCTCTTGGCACCCCCCTTCCATCTCTGGCCCTGAATCGCCTTCTTCGCCGTTTGGACAAGTTCGTCAATGGCGTCCACGGTGGATCTGGCCTTTCGGAAGCCATATTGGCGCCTCGGCAGTCCTCCAGCATCCACTATCGCCTCGTCGATTCGGTCGCATATAATCCGCTCCAGGACCTTCCCTGTTGTGTCCAACATGCACAGGGGACGGTAGGCCGATTGGTCCTCTGCTGGCTTATCGGCTTTAGGTATCAATACCAACCGCTGCCTTTTCCACCGTTTCGGGAAGACTCCTTCCCTAAGACAGGCGTCGTAAAGTGACCTCAGTGTTTCTGGGTGTAGTGCAGCTGCGGTTTTCAGCACTCGGTTGGGAATTCCATCTGGGCCAGGTGCCTTCTGGTCCCCAAATTTTCCAACTGCCCGCAACACCTCTTCTGTCATTACACTGGGTACTTCTTCGCCCAGCTCGGGAGAGAACTGATCAGGCACATAATTTTGCACTGGGAAGAGCTCTCCCACAATGCGTTTGAGCAAGTTTGGGCAGCTTGGGGCTGGCTGCCTGTAGCAGGGGAGCTTTTCCATCACGAGCCTATATGCGGTGCCCCACGGGTTGTCTTCAACCTGTGCACATAGCTCGGTGAAACTCCTGCGCTTGCTCGCCTTTATGGCCGTCTTCAGCCTTCTTTTAGCCTCTTTGTACAACTGGCGCAGTTGCAGGCAGTTTGGGTTGCCTATTGCACGCTGGTGCCTTCGGCTTGCTGTGTGGCATTCCTTGCGTAGGCCAGCGATCTCGTCCGTCCACCAATAAACAGATTTATAGTTTCCACCCGCCTGGGCATCGCCGCATCGCAGGCGCTCTCTAGCTGGCTCGCTAGCTGGTTCGCCATTTCCGCCGCACTGCCTTGCAGCTCAAAGTCCTCCAACATGACTTCGAGTGCGCCGTCATCGAGGGCGTCCGCTCTCCAGTCTTTCGACCACGGGCCTGTCCTCCGCCGTTGTTTGTTCCTTTCCAAGTCAAAGCAAATGGCATTGTGGTCGCTGTGGGTGTACGCGGAACTCACAATCCACCTGGCTCCTCTGACTAAACCGCTGCTGAGGAACGTAAGGTCGATCACAGATGTGGCTTCTCCTCTCACAAAAGTCGCCTCTCCCGCGTTCATGACGACTACGTCAAGAGCCGCAAACGCGTCCATGAGGATATGACCTCTCGGTGTGGTTCGGGCGCAACCCCATTCAGTTGCCCATGCGTGGAAGTCGCCGGCAATCACTACGGGGTTCCTGCCTGCGCGTCCAGAGCAAGTCTGTCTACCACTGACTCGAACTCGTCCGCAGTTAGGCACCGTGTACACCGTGGTCCCTCCAATGGTCACTCTGACGTAGCAATCGCTTCTCTCTATGTTGCTTAGTTGTATAGGCTTGGTTCCGCACACCCAAAGTGCGGCACCACCAGTGGTGTCTTCCGCCCATACTCCTTGGTGCTTGCGCCTATACGGCTCGCTAAGCACTGCAACATCGACCATCTGTTCCCTAACGGCCTGCTCCAGGAGATCCTGTGCAGCCTCGCAGTGGTTGAGATTGAGTTGGAACAACCTCATCTCCTGCGCCTGGACCTCTTCTCCGCGGCTCGCTTGTGGGATGGGCATGAGCTGCATCCTGTCGGATGCTCCACGTCCTTGCGGCCGCTGGCCTTACAGAGGGCACAGGTGGGAGCCTTGTCGCACTCCCGTGCGTTATGGCCCTCTTTGCCGCATCTGTAGCACTTGTGGCGCCAATCGTCCTTGCTACCGCATTTCTGCGCGGTGTGGCCGAACTCCATACATTTGTAACAGCGCAGGGGAGTCAGGGGAGTTTTCGCGCACCCGGCATGAGGTCCATCCGACTCTCAGCCTGCCAGCTTTCAGAAGGGCTGCGGCTGCCTGGGGCGACAGACTGATGACCGCTGTCTGTGTTCCACCGTACGCTTTCCTGAGGGACCTGATTGCATCCACTGGAGGTCTCTCCGAGAGATTGGCTGTACACAGCGCCTCGTGGACATCTTCCACCGTGGTGACTTCGTCCAGGTCTTTCACCTCCACTAGGGTTTCCTGCGTGAGCTTACGCACCTCCACACTGGTTCTCAGGACAGTCGCCACCGCCTCATGATACTGGGGTGTCTTTGGATCTGCCGCCACGCTCAACTCCAGCAGCAGTTCACCCTTGGCCGTCTTTCGGATCCTGCGGACGCTCTCTCCCAGCTCTGACAGCTGCGGGTCCCTCTTGATCTTGCGGAGGATGTCCGCGTAGCTCACCGTGCCAGTTTCCCTGATGACGATGGCATCGGGGCGCGCTGGCTTAGGCTTCGGGCCCTTCCGCTTCGCTTGGGGTCTGGAACGAACTGTGGTCCACTCAACTTTTGCACCCTCCGCCTTTCCAGCCATAGGCTTATGGGTCTTAGGATTTGGCCGCGTTACCGTTTTCTCGGCCGCCAGTGTCGGGGCATCCCCCCTCCTCCTCTTAGCTACCACTCGGCTAGTCGGACTTACTTGCTCCGGATCCCCCTTCTCACGGAGGCGCTTTGGCGTTGCGACTGCGGCCGCGTAGCTCTTCGCCTGGGCAGGGGCTGCCCGCGAAGACGCACCGGCTTTGCCCTGGTTGTCCACAGGAGGGCCGCCAACCTGCACCTCCTTGTCCACCTTCACCGTCCGCCCTTCAGTCTGGACTGCCCTGTCGGCTTGCACCAGCTGTGGCACTCTCGCAGCCGTACCTGCATCCTGCTCCTCGACGACCTGCAAGTAGACATCCCGGATTTTGGATGCCTTCCGCTTGATGTCGGCATGTACATTGTGCCTTGGCACAAGGAAAGCTATAAGTGCTTCAATGTGCCACTCCAGCGCCGCCATTTTGCCTTTGGCAATGACCTCATCGGGAGGGATGACCGCCATTGCCGTCGGATCGGCCCTCATGCCCATCACTCGCTGAAGCTCACTGGTGTCTGCAAGTGTGTTTCTTCGCACCGTCTTTCTTATTACCGGAGGAGGGGTCCTCTGAATAGTAGACCTCCTGCCGAAGGGGTCCTTCATCGCACCGTCGTCTTTGTTTGTTTTGTTGGTATTGTTAGTATTCATTTATTGTTTGGGTCCCCGCTCAGGACCGTTATCTTTGCTCGTAGTGCAGTCGCCTTAATGGTTCCATGGTTATCTTTGCCGCAGCAGGGAGGCCATGCGAGGGTTGGCACAAGTCCTTATGGGCGCTTATGTTCAGAGCCAGACCAGCGCTAGTCGGGAATGTTACATCCGAGCCTGCACTGCCAATTTAATGATGACGAGCATCGAGCGTTTCCGGAGACCTGCCATGGTTTTAACGGGACGGGGGCGATTGCGGCATTAAGCTACCAGCCATTTCTGTAAGATTTCACTCTTACTTACTGAAGTGGCAGCATACTGCAATCGTCAGCCCACAAGCATAAGCTTATTTTCTATGTTTCCGGTATGCCATAATCAAGGCCTTACCGGTCTCGGCCTTGATTTGAGGTACAACAGATGCCACGATGTCCCTTTGTGGTCCCACGATGGTCCCTCGCTGTTCCATCGTTGATCCCTCGTTGTCCCCCGTTGCCCAGACAGCCGCCCCATGAGGGGGTCATCGCTATCTCTGGGTGCGTTGCTCACTTCATTGCCCGGGTCGCCACGTGGAGGCAGTGAGTCTTCTTGAGGGTGTCCCACACCAGGATCGCTCTAACCCCTCCCAGTGAGGGGCAATTAGATGCTTTGCCTGACTGGTTCCCCCTGACCCCGTGTGTGTGTGTTTTTTTTTTATCGAGGGGGAAAACTTTAAGCCAATTAGTCAATGTGGGACATCAACCCACTAAAACCTCCTCACTGTCGTGGCGGGCAACCCTCCCGGGACCGCATAATGTGATTACGTCGGGAGGCCGTCATGAGCATTATTGCTGAATCGTCTGTAATTGTCAGTCTAAAACCAGTCCGCTGCTGGTTGTCGCTCCTTGGCGAAATTTCTGCTGCATTTGCTACCTGCTGTTGACGCAGTAGCCGCTGTCGTTACCGCTCCTCCTTGCGTAGCGCCACCATTACTTGTTCAGCGAAGGTCGATACCGCGTTCCATTTAGCGGGTGATTCCAGCATTGCAGCCACTATATTTGCTGTGGTCGGTGGTCTGCCCAAGGCAGATCCCAGCTCCTCTCTCCAGGTCCTGAAGCGTGAGCAGTAAAGCATCACGTGCCTAGCGCTCTCGAATTCGCCCGTGCATTTTGGACAATAGGGGTCTTCTGTTATTTTGAAGCGGTAGAAATATGCATTGAAGCATCCATGACCGCTGAGTAACTGCGTCATGTAGTAGTTTAGACTACCATGCTTCCTGTTAACCCATTGGGACACCCTGGGAATGAGCTGGAATGTCCATCGTCCCTTCTCGGACTGCTCCCATCTTTTTTGCCACTCTTCGGTGCATCGCCGTCGCTCCTCTAGCCTTCGTTCGGCTGTAGGCCTTACGCCCTGTCGGTCGTACAGTCGCTGCAGCTCCAACGCTCGTAAGTCCAGGGGCATTTTTGCAGCAAGGACGGAAATTGCGTCGTCGGAGACCGTTCGGTAGGCGCAGGTGAGTCTAAGCGCACTTAATCGTTGCGTTGCGCAAGCCTCTCTGAGATGCGTAATTTTTGCTCCTGCCCAGATGGGTGCTGCATAGAGCATCACGGAATCCGTTACCGTCGCCAGAAGTTGTCTTCTTCCCTCACGTGGGCCTCCAATGTTTGGCAGAATCCGCGCAAGGGCGCCTTGAATTTTAGAGCCTTTTTTGCTGACCGCTACCAGGTGTTCCTTAAATGACAGTCTTGCGTCAATGTTAACTCCAAGATATTTAATGCTTGGTTGCGACATAATACGGTGATTACCGATGTCCACCACCATCTCCTCTCGCTTTTTCCGCGTGCTTATCAGTGCAATCTCAGTTTTTTGAGCAGCCAGTTCCAGGTGCGCTGATTGGAGCCACCTACGCACCCTTGCGATCGCATCATTACACACCACCTGCAAGACAAGAAATACTGCGCAGTGGTAACACTTGATGTCAAAAATGCGTTCAATTCGGCGAGCTGGTATCTAATACTGCAGGCGCTGAGTGACTTCAATATACCGTGCTACTTGCAGCGAATTATTGAGGACTACTTCGAGGGCAGAGTGCTTCTCTACGACACTGATGACGGTGTAAAGCGTCACAAGGTCTCCCGTGGCGTCCCACAAGGCTCGGTGTTAGGACCAACATTGTGGAATGTGATGTATAATGGCGTTCTGACGATGGATCTCCCAAACGATACGACGATGGTTGGCTATGCAGATGACGTCGCACTGGTGGTAGTGGCGAAGGATATTGTCACACTAGAGATGCGGTGTAGCGATGCGGTGTCAAAAGTCACGAGGTGGCTGGAGTGTGCAGACCTTGAATTGGCAGCGCAAAAAACGGAGACGGTCCTGCTGACCACACGGAAAAAACTGGAGACTTTCTCGTTCATGGTTGGTCACCACGAGATAGTATCACGGCCATATCTGCGGTATCTCGGCGTGCTTATTGATGCACGGATGTCTTTCAAGGAGCATCTGCTAGCGGTCAGTGAAAAGGCCGCTAAGGTAAACGGCGCGCTCTCACGCATCATGTCGAACATCGGAGGACCACGCTACAGCAGAAGGAAACTTCTGGCAAGGGTCACGAGCTCCATACTGCTGTATGCTGCACCAGTATGGGCAGACGCGACGGAGAAGGCGTCATTTTTCGCTGGCATCCGGGCAACGTATCGCTGCAGTGCATTGAGAGTGGCTAGTGCATTCCGCACGGTTTCGGATGATGCTATCCTAGTGATTGCTGCGATGCCACCAGTGGACATCCTGACCACCGAATGCCAACGCACGTTTACTGCAGGCGCACATGCATCTAAGGTGGATGCACGTCATCGGAGCATCATGATCTGGCAGCGACGCTGGGAGAGAGCCGATAAGGGAAGATGGACATTCGCCATGATCCCAAATATCACCGCCTGGATAAGTCGCAAACATGGAGAGGTGGACTTTTACACCACCCAGTTGCTTAGCGGACATGGCTGCTTCAAGCAATACCTCCACCGCTTCAAGTATGAGGAGGACCCGTTTTGTCCCAATTGTCCACACGAAATCGAAGACGCGCGGCATGTCCTAATGCACTGTCCCCGTTTTTGCCACGTACGAGCTGAGGTGACGGAAGCCTTTGGAGAGGTTCCAACCGTGGACAACATTGTAGCACACATTTGTGAGACACCATCCAAATGGCGAGCCTTTCAAGATGCAGCGGCGAAGATCATGATTGAGCTTCGCCGCATTGAGCGAGGGAGAAACGCTGACCGCGCAAGCGTGCGCGATGCGATCGTGAACAGTAGCGAATCCTCTGCAACAAGGACGGATGGTTGACTAAGACCAACGACTGACGGTTGAGCAATTATGCTCTGACGGCCTCCCGACGGAATACCTGACGGTGGGCTCCGGGGGGATCCACCCGTACGTTTGAGGAGATATTTAGTGGGTTAGAGTCTCACACTGACTCCGGCTTTAGACGCTTTTACTCCTCGTTAAAAAAATAAAAAAAAATAAAAAACACCACCTGCAAGTGCTCAATATGTTTGGCCACCACTACCAATGCGATATCATCAGCATAACCAATAATATTAACGTTTTCCGGCATATTCAGCTCCAGGATGCCGTTGTACATAGCGTTTCACAGCATGGGCCCTAGTACCGATCCTTGAGGAATCCCGCCGGTTATTTGGTATGCTTTTACGCCCTCCGCTGTCTCGTACAGTAGCACCCTGTTGTCGAGGTAGCTACCTATTATACGCCGCAAATATGTTGGTACTCCAAAAATCTCCAGAGCCTGCATTATATGTCCCCAATTCGCAGAATTGAAGGCATTCTTGATATCTAGAGTGACCACCGCGCAGTACATTTTGGCGCCACCCTGCCATCTAATGCCACTCGTCGCATCTCGCTCTGATCGCGTCGACTGTAGACCTCCCTTTCCGAAAACCGAATTGTCGGTCTGAGAGCCCTCCTGGACTCTCGAATGTCTCCTGCAGTCTTTCACAAACGATACGCTCTAGGATCTTTCCCACTGTATCCAGCATACAAAGTGGACGATAGGAGGATGCCTGATCCGGTGGCTTTCCGGGTTTTAGCAACAGCACAAGCCTCTGCCGTTTCCACGCGTCTGGAAAAATGCCTTCGCTCAGACAGGCGTCATACAGCTTTGGGAACAGTTCTGGTCTCGCTCTTACCGCTGCCTTGAATGCCACATTTGGGACTCCATCCAAACCAGAAGACTTGTTGTCGTCGACCCGTGATATACTCGACAATACCTCATCGACAGTGACTATAGGTCCCCTTTGTACGTCTGGCGTCACGACGGCTCTCGTTTCGCTCTGTGGGGGGTAGAGCGTTACCACTATACGCTGCATCAGCTCTGGGCATGTAGGCTGAGGCGCTCTGGGTCCCTTTACTTTGCGCATAACCGTTTTGTATGCTAGACCCCACGGGTCTTGCTCCGCACTCTCCTGCAACTCTCTGAAGCACTTGTTTTTGCTCTCTGTTATAGCTGCTTTCAGAGTTCTTCTGCGTACCTTGTATACTGATTGATGTTCCTCGAAATTCGGTGTCGATCGAGATCTTTGCGCCTTACGTCGTGCTTGATAGCAGCTCTTCCGAATCGCAGCAATTTCATCGGTCCACCAGTAAACGGGAGTCCTTGATATATTGTTGGACCTTCGCGGCATCACTGCATCACATGCTTCCTTAATGTACTTAGCGATTTCAGCAGCCATGGTGCTTGCAGTTTCGCCTTCAATAGACGCTGACTTCCAGATGACGTCAAACGACTCCGCGTCGAACGCCCCCTTTCGCCAGCCAATTTTGTGCGCCTTACGCGTGTACTGCTTTGTTCTACGCTCCATGTCTATTATAATGGCGTTGTGATCGCTGCCCGTGTATATATCACTGACTTTCCAGCTAATTCGACTGGCAGTTGTGTCGTCCGCAAAGGCTAGATCTATGATGGACCTGCCTCTTCCATTGTCGAATGTGTAGTGACCTGGCGCATTCAACAGTACTAATTCAAGAAGCGCGAAGCATTCTTCAACTAAGCGTCATCTAGCATTTGTGTGGCTACTGCCCCAAGTCCGAGACCACGCGTTGAAGTCGCCTGCAATAATTATTGGGTGTTTGCCTTTCGCTTCTTCCATCAGCGATGTCATCATTTCCCCGAACTGTCTCAGTGTCCAACTTGGAGGAGCGTAGCAGCTGAAGAGGTAAATGTTCTCCAGTTTCACCCAGGTATAACCGCTCTCTCTGGTTTCCATCTTGCTCTGAGGAGTGGTCTCCCCAATGGACCAGATGGCTGCTCTGCCTGTTTCATCCGCGGCCCAGTTTGGGGAATCCTTCCTTGCATATGGTTCCGAAAGTAGCGCCACATCTGCCATCGCTTCATTCTTATAGTGCATCAGAAGATCCTTTGCAGCTTCACAATGATTTAGGTTGAGCTGAAGTACTCTCATACCTTCTTCTTTTCCAATGCCTCCTGGTGTCGTGGACATTTCATGCTGCCCGCTGGATGCGCCCCCTTGCACAAAGCGCACTTTGCTTCATTTTGGCAATTTGCAGCCATGTGGCACGCCTCGCCACACTTTCGGCAGAGTCCAGTTTGATCCGGCTCTGTACATCCAGCTGCCGTGTGCCCGTAGCCCCAGCACTTATAGCAGCGTTGTGGCGTTACGACTTCTGTTAGGCGGCAGCTCGCCCATCCTACACGCAGATGTTTTAGTGCGAGTGCCTTCTTGGCATCCTCGGCCGGTAGACTTAAAAAGGCCGTCTGTGCACCACCATAGCCTCTTATCAAGCTTTTAATAGCTTCCACATCTGGGCGCCGTATGTTCGCCTGGTCTCGCAGTGCATCGCAGATCTCTTCTTTCGAAGAGATATCCGCGACGAGTCCCTTACACTGTAGCGTCACCATGTGCGTGCGTACGTTCACTGTGGCTGCGTCCTTCACCACGCTTTCAAGGGCCGTCTGGTATGTGGCCGCGTTCACTTCCTTGGCTCTCTTCAGCTCTATGAGCAGTTCCCCTTTTTGCGTTCGGCGGAGAGTCTTCACAGCTTCATTCAAAGACTTCAGCTGCTCACATTATTTTACGCTCCGTAAGATGTTGGCGTATGACATCGCTTCATTTTTCGCACTTATAATTATCGCATCTGTTTTTGGTCTAATGGTCCTAGCCGTAGACTGCAATTTCTTCTGCGATTTCTGCACCTTTATCCACTCTGCACTAGTGCTGGGTCGAGGCACTGCCGTAGCCTGTGTTTTTCCCGTCGGCACCTGTTTTGCTGTTGGTGATTTTGACCCTGATTCCGTCAACTTCGTTTTCAGCTTTAGTCCCTGCTGCTGCATTGGTCCACGGCTCTTTTTGGCCGCGGGAGCAATTACAGCGATGCCTTGCCCCTCCGTCGCCTTGGGACTATTGTTATCCTCCCGCAGGCGCTTCGCGGATTGCGCGCATTTCGTCCACAGAGAAGGTTGCGTACCTCCGCTGGTCTCCTGTACAGCGTTACCTCTGCACTGCCACTGCCTCTCTGCTTTCTTGTACAGATCTTGTAACGTTTCGACCAGGCTCCTCATAGGCTGGTGAATGGATCTGCGGGGCGGGTTGCCACCCATCATCGAAGCCAGCTTTTCAAGATTCTGGCCCAATAAGGTGAACGGATCGCCCCTGCTCGCCTTACTCATCGTTGGTACATGCTCCATGCATGGGGGTGACGAGCTTGAACGCTCTTGCCCCGCGTCAGGCACCAATCTCTCCGGTGAGCGAGCCATTCTGGAGGTCTTTCCGAATGGGTCTTCGAGAACTGTCTGCTTTTCAAGTACTTTCGTACCTACCTCCTGATTTTTCCGCCCCGAATCAGGCGAACGCTGGACACTCATAATCCGTTCGTTATTATGCGATAAATTCAGAATTTTGCAATTTCTTTTAAACGTCGTTTCCACTCTGTAAATTGCTAAAAGGAGAAAAAAGGGGGGGGAAAAGGGAAAAAAGGGGGAAAAGGGAAAAAGGGGGGGAAAAAAGTAAAAAGTAAAACACACTAAAAGCGATACTTATGTGTATTTGGCGCGTTGGCAACACTTTTTTTTAATTTTTTGGAGTCTCTCTCTTTCTGCTTTTCGGCTTTAGTGCACCACACACACACACCAAGTGCACAATTTCCAGCGCTCTCTCAAATTTCGGATAATCCGATTGAGAGGCGGGAAATTGCAGAAACTGCTTAGCGACGCGAAGGCAAATTTAATAAGTTTAAATAAATAAACTTATATTTGCCTAGGCACAAAACTCGCCGTATCTGCAGTGTTCCACCTGCCTAAGCTTCGCCGTTCAGGGGTCTGGTACTTTCGGACCAAGCCACTGCTCAACTGGGCGCTATGCAGGCAGAGATCGCTGCCGTTTTCGCTCTGCCGTGCGGATAAACCGACGCAGAACCAAAACTGCCGCAAATCACTAGCAGAAACAGACAATTAAAATGCCTTATTTTTCTCGAACGCGTCCACAATTTCATTTCACACTTTCACCGGACCGGGGTATGCTCTTTAGCTACCCTTTCCACGATTTCCGCACTGATTTAAAGTCTACCTTAGTAGATTTTTAAAAATATTTCCGACCGAAAAGTTTAAAGCTCCTCTTCGATTCGACAATCTCTCTCCGTTTTTGTGTGTGTGTATGTGTGTGTATGTGTATGTGTGTGTGTGTGTGTGTGCACGCGCTTACTCGAGAGAAGTGTAGCAGGCAATAGATACCGTATGTGCGGTTGTAGGCGCTTTTATAGGCATCTGTTGAAGCTCTTGTTGTTGCTTAAGTCCCGCTGGCCGTTGCTTCGACTACCGCTTCCTGTTGCTAAGGCCAAGGCATTGTTGTCATTCCTGTCGACCTTAGGCGACCCTCAGCGTTTTCCGGGAAAAGTCCGGCTGAAGACTTTTTCAATAACTCGAGTTATTCTGTGGACTTGATAAATGAATGGTTGAGTGTTTCTTGCGGAAACCAAATTTGTGCGCTGGCATTAGTTTTCTCTGCTCAATTATATGGTTGAGATGTTCTCCATGAGTCTGACATTATGGGTAGTGGAGATATAAGTCGATATGATGTTGCATCGTGCGCTGGCTTCCCTTAGCTTGCTTTAACATGATTACCTCGCAAGAAATCCTCTCAGAAGCTGCACTACTTGCTGGGGTAGCAAGTATTTTGCAACTTATTTTGTAAAGAAAGGGCAATTCATTTCTGGGCAGATACCACCACCGTTCTAAAATATTGGAGTTTTCGAGCAGAACGACATTTGTATTTTCATACATATGCAATTCTTTATTTAATTTATCCTCTAAACTAAGGACTTCGGAGAGCTGCACAAAATCGTGTAAAAGTTCTGCATAGTCTGCAGAAAACGCAGATATTAGTTCGCTTTGGTTCTCTTGTTGGGATGCATCATCATGATAACTGTTCATCATACGCTTGCACTCGCCTTTTATCTCTTTGTTTTCGTCTTCATTAAAATGAATTAGTTTATTGTCGGAGGGGAAGAGAAAAAGAGCAACTTTATGCACCATTTTCGATTCTAAGTTAATGTATGATTTTTCTTTGAACTGTTTAGAAACTAACGAATCCACAGAATCAGCAGAACATTTCTTTTTCAAGCGAAACATATCAACTCAAGATGCATGGTGGCATATTTTTGCCCCTCAAGCTTTTTAGATGTGCCATAAAGCCAGATATTTTGAAATATTTCACTAATTTGGAGCACAAACGGCATAGTTGCTCCACATACTCGTACATCATTTACTTGCTTCATAGACTTATGCAAAGCATTATTTCGTAAATGGTGAATATTAAGTAACTGCTCTATCAGGCCACTTCTAGTTATACATATGTATGAACGGTAATATCGGACCACTCTTACTTTGTTCACCTTGGTCCTGGTGACACTTGTATGTATATCTACATACCAGTTTGCATTCAACAACGGTGCGGATCGCAACAAACTTCTTTTAAAGTCGTTTTTAAACAAAAATTTAAATATTTAAAAAAAGTGAAATAAATATAAATTAAATAAATATATAAACTAAATTTTTTTTCTATTAAAAAGTTTGTTTCTCTCCCCGGTAAACTCGGGCATATAAGGCCAAATTACAATGTGATTATACGATCGAAAAGCTGCTACCATATTCGATCCTCTATCAGTGACATTTTTATTCAAATCGCAACTGAACTGCCTTTGGAGCTCTTGGACTTTCTTACTTTTATTATCAGCTGCAAAAAAAAAAAAAAAAAACGACATGTTTCATAGTTGAGTTGAAAACAAAGTAACAAATCGTTTCCCTTACGTGTCCACCTTTTTTCCTCCGAAGATTTTAATCCTAAAAGTATGCTAATTAAACTGCATTCCTTTACATAATGCATCGTTAATGCTAGGCAAGGTTTCCTCAAATAGTTGACTGTCCACCGGTCTGACGTAAGGCCAAATCCAATGCTTTTAACTGAATCTTTACCAGATCTGGTTTTTTCACTATAAATGATCTGTATTTCGGGAAATTGTTGTGGGGTGTGGTGAAATACTTTCAATGTCAACATTTCTTCCATATTTTATGCCTGTGGAGAGCAAATGTTGGGCTACCTTTCTTAACCCCGAATCTGCAACAATTTTAAGTGTGGCTACAATTTTCAACAGTCCATTCAGTAAAGAGACGCATGCCATTCCTTTTTGCAGTAGGGCGTCCTGCACACCACTGCATTGGGCATCTCTTCTCCTCTTTCATTTTGTATTTTACCAAATATCTCCCACACTTTGCTTCTGCCCCTTTTCTTAACTATTGTAAATTATTTACTTATAAGTTTAGCTTTATAAGAAATACTGCTTAAATCAGCATTTGTTGTTTCCGTGGTAAAGGACTATTTCGATTTACATACTTTGTAACGACTCAATTTCGTTGGGGTAAATACTCAGCGGGTTCCAGGGTCGCTTACAGAAATTTAATCGCTGTTGTATTGGTTTTATTAAATGTCTTTATTTAATTTCAAAATTGAATCAAATAGTTTTCTTACTAGCTATTTCCTATACATATATAAATATATTTTACTACTACCTTACTCTGTCTGTGTGTTCGTGGTAGTGTCCGTTGTTTTGTGCTAGTCTCCAGGGAGAGTCGGTGAAAACCATATACTCCTGGCTCTGTCTATGTTGCGTAGGTGTCCCAGGGAGAGTCGGTCAAAACCAGAAACTCCTGGTTAAATGGGATATCCATCTCCTCCGGCCTGTCGGACAAGGGACCGGGTGCCCCCCCAACAGGTCGTATTTCATACTTTCATCGGCGATGGGACCAGTTGCCCCTCGACCAATGGTGGCTGTTGGCGCTTTGTAGCCACATTTTGCACATTTGAAATTACATTTTTTTCCATATTTTTTTACAATTTTTTTTTTGCGTCTTGGTGACCCACGGGTTCTTCCATGGTAAGTTTAATTGAAACCGTAGGTTCGCCGAACCTCCTACGGAGTTCGCTATTAAGCTTGAGTCTACCCCGTACCCCTGCCCCAGGGAGTTTTCCTTCTCCCCCGCCCGGAAATCAGCAACCCAAGTCCAGCAGAGACATGACCGTACTGAAAGTGGGCCATTGGTCTGAAAAGAATTGCCGCGCTTCCCCGAAGGGGTGACCAATTCGTTAGCGTCTTAGCGATCCGGCGATCTCAACGACACGTTTGATATGAACCAGTAAGACCACTAACTAGCCTTAACGACTGAGCAGGAATCGTAGAAGACTACTTTCAACCATACTCGTCCTTACCCTCGATTTCAGTATACATTGGAAGTACCATCCTTATTAAACCATTTGGTTTTCCAGTTGAAAGTGAGGAGATCCGATAAGTCCCCCTTCGTTATCTCTGTCAAACTTGTGAAGAAGCCCGATCCCAAACATTGAAGTCGGTTCAACTGCAGTCTTGGACATTGACATGAAAAGTGATGAATCGATACTATCTCTTCTTCATCGTGGCAACTCCTGCATAGCCCGCTCGATGGAATACGCCAACGTTGAAGCATTGGTGCGATAGCACAATGCCCGGTAATTATCCCAGTAAGCACCCTTACTGCAGGTTTGTTGAGCCCGTTGGAGTTAATTCTTAGTTTGGTGTACTGGGCCATGGTACCGTCTTTCATGTGCCATGTTCCAGCCCACAGTAAGCCCCTACACCGCAACAAGCTGACCACCTAACGGTATTGTGCATATTCGATGTTTCGAATCTTTCTGAAAATTCCCTTATGTGTCATTGATTTGTATGTTTTTGTTAGATTCTCTACTTTGGTATTGTCCTTTTTCACTTTGTTGTTTTTGACAAGTTTGTTTTGTAGTCTTTCAGGAAATCGTTGTGACTTAAAATCGTCTTTATTTTTATTATATTCAACACTTTGTCGCCAATTGTTAGTATTCTTAATTACCAAGTCATTGTTTTTTTGCTGTGATGTTGAAGTTGGATCTCGTTTCAATACTTGAAATTTTGTGACATCATTTAACATTATTTGCATTGGCATTTCGCAGCCATGTGGCACGCCTCGCCACACTTTCGGCAGAGTCCAGTTCGATCCGGCTCTGTACATCCAGCTGCCGTGTGCCCGTAGCCCCGCACTTATAGCCGCGTTGTGGCGTTACGACTTCTGTTAGGCGGCAGCTCGCTCATCCCAATCGCGGATGTTTTAACGATTTAACGATTTCCGCTGCTCACGCTCTTTAGGATGTTGGCGTATGACATCCCATCGTTTTTAGCAGTGATTAAAATCGCGTCGGCTTTTGGTCTGATGGCCCTGCCTTTAGATTTCATTTTCTTCTGCACTTTTGTCCATTCTGCACCAGCATTGGGTCGGGGCACTGCCGTAGTCTGTTGTTTTTGCGTCGTCCCCAGTTTTGCTGATGTCGGCTTTAACACTGGTTCCGTCATCAGCTTTAGCCCCTGCTGTTGCATTGGTCCACGGCTCTTTTTGGCCGCGGGAGCAATTACAGCGATGCCTTGCCCCTCCGTCGCCTTTGGACTAATGTTGTCCTCCCGCAGGCGCTTCGCGGATTGCGCACACTTTGTCCACAGCAAACGTTGCGTACCTCCGCTGGTCTCCTGTACAGCGTTACCTCTGCACTGCCACTGCCTCTCTGCTTTCTGGTACAGATCTTGTAACGTCTCGACCAGGGTCCTCATAGGCTGGTGAATGGATCTGCGGGGCGGGTTGCCACCCATCATCGAAGCCAGCTTCTCCAGATTCTGGCCCAGTAAGGTGAACGGATCGCCTGTGCTCGCCTTTCTCATCGTTTGCACATGCTCCATGCATGGAGTTGACGAGCTTGAACGCTCTTGCCCCGCGTCAGGCACTAATCTCTCCGGTGAGCGAGCCATTCTGGAGGTCTTTCCGAATGGGTCTTCGAGAACTGTCTGCTTATCAAGTACTTTCGTACCTACCTACTGATTTTTCCGCCCCGAATCAGGCGAACTCTGGACCCTCATAATCCGTTCGTTGTTATGCGAAAAATACAGAATTTTGCAGTTTCTTTCAAAACGTCGTTTCCACTCAGTAAATTGCAAAAAGCGGAAAAAAGGGGGAAAAAGGGGAAAAAGTAAAAAGTAAAACACCCAATACTTATCCTCCGTTTGGGGCGTTGGCAACACTTTATTTTATTATTTATTGGAGTCTCTCACTCTTTTTGCTCTTCTGCGTTCAGTGCACTTCACACCTACACACCAAGTGCACAATTTCCAGCGCTCTCTCAATTTTCGGATAAGCCGATTGAGAGGCGGGAAATTGCAAAAACTGCCTAACGACGCGAAGGCAAATTTACTAAGTTTAAATAAATAAACTTCTATTTGCCTAGGCACAAAACTCGCCGTATCCGCAGTGTTCCACCCGCCTAAAGCTTCGTCGTTCAGGGGTCTGGTACTTTCAGACCAAGTCACTGCTCAGCCGGGCACTATGCAGGCACAGATCGCTGCACCAGCTTACGCCGGTCGTTGCTGTGTGTAAGTAGCGAGCAGCATTTGCTGTGGTCATATACAGCCCAGCAAATGTTGCGTGCCAATAGAGTCCAGCGTTGCTGTTAATGGCTGCTCATGTGCCTAAGGCTGCGTGCATGTCGCAGCTGCGATAAGCGATAAGAGCGTCGATAACAGCCAAGCGTAGACAATTGATACATGTAATTTAATAGAAGTGTTCATGTCGGAGCAGCGCGCGAACTCACTCTTTGCTGGCTATCATCGATAAGAGCGTAGAAGTTGTAGGTCAGTAATTTCTTCGCTCTTATCGATGATGGACACGGAAGATTTAATAAGTGCAGTATTTTTAAAACCTGCAATCTGGGATCAAAAAGATCCAAACCACCACAACAGGTTCGTTTTGGATAAATTCTGGCTAGAAATATCCACACAATTTAATACAAAAAGTAAGTGCAATATTCATGTGTTTTATTGTAAAATTGTTACTTAAATATGAATTTAAGCTTACAGTGCATTTGTGTTGTTTTTTCCATTGTTTTTTCAATAGTAATTTGTTGATGCTTATGAGCAGCAGAACAACTAAAATGTACCGTTTACTTTCGTTTGAGCAGGTGTTTCTTTTCGTTTGTCGCATATGCTTATTAAAACGGTTAAGTTTGTGTTATTGTGTCATTTACTTTAAAAACTCATTGAATTGGATTATGACAAATGTATAGTTTGAATACATTGCGAATATTCTCTGCAGTTTGATTCTGTCGCCCTGCGACAGTTTGGTTTATTACTATATTTCTAGGCATTAAATTAAAGTCCAGTTTTGAGTAAAATTTTTTTTTTTTTTTTTTTTTTTGTTTCTTCTATATATTACAATCTATAACAATAATATTAAGTAATATTTTGTGCAGGTTTGGATTGAATATGCTCTTTTTGCCAATGCCAACAGAACTTCTTTTATTTATTTGTTTATTAAATTTTCTCTATTTATCCATCATTTTATTTATGTATATAATTAATTATTTATTTTGTTATTGTTATGTATTTATTTTTTTTAAACCTTCCTGTAAGTTCTGCAGGGGTAATTCGCTTCAATCTTCTTGGAATTCCACCCTCCGTGTCTGCTGCACTACGCAGTTCCAGGGTTTGATGGCCTCTCAGGCGGTGTATATGTTTGGTGCTGCATTTTGAGATTGTGTCCGTGATGGTTTCAATGTGTAGTTAAATGATGTTCAATTCCTTCTCTATCAATAATTATATTATGCAGTAAGCAAATGCACTTAATTATAACGTCAGCTAAAGTTGGGGCGGTTTGAATGGATGTAGCTAAAATTCTCCATTTGGAATAAATTATACCAAAAGCACATTCAACCGTTGTTCTTCTCGCCCTTGACAGCCCAGCCTAGCATTATAATATTCCTTGTCCGCATCTAATCTTTTTCTGCTATAAGGTTTTAATAAATTCGGTAAAAGTGGATAAGCTTCATCGCCTATAATAACAAAAGGTGCAATGATGTCAGAATTTGGTAACGCACAGGCTTCAGGAATTTTGAGTCGTCCGTCCGTTAAATATAAAAATAAATTCGAAGCCCTAAATGTTCCACCATCACTCTGTTTACCGTAACCACCAACATCAATGCACATAAACTTGTAATTGGCATCTACTAATGCTTGTAAAACAATAGAAAAAAATGTTTGTAATTGTAGTACATTGTTCCAGAATGTGCAGGGCTTTGAACACGAACGTGTTTCCCGTCTATACACCCAATGCAATTAGGGAAATCCCACAAATTTTTGGAATCGTCCGCAATTTTTAAAAAGTCACTTTCGTCTGGAACTTTCATGTGGATGGGATGAAGCACTTTCCATATAACGTTAACAACTTCTTTTACAATTTGTCCAACTGTTGAAGCTCCCATTCGAAACAAAAACGCTAGACTCCGAAATGATTGACCAGTTGATAAATATCTTAAATAAAAAAGATTTTAAAACACATTTTAACAAAAATATGAATTTAAAATTTGCATTAAGTACTGTTTAATTTTTTATTGTAGTACCCGTTGATCGAAATAAATGGAAAGGCCTACGTGACAAGTACAGAATTACGCTGGCAAACATTTCCAAACCAAAATCTGGTTCCGCTCGATTGGCGGATTACAGAGGCTCGTGGCAGTATTTTGATAACCTGTCATTTTTAAAAGATCAGTTTACTGCCAGGAAATCCACCAGCAACTTGCCAGTCACAGTTGAAGATATTTTTTTTTTTTTCCCCCGATTATTTCATACATCTCTGTCACCATTATATTGACACCTAGTACATGATTTGACAATTTGTTTGGAAATTAATATAAAAAACACATTTTGGCCAGTGCCAAGAAGTGATGCAACAAAAATTATTTACATTCATTATAATAATTCACTATAATTATATTATAACAATTTATGATCAAAATTATGTTTATAATAATTATTTACATTTACAATATATTACTAATATGTGTAGTCTGGATTTCCTAATTCAGTAGGTCGTTTGGTCGAGTTCTCTTTAAACGGCGCATGGTGGTTTCCTCTAGATGTAGCAACTCGTTTATTTCTTCGTTATTATGCCCATGCAGTGTATCGTAGTGTTTTGTGGATATCTTTTTTATTTCTTCGTCAATTCTTGTCATATTTAGTTTGCGGTGTATATCTTCATTTGTTGTGTACCAACCAGACTTTATGATAACTCTTAATATTCTAGATTGCTGTCTTTGAATTTTTTGTATGTGTGACCGCTTTGCCGTTCCCCATACTTGGAGTCCGTACGTCCAAATTGGCTTTATAGTACACTTGCATAGCAGCAACTTGTTGTTAATTGTGAGTTTAGATTGCTTACCCATTAACCAATATAGTTGCCTAAATTTTTCTTTTATTTGTTTCGTTTTTTGTTTGATGTGGTAGTGCCAATTTAGCTTTGAATCCATGTGTATACCAAGGTATTTAGTTGTAGACCCTATTTTTATAACTTTATTGTTTATTTTAATAGGTATTGGGGTTAAATTTTGTTTTAGTTGTAAAAATTATTTGTACAGTCTTGTCTTCATTAATTTTCAAGCACCATTTATCAAACCATTCCTTAACATTCTCTGTGTATATCTGCAGATTTGCAGTCGCAGTATTTAGATTTTTGCCAGATGCTAAGAGGATTGTGTCGTCAGCAAAGGTAGCAATTGTGGTATTCAGTTCTTTTGGAAGTGGTATATCTGAGGTAAATATGACATATAGCAGTGGTCCTAAAACACTCCCTTGAGAAACTCCAGCTGTTGTAAGATGAATAGACGAACACTCTTCATTATATTTGACGTAAAAGTAACGATCACTCAGATAACTTTCAACAATCAAATAATAGTCAAGTGGCAGCATCGTCTTCAGTTTATGCAGCAGTCCTTTATGCCATACTTTGTCAAATGCTTTTGCAACGTCTAAGAATACAGCAACGCAGTACCGCTTATATTCTATGTCTGTTTCAATTTTGTTTGTTATACGGTATATCTGTTGAATTGTTGAATGTCGTTTTCTGAAGCCGAATTGATGATTTGGTATAATGTTTTTATTGTCAAGGATCTGGCTAAGTCTATCATGTAATAGTTTTTCAGCAACTTTAGAGATTGTGAGAAGTAGGCTAATTGGTATATACGACGAAGCAGTTGTAGCATCTTTTCCCTGCTTCGGTAGTGCAATAATTTCAGCAACTTTCCATACTTTGGGAACAAATTGTAGTCGGAACATTCAGTTGATAACATTCCTTAAGTAGTTATAACCTATAGTAGGTAGCTCAGCGAGAGCTTTTCCTGTCAACATATCGTATCCTGGTGCTTTTTTGTGGTTTATTGTCTTTTAATGCAATTAATTATTTCTGTTGTGTTTGTTTTCTTAATTTTGGCTGTAATGTCTATATTTAAGTCATTGCGTGTTTCAATATATTTATCTTCGTCATTTGATAGGACTTTTTCAAAGTATTTAGCCAATGCAGTTGCTTTTTCTTCATTGGTAGTAGCCCATGAGTTGTCATCTTTCCGTAGTGGTGGCTGATACCTTATCTGAGTTTTTAATTTCTTTATGCATTTCCATAATGAGTAGTTCGTATCCTGGGTAGGCGTCAAGTTTTTTAGGTAATTTTCAACTTCTATATTTTGTCTTTTAGTTAATATTTTCTTGAGTTTTTTGCAGGCTATATTTAAATTGTGTTTATCCTCAGGCGATCTAGTTAGCTGCCACCTCTTTCTCAGCTTTCTCTTCTCAATAATTTGCTTTCTTATGAAAATATCCGTTGTAGGTTTATTTCTTCTAAATTTATGCTGTTGGCTTGATTTGATTCCTGCGTCTAGGACCACATCGTTGAAGTGAATAATGGCACGTTCAATGTCTAATTGTGTTTTCAGTGTGATAGACATATTCAGTTGATTTTCAATATGCTGTCTATACTCATTCCAGTTTGTTTTGTGGTTAAAAATCTTAGCTATTGGTTCTATGGGTTTGATGTCAGTTGTGTAGTCAAGTATTATCGGAGAGTGGTCTGAAGAAAGTTCAAAACAAGCTTTAATTTTTAATTGGTTACACTTTATGTTTTTTGTTATACTGAAGTCGATTAGATCTGGTATCTTCTTCCTATCTGTTGGCCAGTATGTGGGTTCACCTGAGCTTAAAAATCTGCAGTTTTTTTTGTTTATAGCATTAATCAGATTTCGTCCTTTTTTATCGGTTAGCCTAGATCCCCAGTCAGTGTGTTTTGCATTCAGATCTCCAGTTGCAATGAATCTTACGCCAAGCGTCTTTATGTAGTCATCATATTGATCCGTCGTTATTAGGTGTAAACTAAGGAAATGAGTATTGTCCCACTTGTATCCTCAATTTGCACAGTAGTGGATTGAATATGAGGTGTTGCATATGGTTGCCGTTCAGTATGTTTTAATAGTGAATTTATTATGATAGGTGTCCCACCACGAGCTATACCATCAGGATGATTTATCACATAAATTTTATATCCAGGAAATACTAAAAAGCTTTTGTTCGTAAAATGTGTTTCTGAAACTAGAGCTATATCAATTTTCTTGTCAGACAAAAATTGCTTCAACTCAAGAAAATGTTTTGTTAGGCCATTTGCATTCCAGGCTACAATTATTAAACTATTACTTTCGTGCATTTAAGCTTGTTAGTAACATTGTAATGATATTCATCATATTAGTCATTTGAGTGATAAGGGATTTCACCATGTCTTTAAGTTCATTAATATCACTATCGTGTGAATCTGTTGTATTTTGTTCAGTTTTATTTGGATTTGACGACCCTGCAATGTCGGCATAGCTTACGCCTGTTTTAACTGCTGATCTATCCATATTTTTGGTCTGTAATAATAATGGATCCTTTCGGCGTAAAGATGGAAACCTTTGAATTTTTATGGCTTTGTATATTTCACAGCCTTTGTAGTTTGCAGTATGATTTCCGCCACATAGGGCACATTCAATTTCAGCTGCGTTGGTTATTTTTTTTTTGACATTCACTTGTTAGATGCTTTCCAGCGCATTTCACACATACTGGATTCCTTGTACAGTAGTTTTTTGTATGTCCGTATTTTTGGCATTTAGTGCATTGTGCGACTTCTCTTTTATGATGAGGTACCTTAAAAACTACTATGCAATGCATTAATTTATTAATGCTATAAATATGTTTATTGTTAGTATTTGTTTCCAGTTCTATGCTAAACAGTGGTAGCGGTTTTTTTGTTGTCCGTTGAGTTATGTTAGTTATGTTTAAAACTTTGTGACCGTTTTCACCCAGCTCATTTTTAATTTCTTCTTGGTCTGCGGAGGGGTGCATATTGCGAAGAACGACTTTGAAACCTCTTTCATTTTTGGGTTTAAATGTGTACAGCTTCGTACCTTTTTGCCTTAGCATTTGGAATATTTTTGTGTATGTTTCCGAGTCATTCGATTGAACTCGTACTTCATTGTTTGTTAATATTTTAAATATTTTTAACGTCTTTATGCATTCTACGCCTTGTACGTATATAGGGGGTGGTTTGTTTAAACTTTTTTTTTCGGACTAGTTGTTTTTTCTTTTTCGGACTCATTTTGATTAACTTGTCCACTGTGCGAGGGTTCAGCAAGTTCGTCATCATCAACGGTCAAAGCAGCAAATCTGTTTTTTCTTTCTGAAGTAGTATCGCTCAACCAGTAGTTTGATAACTTACTTTGGCTTGGGTTTTTTGCTATTTTTTGCTTTTTGTTAGTGTTGGGCGTTCTTTTCGCTTTATCTGTCGTGGGTGAGGTTCGTGCTCTCTTTGGTAGCGATTGCAGTTGACTTACCTGCACGCCTTTTGGTGGAATTTGCACACAGGCAGAAGAACATGTTGATGTCGCAGTTGTAGTCGAGAATGTAGTTGTTGTACCGTACGTAGAAAAGGCAGATGTTGTTGTTGCTGACGAATTTGTTGTAGTTGTCGCACAATCCACTGCTATACTGGAGCAGGACATTATTGGGGGTTTGCCATGTGCACTCCACGAAGAGTGAAGTGACTCGCTCATAGATCTCGTTCTCTCCTACGGGGGAGAGGGCTGCACACTCATGGCGATTA
This sequence comes from Clusia tigrina, assembly GCA_920105625.2. Taxonomy (NCBI): domain Eukaryota; kingdom Metazoa; phylum Arthropoda; class Insecta; order Diptera; family Clusiidae; genus Clusia; species Clusia tigrina. Next base: position 146,400,082 of record OV050033.1, read on the forward strand.
CTGACTATACTTTGTTTTTAGTTTTTTTTAAAAATTGTATTTATTATTATTTTTGCTATATTTTAATCTTAATTATGAATGTATGTAAAATATCACGAAAAACAAAATTTTTTTGGGGCGGTAACTCTAATCACTTATTATGGCCAGAGTCCACTGTGGCAACACCACACACAGCCGGGATTATTTTATTTGTTGTCTCTTTCAACTTTTAACTCATATATGTATATAACTGTTGCTTTGTTTGTTTGATTGTTTATTTAACACAGTTGAAGATTTTTTTTTTTTTTTAATTCAACATGGATTTTTTTATTGCATCTTTTCAATCGAAACCAACAATAATTTTAATAAATAAATTGATGCTCCGCGCCAGTGCTTAGAGCAATTTTAGTTCAAGTACATATTATATAAATTATGTTATGTAGAAAAAAAAAAATAAATATAAAAATATGAATATAAAGAAACTCTATTTTTTTAAAAAAGTGGCCTTTTAAGTCGAGATGTATTCATCCTATGAAGCAGATTCCTTGCTAGTTCGTTAGGATGACACTGAAGTTTGAATTGGTATTTTGTTTTTAAAACTGCTAGTTCTTCAACGGGTGCTATATTAAGGTCGCGGTGAATATTTTCGTTTCTGACGAACCATGGAGCGCCGCTGATCGTTCTCAGAATTTTCGATTGAGCCCATTGAATTATTTGCAAGTTTGATGCACTAGTAGTGCCCCATATCTGAATACCATAAGTCCAAATCGGTTTAATTACAGCCTTGTAGATAAGTACTTTATACTCTAAACGCAGTTTTGATTTTCGGTTGGTAAGCCAATACAAGGAACTTGCCTTGAGTTTCATTTGCATTTTCTTGGCTTCTATATGTTTCTTCCAGGTGAGCCGTCGGTCAAAATGCACTCCTAAGTATTTAACCTCTGTTGCTTGCGGGATTACAATGCCATTTAAGGATACTGCCGGACAAGAACTGGGCTTAAGAGTAAATGTCACATGTACACTTTTTTGCTCATTTACTTTGATGCGCCAATCTGCTAGCCAACTTTCTATTGTTTTAAGGTGTTCCTCTAAATCCCGGGAGGCTATCTGTGGATTTAGGTGAGAGCTCAGGATAGCTGTGTCGTCAGCGAAAGTCGAGGTAACGAGGTTTTTATCCGTTGGCAGATCGGAAGTGTACAGAGTGTAAAGCATAGGTCCAAGCACACTACCTTGTGGTACTCCAGCCATAATTTCAAAGTCTGGCGTTACAAATTCTTTATATTTAACCCTAAATTTGCGATTTGTTAAATATGACTCCAGAATCTTATGCGAATTATTTGGCAGAAGTTTTTTAATTTTATATATGAGTCCTTCGTGCCAGACTTTGTCAAAGGCTTGTGCAACGTCTAGGAATATTCCGGAGCAGTACATCCTCTGTTCAAATGCTCGCCTTATTTCAGAGGCAATACGGTGCACCTGCTCAATAGTTCCATGATGTTTGCGGAAACCAAATTGATGGTGAGGAATGATTAAATCGAGCTTTGGTGCTAATTTTTCCAGCAATAAGCGTTCGAGCGTTTTAGAGAGCGTTGGCAGGAGACTTATGGGCCGATAAGAAGATACCTGAGTAGGGTCTTTTCCGGGTTTTGGAATCATTATTATTTCCGATGTTTTCCATGTTGTAGGGAAGTAGCCCAGACGGAGTATTGCGTTAAAAATGTGTGTGAGATGTATTAGAGCTATTTGCGGCAATTCACTTACCATTTTATTGGTAATTAGGTCACAACCAGGTGCCTTTTTTGGGTTTAGACTCGTTGTACATAGGCGTATAACTTCCTTTGGTTTGAAATGAATTGGTACTGCTGACTTCGTAATTGAAAAGTTCTGTATGCTAGTGTTGTTGCAGGTCGGCGGGTTAGGTTGAAATACTGACCTCAGATGGGCTGCAAAGAAGTTGCCTTTTTCTTCTTCTGTTTTTGCCCAAGTTCCATCGCTTTGTCTTAGAGGCGATTCACTATCCTTTGGTGTTTTAACCATTCTTGTCGCTCTCCAGAGTGAGTAATTGGTGACTTTGAGAGGAGCCAAATCTTCAAGGTACTTATTAAGGTTTTCTTCCTTTTCCTCCCGTAGAGTGTTTTTCAGCTGATTTTGTAATGACTTTAATTTTACTCTTAGTGCTGGAGATCTGTATTTTTGCCATTCACGCCTTAATCTCCTCTTTTCTCTAACGAGGCATTCCACATAGTGTGATGTAGTGTGTCTCGCGTTAGTTTTAGTTGAGTTTTGTGCGGGCGTGGCACTAATAGCAGCTGCTTTTATTATTGAACCAAGAGCCTGCGTCGCTGATTCAATGTCCTCTCCCCTCTTAAGTTTTGTTTTAACGCACACGTGGGTACTAATATATTTGCGATATTTGAGCCAGTTTGTGTTCTTGGAGGTCAGTTTTATTGTTTTTTCAATGAACTCTGGTCTTTTTTTTAAATATATTATCACCGGTGAGTGATCGGATGATAAGTCGAAACAGGGCTCGGTTTCCAAGAAACATCTTTCAATATTTTTAGTTATGCCAAAGTCAATAAGATCGGGAATTTTTCTTTGATCAGTTGGCCAGTATGTAGGTTTTCCAGATGATACAAAGTCTAGACCATTCCGAGAGTCTATCAGTGCATTAAACAATTGCTTCCCTTTAGGGTTGATTAACCGTGAGCCCCAGTACGTATGCTTAGAATTGAAGTCTCCGGCAGAGACAAATTTGTTACCGAGCGATTTAAAGAAAGAAACAAAATCGGTTGTGGAAATAGGAAACCTAGGAGGACAATAGACTGATGAAATTACTATTGGCTCACCCCAACACTGTAAAGAGATGTAAGTAGAATGGATGTTTTTTTTTTGCATAGGATTCCAGAAAGTGATGCTTTAATCGAGACTTAATTAGAATTCCCGTACCACCATAACCTTTTCCTTGTGGGTGGTTTGTTGAGTAAAAATTATAGCCTGCTAGTTTAAAGTTATATTTTACAGTTAAATGTGTTTCTGAGATAAGCATGATGTCTATGCTGTTACTGTCTAGAAAATTTTTTAATTCAATTTTGTGTTGGTTAATACCGTTAGCATTCCAGTGACATATTTTTAGAACATTCATTTTTGTGAAAGTGGAGTTTTCATAAGTAAGTTTTGGTTATGTACAAGCTCTTGAATCATAGATTGCATCGAGGACATGAAGTTAGTAATACACTGAGACAAGTTCAATATTAACGTTTCTAAATTTTGAGGTTGCATAGGGTGACTCGGTTTATCAGAAACGCCAGTTTTCAGTACATTCGCATAGCTAGTGGATGAAGAGATGTTTTCGGTGGTGCTTCCAATATGGTTTGTGTTGGTAGGTATAGCACTATATTTTTGGGTTCGAACTGTCTTAGCAGTTTGGTTCATACTGATTTTTAGTTGTGTATATATCGGGCAGCCTCTGTAGTTAGCAGTATGATTCCCCCCACAATTGCTGCATTTTTTTGTATCCTTCTCACTTGTGTTCAGCTTGCATTCCTTTGATGGATGGAAGTCGCCACACGCAACGCATACAGTACGTAAGGTGCAGTACGATTTCGAATGCCCATACTCTTGGCAGTTTGTGCATTGTATTGGCCATTTTCGTTTGTGAGGCTCCTCGACTGTTATTCTACGATGCATTAAATATTTTAAGTTGTAAATGGGGTGGGTTTCGTTTTGTTTTAATTTAATATTCCCTGGTTCTAGTTCTATTCTAAAGAGTGGTTGCGGAATTTTTTCCCTATTCCTTATATTAAACACAGATTTTGCTGTGAATCCAGACTCTTGGAGTGCATATTTTAGTTCTATAGGGTCTACTTCAGGTTCTATACCTTTAATAACAACTGTCAACCCTTTGCTACTTTTTATCTGATAAGTATAGTAATTTTTCTTTTCATTTTCAAGGAAAGAAACAACTGCCCGATAGTTTTTTTCCACATATATTTGAATTTTTGTTTCATTTATTTTACCCTTCAACAGCGGGACCACATGAAAATTATTTTTACCAATCAAGCTGGCAACACTGTCTATTAAAAAGTTGGAACTGCGTTCCCGCAAGTAAATTGGTGGTGGTTTGAATGCAATACCCTTAGTTGGTTCAGACTCTGCACTATCGCTTAATAGAGCAAAACGGTTGTTGTTTAGGGTATCTGTATTATTTTGAACAAGTTTATTCTTTTCTGCCTTGGCAATCGGGCTGCGTTTTCGTTTTATTGTTATGTATCGATCAATACCTGTTTGTGTGCTTATGTTTGGTTTTGCACACTGTGTTTCTATAGTTTTATTTGCAACATTGGTAAGTTGTTGTTGCTTATATATACTCATAGCAGAACCTTTGTTGTTTTTGATTTGTGTTGGAGATGCTGTTGAATTTGGAGAGGCACATTGTCCACTCCAAGAGAGCTGAAAGTTTGCTGGCATATTTAGCGTAGCCGAGTCTGCTTGAGAATCTGTGCTTATTTTTTTTGTTGTGCAAAGAGCAATGTTGTTTTGCTCCTGCGTGTTTATTAGTTTTATTGGTGTGGGTGTGACTAGCTTAGAAGTTTGAGCGTGCTCAGTGCTTACCGTTTGCTGAATTACAGGTGGTGATTGCGCATGTGCTGAACTATTGTGAGAGATCATCTCCGTTGGGTTTAAATTGATTTGTTGATAACTGTCTATTGCTGCATGCGGGGGACACGCGCGGGTGAGACATCGATCTCTCGCTTGTGGCGGTGAGTGTCGAATGCTCATGTAAATTGTTTTTGTTTATTTTTTTTCCCCTTCTATTATTGTTGTTTTTTGTTTGGAACCACTAATTTAAAATTTTTGTTTGTGATTTAATTAATTGTTTTTGGCCTGCCCATAAAGGCTAGCCAACAAAAAATGTTTACCACTTTGATGCTAAATTTTACACTCGTAGATATTTTTTAATTTTTTATTTTTGATATACTCGTATTAAAAAGAAAAAAGAGCGGAGAATTGAACACCGTCACGGAGAATTGAACACCGTCACGCCGACGCAGTTGAAGATGAATCTATGAATTCTTTGATGGATGAAATTTTACCTGATGATGAAAGTCAAGATTGTATTTTAAAAGAAACAAGCGAAATTGAAGCTCCAACATTTTCACAGCAACCTTGAAATACTTCTAGAAAACCAGTAAAGACAAAGCGTTCAGAAGAAGGTATTGGAAATGCATTGCTTGAAATGGAAAAGGAAAAACTTCGGTTTTTGCAAGAAAAGAGAGCAAAAAAAAGATGAGGACGATGAAGAACTTTGTTTTTTTTAAAGTTTATTGCCTCATGTGAAAAATATGTCTTCATCGGATGAAATACAATACAGGATAAAGGTATTGCAGCTGACACATGAATGGATTAACCCAAAAACTGTGTATATCGAATATACCAATGAAAACACCATGGCTAGTACTATATGTCATGACAATGCAGGAAACAATAAAAATTCTCAATCGACATCGCTTCCGATTCACAATAATCAAAATGCTTAACAGATTTTATTTACATATGTACATATGTATATTATTTACCAATAAATTTGTTTTATTTATGATATATTATTTTCTTAAATTGTCTCCAATAAATTTTTTTGTACGTACCTTATGGTTAGCATCAATCGCTCCTCTTGAAGTATTGGCCTGTTGTGGCAATTTCGCCAGCCTTGCTGCAGTCGATCCGAAATTTGAGACAGAATGTAATCAAATGTATCGCTTGTCATTCTCATGTATTCGAAAAACTTTTTTGGATCCTGTCTCAAGCTACAATAAAGATGATGAAATTCTCCGAAATTTGGTCTTGGTTTATAGGATGCGCCGAAAACTGACGTTTTTTCCCCTCAGTATTATGCATATGATAATATGCAGCAGAAGACGTCAACAACAAAATATTTTCTTCTTCAGAATCACTCATTTTTTTAGCTGTTCACTATACAAAACTTAAATTGCAAATGCAATTTACGCTCTTATCGCAGCTCTGTTATGCACACCACACAAAACTAAAACTCGACGCTATGCTCTTGTCGCTGCTCTTATCGACGCTCTTATCGCTTATCGCAGCTCCGACATGCACGCAGGCTTAGATATTGATGCTGGCCTGGCGTGTGTGTATGGGCGGGAGTATGACACAGCGGCGAGTCCAGTCCAAGCGCATATATTTTAGCCTGTTGATATATGTTGCCCTCCTCTTGAATTTCCTTATACTGGCGCTTTAACGGGTTGTAACGGTCATCCAGAGCGTATGGTCTGAATATGTCCTCGGTTTTTCTTGCAGGCTTCTGTGCGGGCTTGCTGCCGCTAGATGCAGGAATTTGCTGTGTTACTCGATGCCGGGTTTCCGTTCAAACTTGTGGTTGAGGGGATGCCAATATATCTCCAAATTTCTTGTGCGCGTAACCGCTGTATTGACTGGGCGGTGGCTAGTGCTCGTGTTCTCCCAAGTTGTGGACCAAGCGTTGAAATCTCCCGTTATAACCACCGGCGATTTCCCTCGTGCCTCCTCCGCCATGGCTGTGAGCATACGTTCGAAGTCGTCTATACTCATGCTTGGCGGGGCATAACAGGAAAATAGGTATAGGCCATTGAATTTGACCTAGGTATAGCCGTTTTCAGTAATAGCCATTCTTTGTTGAAAACACCTACCGCTCAAAGCCTAGATGGCTGCTTTACTACTGGTATCCGCCACCCATTCGTGTCCCTCTATGTTTTTGTGCTGTTCGCACAGTAGGGCTATATCAAAATTCTGCTCGGTCACCGATTGATCCTCGTTTCAAATAAACGTTCCTTATCCGACTTCTAAATCTCATGATTCGACCATGACAAATTTATTAACCAAAATTCCACCGTAATTCTCTCTTTGTATGTATTCCTCTCTTTACCTATTTTCAATTGCAAGTTGCACATCCGCTACCTACTGACGCAACTGATTTTGCTATTTGACAAATTCTTGAGACATATTTTGCATGGCGTTCATGAATTGAGTCATGCTGCAAGTTAAATTGCTAATGAGAGCTTCGAACGACGCTAAGAAAGATGTCTCTTTGGATTGTTCGTTTGGCATACCTTCAGCAATTTCGGAATATGATGGCTTTCCAGCCAATCTGCTGTTTGGAGCGATATTAGCTGGAGCGCATTGAATAGGGGTTTCTTCTACACGTCGTTCTGGTCTTTGCATTTGAAATGATTTACTCCTCATTTCTTTAAAGACGGGGCACCCCGATAATTGGCCGTGTGGTTACCAGAGCAATTACTACACTTGTTTGCTGCAGTGTCATGTTTCTCACGAGAGCATTGAGCTGTTGGGTGTAGTTGGCAGTAATGAAGGTGGGTTCTGACCCCTTATTACATGCTCGTATAAGAAGGTTAGTCATTACAATATATTCATATAAAAACGCACTGCGTGCTTCCCCATATGTCGTGGTGCGCATTGATATCGCAACCAATGATTATAGACTATAGATTTGAGCCTTTGCATCCACAACAAGCTTCTGTAGGTTGGCTTCCGGAAAAATTTCATGGTCATGCGCCATATAGGCCGAGACCAGTCAGTACCGTCTCTTGTCAGTTTCCAGGCAGACGGCCGTCATATCCTTGTTCCTGTAATTGGGGACAATAAATGAGCTAACATTCTTCTTTCACTTACGGTATACAGCAAGCTGTAATTATCCTGAGACCACAATCCAAGTCCCCAGTCCAGGGTTTCTGTGTGAGCACATACAATTGATGGAGGTTAATCTGGACTATTCGTAGCATCTCTGCTACTAGTAGCGCTGGTCACCTCCAGCACCGTGATATCAGCCTCAGACTCTGAGTCTGACACCAGAAGGACTTCCTCCTCACTGGGCGTGGTTGTCCCTAGAAGACTCACCAAACCCCCCACAGTTGACACAGAGTCACTGCGTTTCGGGTGCATGGCGGTGTCCTCAGCAGCAGTAGGATCAGCAGTTACCGCTGAACGATTCACTACCACTCGATCCATGTCAGACGGTTGTACGTCCTTTTTATAGAGCTTGAGGCTTGTGGATGAGAAGCCATAGCCCACGACCCAATTGGATTCAGCTAGAGTCGCCAGAGATTCGGCGTTCACCACAAGGGTTACTGACCTGGAATCCCCTCTTGGTTCCTCTACCTTAGTCTCCTTCCCATTTTTTTTTTTTTTGGAAGCTGCTGGTTGCTCAACCTAAAAATCTCTAAGATAGCCTCAGGGTCAGATAGTTCGGCTGGGATCCCTGCACGCGCTCTAGGTCTATTAGGGATCAGCTCCCTAGATACGATTTGGAGCCTTGCGCCTGGCCGAGCTTCACCGATCCTGGAGATCGCTATCCTATATAGGTCGACTGACCTATGATCCGCGCAGGCAATCAGCTTCACGTGGCCCTGATACTATCCACTGTCGTGAAGAGAGGGAAAACCACCCGGAATTCCTTCATAAGCTGGAGGTAGAGCCTTGAAAGTCTGACTTCTACCTTCTTCCAGCACTCAGGAGAGATACTGCCATCAGCGTCATGACGATCTATGACCGCCATAACCTGATGTTCTTTCAACACTTCGCTGAAGGAAGGTGGGTGGTCTCCTTTAAGGACCGTTGACGTTTTGAAGCCTGCTGTGTTGGAGCTTGAGACTCCTTCACGACTTTCGTCGCCCACTCCTGGGAAGCCTTCTGCTTCAACGTCCTCTCCTTTTCTGGAATTCTCGACAAGCATTCCACCGTCCGGGGATCAGACCTTTTCTCTTTGTAGAACCTCTTGGTTCTCAGAATAGCAACACTAACGCAGCACGTGACATTGCTTGTGCCAGGCTCGTCGTGCTTAGCTGCAATAGCCGCCGCAGAGTGTGCGGGAGATTTTGGATTTTCATCCGAATTAGCGTTTCAAGACCGCTCGTCAGTTTTTCTAGTTTTAGTTTTTTCCATCTGGTTCGTACGGCCACCCGCTCGACATAATCACGCCAAAAATTTGACAGGGGAAGGGGTAGGTCAACTGTTGGAGTGCCCCGTAACACAGCAAGGCCACCGTTACAACCTGAGGCGGCCTGGTATCAGGAAGGGGAGCTCCGTTAAAATACAGCCTAATTTACCACCTGGCTGCAAAAGAACATCCAGTGGGAACGAAGGAGACAGTTCTTAGTTGGGTTACTCAGCAGTAGTCAGTCCGGCTAGGATAATCTCATTGGAGCCGAAGCTCCGCCATCCCAACCCATTGCGTCATTCTTCAAATGCCTTTATATCGAGTATTCCATAAACAAATGAAGCTCCTTCTAAACCGCAAACCAGTGATATCGTCATTAGATCACGGCACAGACGCCACTTGCGGTTCTCATAGTTCACTGCTTCTGGAAGATCCTTAACAGATTCACAAGTTTCTTCCGTGTTCGTATTATATGCAATTGGAATACTTAGTTTGTTGTTGTTATAATACAACAACACTGCTTTTGAACTCGTTCTCGATGAGTCGAGAAACAATCTTCATTTATGAGGAGCATATTCATTTCTCTCAAGAGTTGTCCAACATCACTGCAATAGACAAATGCATTTTCGACATTAGCAGTAAAATGTTGTTGAAACATAACTTGGCGATTTCGAGAGCCAGTTCTTTTTACACCCGGTTGTAATAAATTGTGTTGCTTTAGTTTCCGTGCTGAATATTCTGAATCACGTTTTGAGGAATTTACATGTCTTCGGACTTCATCCAACCATTGTTGTGATGTCGTGACTATTTTAGGGTTGACACGAATCACGCTGAATTTACCAACTTTTATTGGGGGAAAAAACTGCTGATTGGTTTTTGTTTTGGAAGTTGTGAACTTTCATTCCTTGTAGTTTCATCCCATACGCTTTTTCACTGTGTTATTATCTAATTCTAGTAAAGTGGTTTTGTAGTTTGTTCTATTATAAAAACGAAGTGTTCTTCTGTTTCCGTAAATTTGTTTGTGATCATTTCGGTGTAATTCTGAGAGAAGTTTGAAATGTTTTCAATATTGTAGATGGAAGTAGTAGATGGCTTAATGGGCTAACAAGGGAGTTTAAGAATTGCATTCGCACTTTTCTTTAATTGATAGTTGCAGCTTCCTATGAACAATTGTACTTCATGAATATAATAATTGTCTTGTCCTGTTCTGTCCATTTTACTCCCCATCGGCACTGACTGCCTGCGTCCTTGTTACGAATATTTCTGATTCCACAATGTCTCCACATGTTGTACTGCTTTTAGAGCGTTGTGCGTAAGCAAATAGAGAACGACCCAGAGTTTTGGCAGTAGATTGAAGACTTCGGCTGCTGTCCCATAAGTTCAAAATGATTTTGCTCTCCTCCATAGCGTGATCTTTAGTATTATTAAATTTTTATTTTCTTCCCTTTCATTGAACAACAAAATAATAAAAAAAACAAATTTTTCGCCAAAAAGCTGATCAGGTTGATAATCAATTTGAAAAGTCTAAATTTACTTGGACAAGGAGGGAGTTCGTTCACCACCAAATTAGCATTCAAATTTGTTTTACAATCTTGGAAGCATTGTCGCATTGAAATACTCAAAATAGGAAGAAAAAACTCCATTTATAAACGCCAGAAAATCATTTTTGTGATTGAAGGTAAAAATTAGCTGTGTTTCTTTAAACGCGAGTGTGAATAAAACGCCCACTTGTGCTTACACATTGACCGCTTAGTTAAAGCAAATTGTTTGTATTCGCTTATGGTTTAGCGTCTCAGACAGAAGTGCTGCCAAAACCATTTTGCTGTCTATTTTGAATGAGAAAAAGAGTAAACCAAGAATTAACCGCTGTAATTATCTAAAAAGCTGCAATTATATAAAATGTTTGTAACCTAAATAATCTCTTATATAGTATATTATCGCGTATTAATTAATATGTACACATTTAAAGTTAACTTACCAACGCTTGCTCAGAATTTGCCATTTTCAATTTTTCCTGTTCCTCTTTGAAATTGGTTTACAAATGTATATGTCAAAGCATTTTAAATGTCAAAACCAGTGCTGCCAAATACTAAACTGTTAAGCGGCGGGTGCCCTTTTATTCACTCTCGCGTTGAAAGAAACTCGGCTATTATTATAAAGTAAGCGAGAAATGAGAGAACTATCAACTGTATTGAAAGATTAGAAGTCAATTTATTAGAGTTATAATTTGATTGGAGTGATTTTGTAGAACTATCCAATGAATAGAACTTTAGGACTGTCGATGGATTTTATTCGATTGTTTCTATGGCTTATTGATACCAATACTCGAATACAACGTAAAAATCACCTGCAATAATCGGGTTTTCACTTTTTAATATCGAAATATGAATGAGAGTTGTTCAGATACCGTTCCAATAAGTCATTTATTATTAGATTAAAAGCAAACAAATTAATTTTCAAGTATCAAAAACACGTTTCAAATTAAATAATGAAAAAGAAATATTAATTGTGATGTTTTTCACTTGATTTTTGAAATTCAAAATGTTATAAACTAGTTTAGTTTAGTTAAAAATTGTTATTTATAATTAATACACTCAGAAAAATTTGACAAAAGTATGTTGGATAATTTAGATTTTAATATAAAAAGTTAATTTGTGTTTCTGATGTAACTGTCGAATGAATTATTTATAAAATATTTAATCACATTACTTGACAGTCAGGCATGATTAATTACTCCAAAGAACTCAATAAGGAATGTTTCTGAAACGTTTTGTATGTTGATATAATTATATTTATATTTATATGGAATTATTATGTGAAATATTATAATCGGAATTATATTGTTAATATTCACAATAGAAATGTTGTTAAAAAATAACTAAAATAATAAAAATATACTCTAAATTTGTTGTTTTATTAAAGACAGGAAGATGGAGAGCTGGTAGAAATAAGATACGACGGATGTGGAAGCTTTTCAAGAGCGGATATTGGCGGGTAAGTAGGCAGTTTCCCAAGGCGGTATTGAGCCGTTCGCACCTTTCCGCAATTCACACAGCAAAGATTGACTGGTGACATCAGCGAATATACTTTCACTTTGAATCCCTGCTTTCGTACAGGCCACCTACGGCCACTCAATAAATTCCATTTTTATACCTTTATAAACTGTCTTTATACCTTTATAATATGGTCTATATATGCATATATATCCCTGGTTTCCTTTTTTACCTTTTACATGGGAAGGATTCAAAGGTTCCCAGAAATATTTCGTGAGAATAAAGCTACAACCAAAATGGACGAGACGTAACGATAGCTTGTGGACGAATGTCTGCCCTCGTTACTTCGATTTTGACATTTAACCCAAAATGTGACGCTACCAAACCCATCGATGGATGGCTTTTTACATAAATTGCGAGGTCATCCCTCACAGCTGCGATTAACTCGTAGAAAAACTCCGTCCTTCTAATTTTTATTTTGTGAAGATAACAAGCTCATCAACCGAGCAGCTGTTGTGACGAGTAGTGTTTGCAGTTCCGTTCTTACGGAACAGAACGTCATTTGTAAATGCTTCGTTCAGTTTCGATCAAATACGTACGACCATTTTGTTTATTAACACTGGTTCACATATGCTTGAACTTACTCGTTATGTCTCGTCTAGACTATTCTGGTTGGTCCTTAAGGCTGATTATGGATTCCTTTTGTTTGGGAGGTTGGCATGTTTGGTCACAAACAGATCACTTTTGAACAAGCCTTCCTACACAACATTTTTCAAATTTGATTCAATGGAAACTGAATGAAAACGGTTGCAATATATTTAAGAATAGCAGATATATGAAGAATACCCAATTATGCTGTGTCCATTATAATTATTGAGTTTGTTGGTTGAACCAACACTACTAGCGTTGATCGGCCCGGCCGTTCGGAAGAAACAATTTCTTTTTACCAAAACTATTGTCGATGTTGCGATTGTGTTGCTCTCGAAGATGAACTTTGCATCCACATCCATACAAGATGTAGTTGTAGCAAAAACTGCAGCCTGAATACCATGAACAACGATCCATGCTGAATGGGTACTTCTTTAGGATAAGTTTTTCCTCATCACAGGAAATTTGGTTCAAATTGAAAAAGTTTATGCAAAATCTTTTGCTTTTGTAAATATATTGGTAGTAAATAGGGTAAGTATATACAAATCCATTAAAAGTTATTAAAGTTGGTTATTTATTTGTTCCTCTTTTGTTGGAAAATAACAACTTTCCTACATACTCGTATAAATCGTATATGAACTGGACGGAACCGCGAACCATCCGTCAAATTGGCTGCTAGTACACCAACTGAGATAAATGTGGGTGGGATATCGGCACTAGAATTGCACTATTTTATTAAGCCCCAGGCACTGATGATCTTTAAGCGAGCATTATCTTATATACTCGTACATATGTGTATAAAAGTCAATTGTGTGTTTGGCTGTTTTTTGCTGATCGACTCCCAAACCGTTCAACCGATCTCCACAAAACTTTTACCGCATGAGCTTGCTATGGAAAGTTTCAAGCAGACAAAATGGGTGGGTGATTTTTGCAGCCACGCCCACTATTGACGCATTTTTATAACTTAAGACCCATAGAAAGTTTTTGGGCGCTATTTTTTTTATGATTACGTATATTGGCACTTGCGTCGGTTAACAGAGCGAAATAGCGCCAATATACCTAATGTACAGTATCATTTGCTCCTTACCAGGTTACATATGCATATATTATCTTCCATCCTACTTCTGTATCTGGAAGCAGACGCAAATTTTACGAGCAAATCGGATAAAAAAAACGATATAAGTTTTTCCACCAAAAACCAAGTAAATGAATTTTGGTGGTATTGAAATAGGAAAAGAATTTAGATCCATGACAACATTTCGTATAACACAAGGTGAATACGACTTCAGGTTCATTGGGCCCGTTATCCTTCACAACTCTTCGTGAGTCTTCTGCCGATTGGTTCATAGTTTTGTTTAAATTTGCGCTGCTTTTTATACAATTTGTGCTTAAGAGCGAGCCTGAACAGATTCTGTGACAATTCTTCACCGATTTACAAAAATCTGTGGTTGTCAGGATTGCGTCCGATTATTGTGTTAGGAAAATGAATTGCATATTTGTTTGTTCTTTTTTTATTCTTCTGTTAATCTTGTTCTTGGGGATGTGTATTGTGAGAACGTAAATTCTCAGACCGCTCATATTTACGCTACCAAAGTGATTGCGTCGCCAACAGCAGCCAATAGCGTGCACACACACACACGCACTGTTAGAACGTAAATAAATTTACTTCCACGCTCTCACACAAGGGCAAAAGCAATACATTATTTGCATGCACGCACCTATGCACAAGATCAAGTATGAGCAGATGAAAGGCACTAAGCAGAAATAACATACCAACAAAATAACGCAGTGTGCGAACATCCCAGAACCGAGACCGAAAAGAACAACAAAACAGAATAGGCTAGGAAACGTCACTTATCTGCACCACCTGTGTCGTTGCATCAAGAGCGACGGCCATGCGAAATATAATGGAAAGATCTGCACTCCACCAATCACAGCGTTCGACTTTCCACCTGGGAGCGCAGTTGATCAAAGCGTCGTCCGATCACACCAACAACTATACAAGCGGCAAAGTACAACAACAGACACTAGCGCAACGAACAATAGAACGCATGAATTGGACAAATGCTACGCTACCAACACGCAGAAACGAAATTGAAGCACAAAGGGACCACGGCAGAACAATCGCTACGAGTGTCTTGATGCAGTGACCAGAATATCTCAGCCGTTATAAAACTAAAATTTCCCGTTACTACAAATATTCTCATGCCTCCGGAACCCGCCTGCTCACTATTTCGACAGAAGTGAGATCAGAATTCTCTCAAAATATATCTGCACCACCTGTGTCGTTGCATCAAGACGAGTGTCGCCAATACGAATAAAGCACAAGGAGGAATGCAGAAGAAAATGTATTATTAAAAGATTTAACAACAACACAGCAGTGAAGGTCGCCCAACGATAAAACGCGAGAACAACAACGCTACGGTGGAGGTCGCCCAAGGACAACTGTTACCACAACAACAAGGTGTTGAAGGTGACACAAGGGCAAGCACAACCAACAACACCAATGCAAGAGCAACGGCAGTTTACGAACTCTGGACACCGCTAAGTATACCCCAGCGTAAGTAAGTTCGTTACAGTATGCAAAGTGGATTGATTAAGGTGTGAGGCTTCAACTTCCACTGTTGTTGATTACATGGATTTCTATTTCTATACCCGCGCATCATCAGCTATTTGAGGTGTGGTGAAATGCAGATGCACTTTTGGGCGCTTTTGCGAGCCATAGTCATTTTGGGAACTAGTCTATCAATAGTTTTATTTCCAGTTCATTAATTTTTATTAATTGCAGGGAAACTTGTATACAAAATTAATATAGCAATAAAACCACTCCACTATACCTATGATCTCACCAATATTCCAAGTAAGCACTTTTCTTTGGTGAATCTCTGTAAATAAATGAATATATCCCATCACAAAAAACATTCAATAATTATTGAAATAATTATCAATTGGAAATATATTGAAAATAGATACATATTTATTTAAATAAAAATAATGTAAGTGTATTAAAATTGTGAATAAAGATAAAAGAACAATAACTGTGTTTCTTTCGAAGCGAGTCTGAACAACAGCCGCTTTGCATACAAAATAATCGGTCGGCCGTTGACTTTAATCCAGGCTGTTTGCTCGTATCCACTTGTTAGTTGAGCTCCTCAGACAGAAGTGCCGCCAAGACCGTTTTGTTGCCCATTTTGTGAACGCGGGAAAAAATTAAACTAAAAAGAAAACGGTGTAAATATGCAAAAAGCGAAATGGAGACTATAGGCTCACATGTCATATATAGTAATATAATGACATGTGAGCCTATCTCTGTTTCGGAATTTGGTACAATTAAGATTTGCAAAATGCCGTATCATATATTCTATAAAACCACCTAAGCCGCAAAGGGTCCTCTGTTATTTGCAACAAAATGTATTCATATTTTTTCAGAATTCCATGATTCTTATAGCTTATTAGACTATTCGGTTATAGACTGCCCAATCATCCGTGATGTTTTCCACAATTCGGGTTTGAATTGTTGCTGTGTGTTTCCATTTCTGATTTATGTATATGAAGGTACCAGGATAATACATCATGAGGCCATAGAATACCAAGTAAACTGTTGTGAGGACCCAAACTGCCTTCGCATTTTCGACTCACAACAAGGACACGCACGAACCCATGCGAGTTGCCCATGCAGGATCATACGATCGCCATCTAACGACCACTAGTGATATGCACAATAGTCACTGGCTCGAACACAGCACATCTAGTGCCCATATGAGAGTTTGCTCGAACACCGCACATTACAAAAGCTGACCAGGGCTATATAAACGCGTGCTGCGCATAACTCAGGCGTTCTTCTTCCGGCGAGCCAGCGGGTGACACCAGTGCGGGTAATTATCCTAGGACTTTGACGCTTAGTTATACTGAGAATTTCGGGATTCGTCTGCCTCTCTCAGTGCTAACGTGAACAATATGATACTTGCTTGAGATTCTGACTTTCTGCAAGACTCCGGGATTCGTCTTCCTTTCTCAGCTCTTGTTCAAACCAACGCCTAGCGATATTCACATACACGTTGACGCTTTACGGACGAATTTCCAAATTCGTGGACCTTTCTCGGTGTTAACCCATACGAGTTGTAAAAGCTACGGCCTGGTAAGATATTGTGAACCACGACCGAACTTCAGAAAAGAATATATTATATTGTAATAGAATTGAGTATTTACCAAGTGTTAGACAGGTCAAGTTTTGTACATCAAAACGATTATAATCCACCCCTGAAAACAAATAAATTTTGTAAGAACCCTGGGGGAACGATGAGAGTCACCTCAGCACACAGCATAGGGAGGCAGGTTCCTTACACGGTGATTCGCCGCTTCTTTTCCCAATTACGATTTATTGCGTTTTCTTTTAATTTTTATTCACTGGCCTCTGTAAATATCACATAACACACATATACACACAGCCAAGATTTGTCTCCTTTTTGCCCACAATTCGGATTTTCGTGTCTAAATTGTTTAATTTCTATTCAGAATTCTGAACATTGTTGCGAGTTGTCATGTCGACACACAAAAATTCTTCTGCTGGGAACTTCGACCTTTAATCAATAAACTTTTTCATCGTCCATGGGTATCTTGATCTTTATTAAATTATAATTGTGATTTTAGCAACATGTCATAAAGGAACATGAAGAACGATATATCCAATATTGCATTATTTTCGCTTCTTTCAAATGGAATCCAGAACATTCGACATGCGTTGGTATTGCCGTCTCATATTTCGCAAAGACACTAGTAACAAATAATAATGAGACATCAGTTAATTTTTTGTTATATTACGAGTCATTAGGGAGGTAGCTCTCTCATTGAACTAATGGAAAACTCCTCCTTCCTACCAGAAAATTCAACAAAGCAGAGCGTGGCTTATTAAAGGGCAGAACAAAACGACAGAGTGTCTGTTGGGAGTTGATAAGAAGTGATTTAGATGCAAAAGTGAACTAACTAAATAGTTGATTTGAATTTAATATTGTTAACGATTGCATGGTTGTTAAGTTAAACAACTTTTATTAAAGCTAAATAGTCTAACCAACAAATTTTTTAAGTGAACTCAATCCAGAAATTTGAACTAAAAGCTAATTTCCGTAGCAATACTAACGATTGTTGGCAGGGGGGCTCAGATTTTAAGAGTACGTGTGGATTGCTGTCTAACCAATAACGCATATTTTGCTTATTGACGAAGCCATTCAGCCAGAAATGAGCCTCATCATAAATTGGACGTAGCGCTCTTAAAGTTGAGGCGACTGACTCCGAAGTTCGGTAGTAAATTTTAATAATTTCGACTCATTGTTGGCTCGTATATCTTTGCATGATGAAATGGCAAACCTTACTGAAGAGAAATGTCAAAAGAGCGGGAAAAAATATGGCGTCGTTTGCTGTCACTATCGATTTACTTTTGTAAACCCTTTATAAGATAATGCTCGCTTAAAGATCATCAGTGCCTGGGGCTTAATAAAATAGTGCAATTCTAGTGCCGATATCCCACCCACATTTATCTCAGTTGGTGTACTAGCAGCCAATTTGACGGATGGTTCGCGGTTCCGTCCAGTTCATATACGATTTATACGAGTATGTAGGAAAGTTGTTATTTTCCAACAAAAAAGGAACAAATAAATAACCAACTTTAATAACTTTTAATGGATTTGTATACTTACCCTATTTACTACCAATATATTTACAAAAGCAAAAGATTTTGCATAAACTTTTTCAATTTGAACCAAATTTCCTGTGATGAGGAAAAACTTATCCTAAAGAAGTACCCATTCAGCATGGATCGTTGTTCATGGTATTCAGGCTGCAGTTTTTGCTACAACTACATCTTGTATGGATGTGGATGCAAAGTTCATCTTCGAGAGCAACACAATCGCAACATCGACAATAGTTTTGGTAAAAAGAAATTGTTTCTTCCGAACGGCCGGGCCGATCAACGCTAGTAGTGTTGGTTCAACCAACAAACTCAATAATTATAATGGACACAGCATAATTGGGTATTCTTCATATATCTGCTATTCTTAAATATATTGCAACCGTTTTCATTCAGTTTCTATTGAATCAAATTTGAAAAATGTTGTGTAGGAAGGCTTGTTCAAAAGTGATCTGTTTGTGACCAAACATGCCAACCTCCCAAACAAAAGGAATCCATAATCAGCCTTAAGGACCAACCAGAATAGTCTAGACGAGACATAACGAGTAAGTTCAAGCATATGTGAACCAGTGTTAATAAACAAAATGGTCGTACGTATTTGATCGAAACTGAACGAAGCATTTACAAATGACGTTCTGTTCCGTAAGAACGGAACTGCAAACACTACTCGTCACAACAGCTGCTCGGTTGATGAGCTTGTTATCTTCACAAAATAAAAATTAGAAGGACGGAGTTTTTCTACGAGTTAATCGCAGCTGTGAGGGATGACCTCGCAATTTATGTAAAAAGCCATCCATCGATGGGTTTGGTAGCGTCACATTTTGGGTTAAATGTCAAAATCGAAGTAACGAGGGCAGACATTCGTCCACAAGCTATCGTTACGTCTCGTCCATTTTGGTTGTAGCTTTATTCTCACGAAATATTTCTGGGAACCTTTGAATCCTTCCCATGTAAAAGGTAAAAAAGGAAACCAGGGATATATATGCATATATAGACCATATTATAAAGGTATAAAGACAGTTTATAAAGGTATAAAAATGGAATTTATTGAGTGGCCGTAGGTGGCCTGTACGAAAGCAGGGATTCAAAGTGAAAGTATATTCGCTGATGTCACCAGTCAATCTTTGCTGTGTGAATTGCGGAAAGGTGCGAACGGCTCAATACCGCCTTGGGAAACTGCCTACTTACCCGCCAATATCCGCTCTTGAAAAGCTTCCACATCCGTCGTATCTTATTTCTACCAGCTCTCCATCTTCCTGTCTTTAATAAAACAACAAATTTAGAGTATATTTTTATTATTTTAGTTATTTTTTAACAACATTTCTATTGTGAATATTAACAATATAATTCCGATTATAATATTTCACATAATAATTCCATATAAATATAAATATAATTATATCAACATACAAAACGTTTCAGAAACATTCCTTATTGAGTTCTTTGGAGTAATTAATCATGCCTGACTGTCAAGTAATGTGATTAAATATTTTATAAATAATTCATTCGACAGTTACATCAGAAACACAAATTAACTTTTTATATTAAAATCTAAATTATCCAACATACTTTTGTCAAATTTTTCTGAGTGTATTAATTATAAATAACAATTTTTAACTAAACTAAACTATTTTATAACATTTTGAATTTAAAAAATCAAGTGAAAAACATCACAATTAATATTTCTTTTTCATTATTTAATTTGAAACATGTTTTTGATACTTGAAAATTAATTTGTTTGCTTTTAATCTAATAATAAATGACTTATTGGAACGGTATCTGAACAACTCTCATTCATATTTCGATATTAAAAAGTGAAAACCCGATTATTGCAGGTGATTTTTACGTTGTATTCGAGTATTGGTATCAATAAGCCATAGAAACAATCGAATAAAATCCATCGACAGTCCTAAAGTTCTATTCATTGGATAGTTCTACAAAATCACTCCAATCAAATTATAACTCTAATAAATTGACTTCTAATCTTTCAATACAGTTGATAGTTCTCTCATTTCTCGCTTACTTTATAATAATAGCCGAGTTTCTTTCAACGCGAGAGTGAATAAAAGGGCACCCGCCGCTTAACAGTTTAGTATTTGGCAGCACTGGTTTTGACATTTAAAATGCTTTGACATATACATTTGTAAACCAATTTCAAAGAGGAACAGGAAAAATTGAAAATGGCAAATTCTGAGCAAGCGTTGGTAAGTTAACTTTAAATGTGTACATATTAATTAATACGCGATAATATACTATATAAGAGATTATTTAGGTTACAAACATTTTATATAATTGCAGCTTTTTAGATAATTACAGCGGTTAATTCTTGGTTTACTCTTTTTCTCATTCAAAATAGACAGCAAAATGGTTTTGGCAGCACTTCTGTCTGAGACGCTAAACCATAAGCGAATACAAACAATTTGCTTTAACTAAGCGGTCAATGTGTAAGCACAAGTGGGCGTTTTATTCACACTCGCGTTTAAAGAAACACAGCTAATTTTTACCTTCAATCACAAAAATGATTTTCTGGCGTTTATAAATGGAGTTTTTTCTTCCTATTTTGAGTATTTCAATGCGACAATGCTTCCAAGATTGTAAAACAAATTTGAATGCTAATTTGGTGGTGAACGAACTCCCTCCTTGTCCAAGTAAATTTAGACTTTTCAAATTGATTATCAACCTGATCAGCTTTTTGGCGAAAAATTTGTTTTTTTTATTATTTTGTTGTTCAATGAAAGGGAAGAAAATAAAAATTTAATAATACTAAAGATCACGCTATGGAGGAGAGCAAAATCATTTTGAACTTATGGGACAGCAGCCGAAGTCTTCAATCTACTGCCAAAACTCTGGGTCGTTCTCTATTTGCTTACGCACAACGCTCTAAAAGCAGTACAACATGTGGAGACATTGTGGAATCAGAAATATTCGTAACAAGGACGCAGGCAGTCAGTGCCGATGGGGAGTAAAATGGACAGAACAGGACAAGACAATTATTATATTCATGAAGTACAATTGTTCATAGGAAGCTGCAACTATCAATTAAAGAAAAGTGCGAATGCAATTCTTAAACTCCCTTGTTAGCCCATTAAGCCATCTACTACTTCCATCTACAATATTGAAAACATTTCAAACTTCTCTCAGAATTACACCGAAATGATCACAAACAAATTTACGGAAACAGAAGAACACTTCGTTTTTATAATAGAACAAACTACAAAACCACTTTACTAGAATTAGATAATAACACAGTGAAAAAGCGTATGGGATGAAACTACAAGGAATGAAAGTTCACAACTTCCAAAACAAAAACCAATCAGCAGTTTTTTCCCCCAATAAAAGTTGGTAAATTCAGCGTGATTCGTGTCAACCCTAAAATAGTCACGACATCACAACAATGGTTGGATGAAGTCCGAAGACATGTAAATTCCTCAAAACGTGATTCAGAATATTCAGCACGGAAACTAAAGCAACACAATTTATTACAACCGGGTGTAAAAAGAACTGGCTCTCGAAATCGCCAAGTTATGTTTCAACAACATTTTACTGCTAATGTCGAAAATGCATTTGTCTATTGCAGTGATGTTGGACAACTCTTGAGAGAAATGAATATGCTCCTCATAAATGAAGATTGTTTCTCGACTCATCGAGAACGAGTTCAAAAGCAGTGTTGTTGTATTATAACAACAACAAACTAAGTATTCCAATTGCATATAATACGAACACGGAAGAAACTTGTGAATCTGTTAAGGATCTTCCAGAAGCAGTGAACTATGAGAACCGCAAGTGGCGTCTGTGCCGTGATCTAATGACGATATCACTGGTTTGCGGTTTAGAAGGAGCTTCATTTGTTTATGGAATACTCGATATAAAGGCATTTGAAGAATGACGCAATGGGTTGGGATGGCGGAGCTTCGGCTCCAATGAGATTATCCTAGCCGGACTGACTACTGCTGAGTAACCCAACTAAGAACTGTCTCCTTCGTTCCCACTGGATGTTCTTTTGCAGCCAGGTGGTAAATTAGGCTGTATTTTAACGGAGCTCCCCTTCCTGATACCAGGCCGCCTCAGGTTGTAACGGTGGCCTTGCTGTGTTACGGGGCACTCCAACAGTTGACCTACCCCTTCCCCTGTCAAATTTTTGGCGTGATTATGTCGAGCGGGTGGCCGTACGAACCAGATGGAAAAAACTAAAACTAGAAAAACTGACGAGCGGTCTTGAAACGCTAATTCGGATGAAAATCCAAAA
Organism: Clusia tigrina; assembly: GCA_920105625.2. Lineage (NCBI taxonomy): Eukaryota > Metazoa > Arthropoda > Insecta > Diptera > Clusiidae > Clusia > Clusia tigrina. The sequence goes on from OV050033.1 coordinate 146,422,578, forward strand.
TCTCCCGCACACTCTGCGGCGGCTATTGCAGCTAAGCACGACGAGCCTGGCACAAGCAATGTCACGTGCTGCGTTAGTGTTGCTATTCTGAGAACCAAGAGGTTCTACAAAGAGAAAAGGTCTGATCCCCGGACGGTGGAATGCTTGTCGAGAATTCCAGAAAAGGAGAGGACGTTGAAGCAGAAGGCTTCCCAGGAGTGGGCGACGAAAGTCGTGAAGGAGTCTCAAGCTCCAACACAGCAGGCTTCAAAACGTCAACGGTCCTTAAAGGAGACCACCCACCTTCCTTCAGCGAAGTGTTGAAAGAACATCAGGTTATGGCGGTCATAGATCGTCATGACGCTGATGGCAGTATCTCTCCTGAGTGCTGGAAGAAGGTAGAAGTCAGACTTTCAAGGCTCTACCTCCAGCTTATGAAGGAATTCCGGGTGGTTTTCCCTCTCTTCACGACAGTGGATAGTATCAGGGCCACGTGAAGCTGATTGCCTGCGCGGATCATAGGTCAGTCGACCTATATAGGATAGCGATCTCCAGGATCGGTGAAGCTCGGCCAGGCGCAAGGCTCCAAATCGTATCTAGGGAGCTGATCCCTAATAGACCTAGAGCGCGTGCAGGGATCCCAGCCGAACTATCTGACCCTGAGGCTATCTTAGAGATTTTTAGGTTGAGCAACCAGCAGCTTCCAAAAAAAAAAAAAATGGGAAGGAGACTAAGGTAGAGGAACCAAGAGGGGATTCCAGGTCAGTAACCCTTGTGGTGAACGCCGAATCTCTGGCGACTCTAGCTGAATCCAATTGGGTCGTGGGCTATGGCTTCTCATCCACAAGCCTCAAGCTCTATAAAAAGGACGTACAACCGTCTGACATGGATCGAGTGGTAGTGAATCGTTCAGCGGTAACTGCTGATCCTACTGCTGCTGAGGACACCGCCATGCACCCGAAACGCAGTGACTCTGTGTCAACTGTGGGGGGTTTGGTGAGTCTTCTAGGGACAACCACGCCCAGTGAGGAGGAAGTCCTTCTGGTGTCAGACTCAGAGTCTGAGGCTGATATCACGGTGCTGGAGGTGACCAGCGCTACTAGTAGCAGAGATGCTACGAATAGTCCAGATTAACCTCCATCAATTGTATGTGCTCACACAGAAACCCTGGACTGGGGACTTGGATTGTGGTCTCAGGATAATTACAGCTTGCTGTATACCGTAAGTGAAAGAAGAATGTTAGCTCATTTATTGTCCCCAATTACAGGAACAAGGATATGACGGCCGTCTGCCTGGAAACTGACAAGAGACGGTACTGACTGGTCTCGGCCTATATGGCGCATGACCATGAAATTTTTCCGGAAGCCAACCTACAGAAGCTTGTTGTGGATGCAAAGGCTCAAATCTATAGTCTATAATCATTGGTTGCGATATCAATGCGCACCACGACATATGGGGAAGCACGCAGTGCGTTTTTATATGAATATATTGTAATGACTAACCTTCTTATACGAGCATGTAATAAGGGGTCAGAACCCACCTTCATTACTGCCAACTACACCCAACAGCTCAATGCTCTCGTGAGAAACATGACACTGCAGCAAACAAGTGTAGTAATTGCTCTGGTAACCACACGGCCAATTATCGGGGTGCCCCGTCTTTAAAGAAATGAGGAGTAAATCATTTCAAATGCAAAGACCAGAACGACGTGTAGAAGAAACCCCTATTCAATGCGCTCCAGCTAATATCGCTCCAAACAGCAGATTGGCTGCAAAGCCATCATATTCCGAAATTGCTGAAGGTATGCCAAACGAACCATCCAAAGAGACATCTTTCTTATCGTCGTTCGAAGCTCTCATTACAAATTTAACGTGCAAGTTTGACTCAATTCATGAACGCCATGCAAAATATGTTTCAAGAATTCAAATCGCAAAATCAGTTGATTCACTGAACCTTCATCCTTGATTACTTTTACTCAAAAATGAACTTTTTGAAAATATGTCCTTGGCATGTCAACGGCGTTTGCAAACACAAAAACGAAGTTCTAAATTTCCTGCAAACAAATGAAATTGAATGCATCTGAAACCCATTTAACCTCAAACAACTACTCGTATTTTAAACTACCAAGCTATAAATTTGACAACACAAATCGACCAAACGGTAAAGAGCGTGGTGGAACAGGAATTGTAGTTAAAAACCATCTTAAACACCATGCAATCGAAGAACACTCAAAGGAGTACATACAAGCATCATCGGTCTCACTGTAGTGCTGGGGTGATGAAATTATAATATGCGCAGTGTATTGCCCTCCAATGTACAACACTCTCGGCTCAAAATGTTTGGCAACTTTGGGCCTCTCGGCTTATAAACCCAAAAGGAAGGCAGCTGTACTCTGCTGTAATTAATACGACAAATAAAGTATATGTTATATCTACAGGTAAACCCACCTACTGGCCATTTAATTCTAGCATTTTGGCGTCACTAGAAACATTGACCGACACTTCATCTCAGCGGAAGAATGCTTCGACTTATCGTCAGATCTTTCCCCTGTTATAATTAGCTTGCAGAAACATCCGATGCGTAATGCACAGCCAATGAAAATAACAAACCCCAAGATCAGTTGGCTCAAATATCGTCAATACATTAACAGCCATCTTAAGACTGGTCCGCTGTTAAAAACAGCAGAGGTAATAGCCTTCCTTGTTGACGACCTTAGCCCACTACTGGCCTCTGCAGCGGTCCATGCAACTCCTGCAACTAAATCATCTTCATACTCTAAAAGAACTGTCACCTCCGGAGATACTGACGTGCTGGCAAAAGAGAAAAGACGTATTAGAAGAGTGGCAGAGGGCTTGATCACCCATGTTGAAGCAAAAACTAGCTGAAGCTGATCAACGTCTAAGAGAAGCCGTTAGAAATCAGAGGGATATAAGTTTAAGAGAGTTCACGGCAAAACTTACTCCAGCCAAGGACACAAATTACTCTTTCTGGGAAAACATGTAAATTTGTCAAAAGTCCACAAGAACATAATCTACCCCTTAGAATTGAAAATGGGAAAGGGGCTAAAAGCGATGCTGAAAAAGCAAATATATTTCCGAACCACCTCTAAGATGTGTTCAAGCCAAATCCACCTTCAAACAACTTCACAATTCAAAATATTGAAGTTCCTAAAACTCAGGTAAAGTTCAGTCTTAAAGGGTTGGCTCTTGCTATAAATACGAACTGTATAGCGAGCAAGCCTCCTGGCTACGACAGGATACCGCCAGAGATGATAGTTCAATTACCAAATGCGCGATCAGGCTAATTCTAAACTCAGTCAATGCAGTTCTTCGAGTAGGATACTTCCCAAAAATTTGGAAATTGCCAGTAAAAAAAATGATTTGGGTAAAGAACACACCTATTCCTAATTCCTACAAACCTATCAGCCTATTGTCTATACTTTCCAAGGTGTTTGAAACAATACTTTTGAACATGATGCAACCGCATGTTGACAACTTGATCCCAAGTCACCAAATTGGCTTTCGGAGAAAACATGGAACAATTGAACAGGTGCACCGAATCACCAAATAAATACGCAATGCCTTTGAGTCTAAGGAGTTTTGTTCTGCCATATTCCTAGACGTAGCTCAGGCATTCGATAAGGTTTGGCACGAGGGACTCGTGCACAAGTTGGGACCGCAAGGGTCAGCAAGGCAAACTGGGACCTCTACAAGGTGACTGTAGCAGGACTACTACCTCAGAACCCCATAAACACAAGAACGTTTGCCGAAATTGATAGGTATGTGGAGGTTCTAACGGATGCCCTTAATAAGACTCTATAGGTCTCACACCCTCAGTAGACCCATCGGGAAACAAAAACCCACGTGGTAGGGGGAGGAAATTAGGGGACTCAAAAAAAAACTGTAGGAGACTTTTTATCAACGCAAAGAAATCTAGATATAGTGCAGACTGGGATTTATACAAGGCAGCACTCAGAACCTTCAAAAGTTAGCTTAGGAAGGCACAAAGAGAATCGTGGTGAAACTTTTGCGGTGACGTAGAAGATATCTCTGAGACGTACAGGTTGAGGAGGATCCAATCAACTACTCCAATGGTACCTGATTACCTGATTAGGGAGGATGGATCTTGGACTTCAAGTAGAAATGAGACTCTGGAGTTTCTTTTCGAGACTCACTTCCCTGGTTGCTCGAGTACCATTCCGCGGAGAACGAAGACCAGCGCGAATGGAGTCGAAGTCAACTCAGACATAATCACGAAGCCAAAATTGCAATGGACTATCCACAGCTTCAAACCATATAAAGCATCTGGCCCAGATGGTGTAGCTCCAATTGAGATTCAGAAGTCAGAGAATCTTTTAATAGAGTGGCTGCTCAAGATCTACAAAAGTTGTCTTGAATTAGCGTATATACCAGACTCATGTGTGAGGGTCATTTTTATACCCAAAGCCGGCAAAAGATCGCACACAGCTCCAGTGGACCTAAGGCGGTCCTTCCGGTCCTCCTTCTGTCTGAAAATCCTGGATAGGTTGTGCGACATTCATCTGAGGCTCACTATAGACGGATAAAAGCTGTCAGTCTCTCAGCATGTCAACGTCAAGGGTAAATCGGTTGAGACCGCTTTACACTCCTTAGTCTCTAGTATTGAGTGCTCCCTGCATAACAAGGAGTTCTCCCAAGTGGCTTTCCTGGACATTGAGGGAGCTTTTGAAAACATCGAATCCGACGCAATAATCGGTGCGATGCTAGACTTGGAGGTGGAACCCGCCATTAGCTGGTGGATTGAAAACGTGGCTAGTAGCAGGATAGTCAATTCACAGCTGGTGATGGCGTCGGCCAAGAAGTCTGTGTGCAGAGCGACACCTCAAGGTGGAGTTTTGTCCTTGGCAACTAGACAGGCAGCAAAAAGGAAAGAGAGGCTAAATTTGGCGCCTAATTTGCACTCAACGCCAAATGCAACAAAAGCAAGTGCAGAGAGAGGGCTCTCAGACTCTGGTTTGCTGGCTGCTTGGGATGAGCGGCTTGTTAAGCTTGAAGAGAGCATTGTTGGTAAGCTTAACGGAGCTGTGAAACAGCTAGAGGATCGAGTGATGCAGAAGATTAGTGAAATGGCTGGTGAGTTGTCAAACATAAAGAGAGGGTTCAGAGAGATTGACTTGAGAATGGCTGCAATTGAGCGATCTGCCATGGAAGCTGAGACTCTGAAATCAACTGTGCACTGTCTCCAATCCTAAATGGAAAAATTTGAAATGATGAAATTTGATTTGTTGCTGTCTCAACTGATCTAATTTTAAATGGAGTACCTGAGTCCGAAAATGATAGACTTAGTGATGTATTTGGTAAAATATCTCAATCAGTTGTAAGTTGCCGCGGGTTCGAGAAAAATTCCGTCTGCGCTCGAACCGTGGCCAGACCCAACACGGGGCTGTGCCGACTTTGGTTAAACTGCAAACAGCTCAACAAAGGAGTCATCTGTTTCCGGCTATTGCTGGATTCTGTAAGGAAAAGAAGAGATCCATCTTGCTTTCTGACATTGGTTTAAGTGGACAAACTCCGATCTTCGTTCATGAGAACTTAACCAAAAGCAATCGAGTGTTGATGCAGTATGCATCGAAGCTTAAGCGGCAACGGTTATTGGCTTCTGCGTTCTCCGTACGAGGTATGGTCTATGTTCGAGTGCATCGAAATACAGAGGCGAAACTAACAATATCTATTCTGATTATAAGCATGTTTTTTCAAATCGATCAACAGAACATCAAATGACATTCAAAGAATGATAAAAGAAAAACGGAAACTGAGCCGAGAAAGGCAAAAGTGCAGATCCCCTCGGTTAAAACAAAAATTGACAAGTGTCACAAAAGGCAGCAAAATACTTTAAAGAAGGAACATGAGCTGAGTCTACAACATAGCCTGAAAAGTCTTTCAGGGACCGCAGATACAAACTAATCGCTATGGAAAGCTGTAAGTAAAATGAAACGGTCCCGGTACTGGGAACCGCCTAAAAGACTTTCCAATGGTAACTGGGCAAAAAGCGATGCAGAAAAGAGCGCAGCCTTTGCAGATCATCTCCAACTTGTGTTCACACCAAATTTAAGGCAGACTGAAGTACCCCTCACACCTCTGAATGTACGTCCGGCGAAAAGACGCCCAAACATTAAAATTAAGGAATTGATATTGATTATGTGGAAGGAAGGAAATAAGTTCAAAAAGCTCCGCGTCACGACCTTATCACAAACAAGATGCTGAAGGAACTACCAAATATAGCAATTGTTCATTTTACGCATATATTAGAAGGCGTTGCTAAGACTAAATTACTTCTCAAATAGTTGGAAATTGTCCGTTATGATGAACAATAAACCAGGAAAGGTTCCAACACAAATAACATCATATAGACCAATAAGCCTTCTGTCAACACTCTCTAAAGTCTCCGGAAAAGTACTTCTCCACAAAATTACTCCACTATTGGAATAAAGAGAAGTGATCCCTCAACACAAATTTGTGTTTCGAGAGACGCACGGTACAATAGAGCAGATCCACAGAATATCTGCGGTAATTAGAGACGCTTTGGAGCATAAAAAATATTGCTCTGGGATTTTTCTCGATGTGGCACAAGCCTTCGATAAATTCTCATCTACAAAGTTCAGAACTTCCTACCCGAATATAGTAATATTTTGAAGTCCTACCTTTTCGATCGGAAATTTACAAAACAAAAAACCCCTCGCTAAAATCAGAAGATCCATTGCTCTTCTGATCACTGGCACGCGTTGTATCACACCTACGAAAGCTTTTTTTGCCATGCTTCACTGGCTCCCTTCGGGGCTCCTGCTTAAGCCAAGTTGACATCGATTAGATTCAACGCTCTTTCGCACTGGCGTTTAACCCTTTCGGGGACGCCTCTATTCTGAATCGGTATCACGCGAGTTATGGTGTTAAATTAAAACTAGAATGTTTTCAATTCGATCTCTTCTCTGTCTTTATTACACCACTTCGATCTTAAGACTAACTTAAAATATTTTCTCTACTCTATTTTACTATTCAAATTCGGTTGACATAGAATGTGAATATTTTAACTAACGCAACTTGTTTACACACACATATATTTGTTGCTGCTTTCTACATTAAATAAAATAATGTTATTTTATGATCGCAGTTCGGTGCATGCAAAAATGCGCCGAATCAGCGTCTTTACTTATTTTAATAAATATGGGGGATCGGGTTGCGTTGGGGACGTAACTCGCGACCCAAACTTTATCGATCATGTGTCGGTCTATCCCGATTTGAACAGAGTTCGACCTCATTATTCCAAGCAAAAATGATTGGACTTCAGACAAGACAATCGTCAGCGAAATGCTCGATATCTACACCGCTGGTGTAGAGGTAGAGTCGGTACTTGACGGTTTTTTTTTTTTTTTTTTTACGTGGTGTGAAGCAGTCAAAACACCCTTGTAGTATGAGGCCTTAACCCACTAAATTCACCCCGATGTCCGGACGGATTATCCTCTCGGGCCCTCACCTTGAGGTAATACGTCGAGGGGCCGTTACGAGCGTTACCGCTCATTCGTCAGTCTTAGGTCTGTCCATTTTCAATCCTACTTCTTGATCCACCCCTATTAACGTTTTCCTCAGCACTGCGCTGGCTTAGGCGTTCTGCTGTTCGGGCGCGTTCAGTGTTCCGCAGAGTTATCATCATAATGGATACTGTAGAACAAACTGCCTCCCATTTAGTCTCGGTTTCACACATATGCGCTACCATACTGGCCACTGCTGGTTGTTCTCCTAAGATAGCGCTCAAGTTGTTTCTGCTCTCGTTAAATCGCGGGCAATGAAAAAGTATATGCTGCGCGTTTTCCTGCTCTCCCGGGCAACTTGGACAAAACGGGTCATCATCGTATTTGTATGTGTGCAAGTATTCCTTGAAGCACCTGTGGCCACTAAGCATCTGCGTTAAATAAAAGTTAAGTTCGCCGTGTGTGCGCGAGTACTTGATAGTAGAATCGGTACTTGGAGGTAGAGTCGGTACTTGGAGGTAGAATCTGTACTTGGAGGGAGAGTCTGTACTTGGAGGTAGAGTCGGTACTTGGAGGTAGAGTCGGTACTTGGAGGTAGAGTCGATACTTGGAGGTAGAGTCTGTACTTGGAGGTAGAGTCGGTACTTGGAGGTAGAGTCGGAAGCGGTATCTTTTCCGAAGAACTGGACATAAGTATCTTCCCTCGTCTCCCTGACCGTTGCCTGAGGTCATGGCCATTTATCATGCAAATCATGGCCATTTATCAAATGGATTCTGAGTAGCAACAACGGCACAGCCAACATAGCTATCTTCTCAAACAGCCAAGCCGCCAACCCGTTAAAGCGCCAGCAAAAGGAAATTCAAGAGGAGGGCACCATATATCAGCAGACTAAAATATACGCGATGGGACAGGACTCGCCGCTGTGTCTATACCCCCGCCTACACGCACACGAGAAGCCAGCATCAACATCTAAGGCACCTGAGCAGCCATTAACAACAACGCCGTATATGCTATGCTCGCAGCCAAGTCTGGACTATATTGCCCCGCAGCATATGCTGAGCTGTCTGCTCGCTACTTACATACAATGAATGGGCAGTACGCGGCCATCCTAAAAGATGACCGCTACATACCCAAAGCCTTGGTTGGTCGGCCCCTACATGGTTAATGCAATGGCTGGACCATACATGACTACGGCAATGGCTGGACCAGATATCCACCCCAATGGCTGGACCCCAGATGCCGGCCGCAATGCCCGCCGAATTTGATTTTTCCTGCAGGGTTAATTTAAAAATTAATGAAGAATAAGAAATGTCAAAAAACACACTTTTCTACGGACGAGGAAGTAAAGTAAGGTTAGAATATTATAATCACATGTAAAAGTGTAAATTACTAAAGAAAAGGATTGTTTATTTGATCAGAATTAAAGATTGTAAAACAGGAAGCAACATTGTGAATAATCAACATTGAATGTTGTTTCTTTGCTATTTCAGGTGGGAGTTGTAAATAGTTTAACTATGAAAATAAAAGCAACTCTTTGTTATTGCAGAGAAACTATTCTGTTTAATTATTTACCACCGATTCCTAAGAGATTTATAGAAAAGGAGTAAGTAGCTTATACACATATTATTATAGACTACAGCTATGGTTGACGCTGCACCAGTCAAAATTCCTGAGGTCGTAGTTATTGTTATTGCTGTTGGCAAAGTTTTCCGTAACTACAGTCGTCTCCTTTGGCTGGGAAGACTCCATTACGTCTTTTATTCTTTCTCGTTATCAGTTGTTCTCTTTCTATGTCATCTATCCTTTGGCACAGTCGCCTCGTCTTACGTGAGTAGGTTTTTTTCGTCATTCACTAAAGATAGGAGATAGGCATGGTGCATTCTCAAGTATACTTGCCTGCAACTTCTTTGGCGCATTTTCCAGACATTGGGATACTTTCCCAAATCCTGAAAAATGTCAATAATATCAATGATTCTGAAACCAGGTAAGAATCTGTCCCAATCGGCGTCCTAAATCGGCGAAAAACTTTTTCTTGGTAAATTAGTGCCGCATCTAAATGAGAAACGCATCATTCCTCATCACCAATTTAGCTTTCGCGAATATCATAACTCAGTAGAGCAGGTTCATCGAATAGTTAACGAAATAAAAATCGTATCTTGGGGCAGGAAATTCAAAGTGAGAAATCAGAATGCTTACTCTAAAAACTATGACATCAAAGCCGGCGTACCACAAGGAAGCGTGCTAGGTCCCGTGCTGTACTTTGTGAGAACGTAAATTCTCAGACCGCTCATATTTACGCTCCCACATTGACTGCGTCGCCAACAGCAGCCAATAGCGTACACACACACACGCACTGTTAGAACGTAAATAAATTTACTTCCACGCTCTCACACAAGGGCAAAAGCAATACATTATTTGCATGCACGCACCTATGCACAAGATCAAGTATGAGCAGATGAAAGGCACTAAGCAGAAATAACATACCAACAAAATAACGCAGTATGCGAACATCCCAGAACCGAGACCGAAAAGAACAACAAAGCAGAATAGGCTAGGAAACGTCACTTATCTGCACCACCTGTGTCGTTGCATCAAGAGCGACGGCCATGCGAAATATAATGGAAAGATCTGCACTCCACCAATCACAGCGTTCGACTTTCCACCTGGGAGCGCAGTTGATCAAAGCGTCGTCCGATCACACCAACAACTATACAAGCGGCAAAGTACAACAACAGACACTAGCGCAACGAACAATAGAACGCATGAATTGGACAAATGCTACGCTACCAACACGCAGAAACGAAATTGAAGCACAAAGGGACCACGGCAGAACAATCGCTACGAGTGTCTTGATGCAGTGACCAGAATATCTCAGCCGTTATAAAACTAAAATTTCCCGTTACTACAAATATTCTCATGCCTCCGGAACCCGCCTGCTCACTATTTCGACAGAAGTGAGATCAGAATTCTCTCAAAATATATCTGCACCACCTGTGTCGTTGCATCAAGACGAGTGTCGCCAATACGAATAAAGCACAAGGAGGAATGCAGAAGAAAATGTATTATTAAAAGATTTAACAACAACACAGCAGTGAAGGTCGCCCAACGATAAAACGCGAGAACAACAGCGCTACGGTGGAGGTCGCCCAAGGACAACTGTTACCACAACAACAACAGGAAAACAACAACAAGGTGTTGAAGGTGACACAAGGGCAAGCAAAACCAACAACAACAATGCAGGAGCAACGGCAACGAACAGTGGCCTTAGCAACAGAGAATTGGCCATTCCTACAACAATACTGTGGCAGCTTGGGACTATAAAAACACCAGCGACCCAAAACGAGTCTCTCCCTTACCTTAGCTCCAGACAGCCGCTAGCAAGACTTGTATCAGCCTAGAGTCCACTCTGGTTGATTTCAACAGTGACATTAACTTACGCAGACAAAGCCAGTGGTTTAAGGCTTTTACCGACTCCACTGGGACACTAGAGTACAAAGACAGAACAGTGGTTTAAGGCTTTTACCGACTGCACTGGGACATTATCTTACGCAGTCAGAGCCAGTGGTTTAAGGTTTTCACAGACTCCACTAAGCACTACGTTATACAATATAATTTAAATACTGTAGGAAATTATATGTGAGTTATTTAAGTAGAATATACTTTTAAATAAATAAAAAAACTATTAAAATTCTAAATTCAATCGTTAGAATAAATTTCTGTTGACGAACTTTAGACACCGCTAAGTACACCCCAGCGTAAGTAAGTTCGTTACAACTTAATATATACTTCGGTCCTGCCTACAGACAAACATTTAACCACTGCAAATTTCGCCGATGACACTGCTATCCTTAGCACTCACCCAAATCCCAAAATTGCATCTCGTGATCCAGAAGACCATCTGGTTCGAAAATGAGGTTGGGTCAACAGTTACGGTGAATGGATTGCGCTATCGAGAGATGATTAATGTTTTTTTATGGTCGGAGTTGGATGGTATTGATCTGGACAACGTTTACTTTCAATAAGACGAATTTTTAACAAACCATGGATCCGCCGTAATTCTTATTAATATTGTAGGTTGCACCCTTTGAAGCTTTTCTAAATTTAAGGGTGATGCAGAGCCTCACAGTTGAAAGCCATACGCCCAGGTATGCTTAAGAAGTGGATTGTATATTAAAACTTTATCGTCCAGGGTGACCCCATGGAAGTCTGTTTAGAAGTCCATGCAGTTTCGCTAATTTTAGCTTGACCTTAATTGACTTTGCCTCAATGTGTTTCTTCCATGTGAACCTTTTATCAAGTTTAACACCGAGATGGTTAATATTTTATCTTTGAGGAATGGTGTGGGCATTGAGAGAGGAGGACAAGCGTATCTTCTTAAGGTAAATGTAGTGTGGGCACTTTTAGTTTCGTGCTACTATCGAAAGAGTGGACAGTAGGCAAGCGATCCGGCTGTGAAGTAGGCGAATACGTTGATAGCTGTGATTATCAGCGCGTCCGTTCTTGGTCGGAACCACGGTTTCCTGTGTTGTACTTTTGTCCATTCCTGTCCCTGGTTTGGTTGCGCATGTGTGTCCTCACTTTGTTTGGCCGAAGAGATTTCTCGCCCCTTCTTCTCCGTGACTTCGGGGTGGCGCCGATTCGTAAGCCTCTTCCTAACTTGCTGTGGTGTAGCTATCCGCTTCGTTGGTGGCGTCTCGAGATGCTGAAATCCCCCTTGGGCGTTGTAAAACATAATTATTTCAGAAAATTCTTATTTGCTGATTGAAGAACAGAGGTTTGGAAGCGCAAAGAGAGGGGATCTAAAAGTTCGTTCAATCGTTCTAACCAATCATACAACAGAGTCTATGAAGAAGGTATTTTTCTTAAGTTGTCTTCTTCTCTTCTTTTTACCCTCGCACGGTGCTCCTGTATAGATATTGGCTTACCAGCCTCTGGTAAAGCGGCAATTGCCTCGTCGATGTTTGACATCAGATAGGAACGTGTTTGACAGGATCAGATACTGTACCAGATAAGAAAAGTAGGTCAGTGGTTCGTGTGATCAGCTGCTGTCCATATTTCTTTGTGAAGCAGGGCCGGTTGCGGGTAGCAATTTGTTTCCTGAGCATTGTGGGCCCTTCGGTCGTACTGGGTTGAAACGATAATTGTTAAGCGCTGTTTCAGTGCGGTTCCGTTCAGAGACTTCTGCCCGGGTTCTTCACTGGCGTGCTTCTAAGTATCCGTCTTTTCAGATTTAGATAAGCCAATATTAAGCTGCGTTCGCAGACGTATAAGATCCGCAGCATGGTGGATTTGTACATTTCGGCGGCAGATGAACTTCTGATGTTTCGAACGATGCTCACCGGACACCCACTCCATTACATCTCTTCAACTTGAAGCAGAATTGGATGCTCGGTGGTCTCCGGTTAAAACGGCAAAAGTTACCGCCATCTTCGAGGCACGAACCATGAAAGACGGCGAAGCACTGTTAAGAGTCGATCAGAAAGCGGTTCGAGGCAAGCTTTGCTGCCTTTAAGCGAGGTCGTGTTTTGATCACGGAAGTGAAACAACGTCTGGAGCAGGCAAATCCTTTCCTACTAGAGGGGACCCACTTTTATTACTGGGGCACAGCATCCATGTACCCCCTTGTGACATTCCGCCCTTTCAAGGGAGCTATGGTGCATGGTCAACGTTTCGTGATATGTTTACAGCGTTGTTCATCAACAATACACGGCTCTCCAATGCGGAGAAATTTTACTACCCGGGGGAACCACATGAAATTGTGTCCAAAATTCCAATAAAAGTGGCGGGTTTCCCACAAGTGTGAGGAAACTTACTTGGCGGTACGACAATAAGCGCATTCAGATCAACAATGAATTGAAGACACTATTAAAAGAGAAGATGGGGAGGGGAAATTAAACGCCTACAACATGACATCGGTAATTGTATCGCTGCAGTGGCGTCTTACGGCATCGACGCTGGTAGTTGGGATGCCATTTTAGTGTACCTATACTACATGCAACTGCCTGAGCTCACACTGTCTCTGTGGGATCAAACCATGGGGGGTCGCGCAGAAATTCCGGAATGGAAGGCGAAGGATGATTTCTTGTCATTGCGGTTTCATACACTCGAGGCGATTTCGGATCTCCGATCGCAAGGCTTAAGTTCACCACAAATAAGGGTTCAACCAAATCAACCGCGATCTGCACGGGTGCAAACCCATCCAGTAAGTGTTACCCCGCAATGGTGCAAAGGCGGTCTGCACACTCGGTGCGAAATTCTCCTGCGTTCCAGGCCGCCACACTCGCAAATATCGCGGCCGGCAGATAGAGCTGGGCCGAGTTCAAGTCATTCGAGTGGTCGCATCTCAGTTTGTGGCTTAAATATTAATTGCCTTCGTGGCAAGGTAAAGGCCTTGAGGCCGATTTAAATAGCGTGCGAGCTTTGTACGCAAAGCGAACAGAGACGAACAAACATTACAGATCAGAAGATAGCAAACATTACAACGGCCTTAGTTACTATAGAACATCAGGGAATCTAGTACACGACCCGGGCTCTGATAGACTCTAGTTCTGAGAGATCCTTTGTTTCGGACTGCCTCCAAAAGCGCCTTGAGCTGCCGGCGCACTCAGTACATGCCCAGGTGTCCGGGGTCAGGTAATACCCTTGCTGGCCCCGTTACCAAAGCGTATCACATCACCATGTGGTCGCGGAACGATGCCACAGTGTCTCCAAGTGTCGACTTTGGTGTTCCTTACCTTGACAGGAGAACTGCCACCGCTCCTATTGAGTAAGGGAGAACAACATACACTGATACATTTCAGGTTAGCTCACTCAAGCACTTCACATTCTACCCAAGCCGATTTGTTGATTGGAGGGGATCTTTTCCCTCAGGTCTTACTTGATGGGTTGCGCCGCAACCTAATGGGGTCGCAAATTGCCCAAGAAACGGCCTTTGGCTGGATCATTACAGGGCCTATGCCAGATGACCGGATATCCACTTTCACAACTCGCGTGCAAGGCTTTGAAACTGATTCGCTCGATCACCTTCTGCGGCAGTTCTGGGAAATTGAACAGCCTCCGCAAGATCGGAAGCTCTCCGAAACTGACCAAGATTGCCTTAATCTGTACTCCCAGACTACTCGTCAGGATACTACGGGGCGTTATATAGAATCTCTCCCGTTTAAACAATGGTTTGTTCCAGAGAAGTCTTTAGGAGCGTCGCACTATATATCCGTTCGGTAATTTGAGCGCAACTAATCCCGGCTGATAGCAAGATAAGCAACAGTACCACGCGGTAGAATTCGAATACGTGACGTTAAATCACTCCTAGGCCTCATTATTACTTGTCGCATCATGCAGAAATCAAGCCAGAGAGTACGACCACCAAGCTTCGCGTGGTGTTCAACGTCTCACAGACGACTTCCAACACGGTCAGCTTGAATGACGTGTTGCACACAGGGCCAGTGTTGCAAGCAGACCTGACCCGGCTAATAATCCAGTGGCGTATGTTTCGCTATGTTCTTAACGGGGACATACAAAAGATGTATCGCCAGATTCTGGTTGAGCCAAGCCCGAAATCTTAGCAGAGAATTATGTTTAGGAAATCTCCCGACAGTGAGATCGCTGATTATGAATAGAAAACGGTCACCTTTGGGGTGAATTGTGCTCCTTATCTTGTTATAAGGACACTTTTGCAGTTAGCAGACGACGTGGAGAGCAGGTTCCCAGGTTGAAAACTATCTCTCTCTTTCACGTTTAGAACTATTTGGGGCGACACATTTAGCAGAATTGATTTTCCCTCTTAAACCTTTGTTGAATATTTCAGATGAAAACTTATTTTACTTGACCGATTCTTCAATTGTGTTGAGTGAAAAGTGTTCGTGGCCAACCGAGTCACTGCCATTACCAGCAAGCTGGTGGCGAACAACGGGCGTCATATCCGCACAGAAGATAACCCAGCAGCTTTAGCTAGCCTTGGTGTGTCACCTGATGCACTACTCCACAACAAACTCTGGTGGCCCGGCCTGGCTGCTGCACGAGCGAGAACGGTGGCCCCCTCCGTTGGAAGAAAACTTGTTAGCCACCGATGAAGAGCAACGACCTGCAAAGTGTCATGTGGTGTATGTGTCCTTTGCGGTTGAGCCAATGTTGCACTTCTCCTCATTGTCTAGGGCCCTCCGAGTGTTAAGTTTTGCACGCCCCTTTATGCGCTACTGTTTGGTGAAACATCGGGATACGACTCCTGGCAAGAGGTCCCCGCTTACTCGGGCAGAAATCGATGAAACGACCACAAGTCTCATTGTGCTAGCGCGGCAAATATATTTCCCAAAGGAGTACCTCTCACTTGCGGCACAGGAGCCGGTATCCAGCTCCAGTTCGCTTTTGGCTCAGAATCCATTCGTGCACTCCGACGGTACTCTGCGCGTAAATGGTCGGTTGGCCCTCACTACGCATTTAATATTTTCAGAGAGACACCCTATCATTCTGCACAAAGGAGAGCGAGTCGAATCGAAGTGGATGCATAAATTTTTTTGCGCGAAATTTTTTAAAAATCTACTAAGTGTAGACGGTAAATACGTGCGGAAATCGTGGAAAGGGTAGCTAAAGAGCATACCCCGGTCCGGTGAAAGTGACAAGTGTAAATTGTGGACGCGGTCGGGAAAAAATAAGGCATTTAAATTTTCTGTCTCTGCCAGTGATTTGCGGCAGTTTTGGTTCTGCGTCGGTTTATCCGCACGGCAGAGCCAAAACGGCAGCGATCTCTGCCTGCATAGTGCCCAGCTGAGCAGTGGCTTGGTCTGAAAGTACCAGACCCCTGAACGGCGAAGCTTAGGCGGGTGGAACACTGCGGATACGGCGAGTTTTGTGCCTAGGCAAATAGAAGTTTATTTATTTAAACTTAGTAAATTTGCCTTCGCGTCGTTAGGCAGTTTTTGCAATTTCCCGCCTCTCAATCGGCATATCTGAAAATTGAGAGAGCGCTGGAAATTGTGCACTTGGTGTGTGTGTGTGGTGCACTGAAGCAGAAGAGCAAGGAGAGAGAGAGAGAGACTCCAATAAATTTAAAAATAAAAAGTGTTGCCAACGCCCCAAACGCAGATAAGTATCGCTTTTGGTGTGTTTTACTTTTTACTTTTTTCCCTTTTTCCCCCTTTTAGCAATTTACAGAGTGGAAACGACGTTGAGAAAGAAACTGCAAAATTCTGTATATTTCGCATAAAAACGAACGGATTATGAGGGTCCAGCGTTCGCCTGATTCGGGGCGGAAAAATCAGGAGGTAGGTACGAAAGTTCTTAATGAGCAACCAGTTCTCGAAGACCCATTCGGAAAGAACTCCAGAATGGCTCGCTCACCGGAGAGATTAGTGCCTGACGCGGGGCAAGAGCGTTCAAGCTCGTCACCTCCATGCATGGAGCATGTGCAAACGATGAGAAAGGCGAGCACGGGCGATCCGTTCACCTTACTTGGCCAGAATCTGGAAGAGCTGGCTTCGATGATGGGTGGCAACCCGCCCCGCAGATCCATTCACCAGCCTATGAGGACCCTGGTCGAGACGTTACAAGATCTGTACCAGAAAGCAGAGAGGCAGTGGCAGTGCAGAGGTAACGCTGTACAGGAGACCAGCGGAGGTACGCAACGTTTGCTGTGGACAAAGTGTGCGCAATCCGCGAAGCGCCTGCGGGAGGACAACATTAGTCCCAAGGCGACGGAGGGGCAAGGCATCGCTGTAATTGCTCCCGCAGCCAAAGAGAGCAGTGGGCCAATGCAGCAGCAGGGACTGAAGCTGAAAACGCATGTGACGGAATCAGGGTCAAAATCACCAACAGCAAAACAGGTGCGAACGGGAATACCACAGGCTACGGCAGTGCCTCGACCCAGCACTAGTGCAGAGTGGATCAAGGTGCAAAAATCGCAGAAGAAATTGAAGTCTACGGCTAGGACCATTAGACCAAAAACAGATGCAATAATTATAAGTGCGAAAAATGAAGCGATGTCATACGCCAACATCTTACGGAGCGTAAAGGAATGTGAGCAGCTGAAGTCACTGAATGACGCTGTGAAGACTATCCGCCGAACGCAAAAAGGGGAACTGCTCATAGAGCTGAAGAGAGCCAAAGAAGTGAACGCGGCCACATACCAGACGGCCATTGAAAGCGTGGTAAAGGACACAGCCACAGTGAACGTACGCACGCACATGGTGACGCTACAGTGTAAGGGACTCGTCGCGGATATCTCTTCGAAAGAAGAGATCTGCGATGCACTGCGAGACCAGGCGAACATACGGCGCCCAGATGTGGAAGCAATTAAAAGCTTGATAAGAGGCTATGGTGGTGCACAGACGGCCTTTTTAAGCCTACCGGCGGAGGATGCCAAGAAGGCACTGGGATTGAAACATCTGCGGGTAGGATGGGCGAGCTGCCGACTAACAGAAGTCGTAACGCCACAACGCTACTATAAGTGCTGGGGCTATGGGCACAAGGCGGCTGGATGCAAAGAGCCGGATCGAACTGGACTCTGCCGAAAGTGTGGCGAGACTGGCCACATGGCTGCGAATTGCCAAAATGAAGCAAAGTGCGCTTTGTGCAAGGGGGCGCATCCAGCGGGCAGCATGAAATGTCCACGACACCAGGAGGCATTGGAAAAGAAGAAGGTATGAGAGTACTTCAGCTCAACCTAAATCATTGTGAAGCTGTAAAGGATCTTCTGATGCACTATAAGAATGAAGCGATGGCAGATGTGGCGCTACTTTCGGAACCATATGCAAGGAAGAATTCCCCAAACTGGTCTGCGGATGAAACAGGCAGAGCAGCCATCTGGGCGATTGGGGAGACCACCCCTCAGAGCAAGATGGCAACCAGAGAGAGCGGTTATACCTGGGTGACGCTGGAGAAAATTTAACTCTTCAGCTGCTACGGTCCTCCAAGTTGTACGCTAACACAGTTTGGAGAAATAATGACATCACTGATGGAAGAAGCGAAGGGCATACATGCCATAATTATTGCAGGCGACTGACAATTACAGACGATTGAGCAATAATACTCATGACTTATTCACATTGGTGGTTGCCCGCCACGACAGTGAAGAGGTTTTAGTTGGTTGATGTCCCACACTGACTAATTTGGTTAAAGCTTTCCCCTTCGATAAAAAAAAAGTCATCCCTTACATAATGGCTAGACTCGTTTAGAATATATAGACGAGATTAGATCTTTCTTTCAAAACTAACGTACTAATACTAGATATACTAATACTCAAGGCCGACAAAGGGAACAAGGCGGAAGCTATGAGTCGAGAGGACTATGACCAAACAATGCAAATAATGTTAAATGACGTCACAAAATTTCAAGTATTGAAACGAGATCCAACTGCAACAGCACAGCAAAAAAACAATGACTTGGTAATTAAGAATACTAACAATTGGCGACAAAGTGTTCCACCAGGAGAATATAATAAAAATAAAGGCGATTTTAAGTCACAACGATTTCCTGAATAGACTTCAAAACAAACTTATCAAAAACAACAAAGTGAAAAAGGCCAATACCAAAGTAGAGAATACAACAAAAATATACAAATCAATGACACAAAAGGGAATTTTCAGAAAGATTCGAAACATCGAATATGCACAATACCGTTAGGTGGTCACCTTGTTGCGGTGTAGGGGCTTACTGTGGGCTGGAACATGGCACATGAAAGACGGTACCATGGCCCACTACACCAAACTAAGAATTAACTCCAACGGGCTCAACAAACCTGCAGTAAGGGTGCTTACTGGGATAATTACCGGGCATTGTGCTATCGCACCAATGCTTCAACGTTGGCGTATTCCATCGAGCGGGCTATGCAGGAGTTGCCACGATGAAGAAGAGATAGTATCGATTCATCACTTTTCATGTCAATGTCCAAGACTGCAGTTGAACCGACTTCAATGTTTGGGATCGGGCTTCTTCACAAGTTTGACAGAGATAACGAAGGTGGACTTATCGGATCTCCTCACTTTCAACTGGAAAACCAAATGGTTTAATAAGGATGGTACTTCCAATGTATACTGAAATCGACGGTAAGGACGAGTATGCCTCCTCTTGGCATTTTTGAATGCAGTCACAATTGACATAGATGTCTCCGAGTGAAAGTGCGGATATTTCGTATCTGCACACGCCTTCGCAACCTAACCTAACCTAAATCCAACGCACAGGTTGAAAGTAGTCTTCTACGATTCCTGCTCAGTCGTTAAGGCTAGTTAGTGGAGTGGTCCTACTGGTTCATATCAAACGTGTCGTTGAGATCGCCGGATCGCTTAGACGCTAACGAATTGGTCACCCCTTCGGGGAAGCGCGGTATTTCTTTTCAGACCAATGGCCCACTTTCAGTACGGTCATGTCTCTGCTGGACTTGGGTTGCTGATTTCCGGGCGGGGGAGAAGGAAAACTCCCTGGGGCAGGGTTCAGCATACCTATTGACACAAACACACCTTAAACTCACGGCGGAACAGCTGTGCCAGTGAGCTTGATTGACGGGGTAGACTTAATAGCGAACTCCGTAGGAGGTCCGGTGCACCTACGGTTTCAATTAACCTTACCATGGGAGCGCCCGTGGGTGACCAAAACGCAAAAAAAAATTGTAAAAAAATATGGAAAAAAAATGTAATTTCAAATGTGCAAAATGTGGCTACAAAGCGCCAACAGCCATCATTGGTCGAGGGGCAACTGGTCCCATCGCTGATGAAAGTATGAAATACGACCTGTTAGGGGGCACCCGGTCCCTTGTCCGACAGGCCGGAGGAGATGGATATCTACTTAGCCAGGAGTCGGCTGGGATGTCTATCTCCTCGGAACAGGACAGAAATCTTCTTGAACCTGCTCTAGAGAAGAAGACTCCTAAGCATAGGGTGAAGCTGACCGGCGCTGGACGTAAAAGGTTCAAGGCTTTGCTTGCCAGGGGCATATCGCTGGAAACAACTCTGTTCTTGGCAGCAAATCCTGCCAACGTTTCTGCGCGAACGACCCCAAAAAGATACCGATCAGATGGCTCCCGGCCGACATCGAGCTCTAGGCCGACAAAGCGGTTTGCACAAGAGGGCAAAATAAATATTGACAAATTGTCATTAGTGCCCCCAGCTGATCCGCCGGTTTGTGGTGAGATGAAGGAGGTAGAGGGAGACCTTACTTGGGAGCGAGCCTGGTCCCAGAAAGAAGAAGGCAGTGGCCTCCTTAAAAACAGCAGCCGTGTACGTTGATGATTTAATTATAGGTAGCACGGTCAAAGAAGACATTGAACTTATTAAGGCAAAGGTGGCAAGCGAACTCAAGTTGGTGGATTAAGGTCCGTGCTGGATTTGCCTGACATCCCATCGGACGCGTCCCCAGGTGGCGGATAGGGGGACCCGTGGTAGGCAAATGACATTACTTCTGAACCTCTTAGGAGGGGCGGGAGTTATGGCTGTCTGTCTATCACAATGATGGTATAGAGAATGGGTACCATCCGCGGACCAAACTGGCTAGGGAGGAGTCCCAAACAAAAACCACTGTCTGGCGATGGACAACAATAGGTTAATTACTCCAGGTGGAACCCACGCATGTGGAAATCCACCCGCTTCGGCGGCAGGGGCACGGATTCTGGAGGCCTCAACCATCGCCTATATCAGCGAGAGCGCATCCTGGAGGAGACGGGGATTGTTACCGCAATCTCTTCTTCTTCAGAGACGGAGGAACGTACCCTGGATCCAGAGGGCCTGCGTCGGGAAGTCACCACAGTGGCGGAACGACCGACCAGTGGTTCTAGGGCAACGCGAACTCAAGCGAGGAGATAGAGAAAGAAGCGGCTTGATAGGCTCCTGCAGGAGAAATCCTCACGTGGCTCTGCCGGCCCTTCTGTGTCGACTCCCTCCAAAAGGCCCAGGTCGGCGGAAGTGACACCCACGGAAGCCACCGAGCCTGCGGAGGGATTGACCGCTCCGAAAGCTCGCTCGCGAGGTAAGCGGCGGAAGATTGTTGCTGAAAACAGCATTCCCACCTGCCCTGCAGCTGTTACTGCTGGTGGCGCCACGACCCCAAAGGGTACGAGCGAAAGCTCGGTGGCGGCTAATGTGGCGGGGAAGAATGTTGCAAATAAGCTGCAACTTGCCCAGCCCCTCGTATCCAGCAAAACCATCTGCCCGGCGAAATCTCTGCCAGTGGCGGGTGGTGAGCTGGACTTTCGCCCAAGCACTTCCAAAGGTGCAGCCAAGCCATCGTACAGCGAGAAGGCTAACGGCCCGCAACCAATGGCGGTGATTGGGTAGCTAGGGCTTGACCATCAGCTAACTGATGCAGAAATAAAACACTGCAAAGGTCACCTGATGCGTCGCGTCATTGCCTCCGGTCCTGAAGCTAATGCGAAGGGCTATGAGACAAAGGACGGCACTCTACAGGTGTCGAGCGCGTCTCAGGCCAACTTTGATTGGCTCAGGGGTGCAGTCAATGACGTGCCCCCATGGGGATAACTCGCTTCGCGGTCTATAGCGAAGCAGGCGTGTCCCTCAGGAAGGCCATCTGCTGGATTCCGGATCCCGATCTGACGACCACAGATATCCTTTCTTGTCTGCGTGCTCAGAACCCTGGCATCAACACGAGGCTTTGGAGAGTTCTTTCGCACACCAGGGGTAGCAACCGGGATGGTAAAGAAGGTGCTAGTCTTGTGGTGCGAGTGGATGAGGCCACTGTTGATGTCATGGTTTCTCGGCACCGGAGCCGTCTGAGTCTCTTCTTTGGGACTGTAACCTTTCATGTCTTTCCCAGATGAATGGCTCGGACGATTCTCGTAGCTATCGTCCTTTGACGGTAACGCAGATCAACTTGCAGCATTCTAAAGCCGCTACTTTACTCCTAAGTAGACGACTCACCCAGCTGCACACATCATCCCACATAACAACAGTACAAGAGCCCTGGGTCTTTAGGGGTCGTCTCTGTGGCCTTGGCTTGTTGAAAGGGGCCACGATATTATATGACAGAAACTCGATTAGAACTAGAGCCGGGCTTATAATATCATCCCATCTCGCAGCGACCTGCCTTGACGCATTCTGTTGTCAGGATCTGGTTGCGGCAGAGATTAGTTTTAACAGTATGCACGGATGGTCGAGGTTTGTGATTGCATCTGCTTACTTTCCTTACGATGCTTTGGAGGCGCCACCACCTGGGAAGGTCGCTACTCTCGTGGGGTTCTGTGAGCGGCGCAGTCTTGGTCTGGTTCTTTGCTGCGATGCTAATGCCCAGCATACGATCTGGGGCAGTAGCAAGTGCAATGAGCGGGGCTCTCGACTTTTCGAGTATATTGCCTCCTCCAGCCTGAACATCCACAATGTAGGCAGGCAGCCTACTTTTGTGACTACGAGAAGGCAGGAGGTAATTGACGTCACCCTGTCAAATCCAAGACTGGGGTGGTCGATCAACAACTGGAGGGTCCTCACCGAAGACTCGTGCTCGGACCACAGATACATTGAGTTTCAGTGTGGCGAGCGGGCGCAGATGCCATTGCCCACCAGAAACCCAAGAAAAACAGACTGGCCAAAGTTCAGGGAGGCACTGCGTAGCAATCACGTGACGCCACTGAAACTTCGCAAGGAGCAGAACATTGAGGCGGCTGTTGAACATCTCAACACCACTCTAACACACAGCTTCGAGCTAGCCTGTCCAACTAGACCTCCTCTTAGCCGGACTCCTGTTCCATGGTGGAACCGAGAGCTTCAGGTGCTGAGGCCTGAGTCTAGAAAACTCCTCAACCGGGCCTTCAAGACGAATCTTGATGAGGACTGGGAACGATATCGACGTGTTCAGAGGGACTACAAGAAGCTAATTCGGGACTCGAAAATTACTTATTTTAGAGACTTCTGCAGTGATATCGAATCCCGGAGTAACCTGATGGCTCCTATACAGAGAGGCAAAGTGAGACACTCAGCTTGCTGTTGGAGTCACACTTTCCAGGAAATCAAGTAAGCATAGCCCGTCAACAACCACCTTTGGTCGGAACTGTTGTCAGGGCAGCTGCACCCTCTCGACATGATTGGTATGTCGCCGGAACTGTGGCGAATGTGGCTGCTATTAGATTTGCTATCAAATCCTTTGACAGCTTCAAGTCGTCCAGACTGGATGGCATATATCCGATTGTGTTGAAGGAAGGCATTGAGTTAGTGATGGCAGCACTGAAGAAGATCTTCACTGCATGTCTCGCACTGGCCTATGTACCACGCTCTTGGAGGATGGTGAGGGTTGCTTTCATTCCTAAGGTTGGAAGAGACGACTACACCAATCACAAGAGCTTCAGACCTATTAGTATGACCTCGTTCATGCTAAAAAGTTTAGAACGGCTGGTGGAGCTTCGCATGTGTAGGGAGTCTCTGAAGACGCATCCACTCTCTCCATTTCAGCATGCCTATCAAAGCGGAAAATCCTGCGAGACGGCTCTGCAA
Organism: Clusia tigrina; assembly: GCA_920105625.2. NCBI lineage: Eukaryota > Metazoa > Arthropoda > Insecta > Diptera > Clusiidae > Clusia > Clusia tigrina. Next base: position 146,446,480 of record OV050033.1, read on the forward strand.
AACCTTGTTGGAAGGATAGAGCGAGCCATCGACAGGAAAGAATACGCAATAGGTATCTTTGTGGACATAGAGGGTGCGTTTGACAATGCTACTTTCGACAGTATATGCGGCTCTGCTAGGCGGCATGGCTTAGACCGGGTCCTAGTAAATTGGATACGTTCAATGCTGGCCCAGAGAATCATAACGGTGCGGGCGGAGGAAGATTTGCTGGTGTCGTCTGGGGTTAATGGAGGCTGTCCCCAAGGTGGTGTACTGTCTCCATTGCTCTGGTGCATGGTAATCGATCCCCTGCTTAACGCCATTAATGACTCGGGTGTATACGCTCAGGCATATGCGGATGATGTTGGCAGTCTTGTGACAGGTCCATCCCTTATGATTGTCTGCAGAAGGGTGCAGAGAACTCTGGATATGATTTGACACTTGGTGCAGTGCGAATGGGCTATCGGCTAATCCTGCCAAGACTGGTATTGCCCTCTTTACCAGAAGGAGAAAGCTTGATGGACTTATTCTGCCTACACTAAAAGGAGTCACTATCCAGCTATCCAAGGAAATCAAATATCTTGGAATCATCCTTGATAACAAACTTCTTCGGAAAACACATGTCGAACTGAAGATATCCAAAGCACTGTCAGTTTTCTGGCAGTGTAAGGGTGTTTTTGGTAAGACATGGGGTCTTTCCCCTAGTAAGGTCCTATGGATCTATACAGCTATGGTAAGACCTCTTATCACCTATGCATCGATGGTTTGGATGAGCAGACTCTCTCTTGTAGGGGTCAAAAAAGCTCTATCTACGTGCTGTGGCCATATGTTGTACCGGAGCATTTCCGACTACTCCAGGCCCGGCACTTGATGATTTGGTGAATCACCCGCCACGGAGTCATCCGCGGAGAGGCCGTTAAGGCCATCTGCAGAGTGAAACATAGTGGCCACTGGTATGGGGTGTGCTCGATGTTGGACGACGGCGCAGGCACTGACATCGATTCTGCAATCCTGTCTATGCCCCCGGACTCCATGTCGTCAACCGTCATACTAGAAAAGCGGTACAATGTGTTGCTGCCAGAAGCTCTTTTGATTTACTTACTTTAAATAAATAAATTAGAAAAAAAACCTATTGTGTTCAAATTATAAATCAGAGGCAAAACGATGGACTCACTAACCAATCTTGCTCCCCTGAGAAACAAAAGGTGCAATCCCAAACCAGTGGTAGAGTCACTATCTCGGCGATTTGCGTGATCACTTTAGGTGTTTATAATTTGTATTATTTTAATTATTATATTTCCCTTTTTTTATGAAATTTTTCGCGTATTGTTTGAGTGTCCCAACGTAGCTGTCCTTACTATAATAACGTTGTTATAACTCCGTAACTGACACCGTTCCAATTATTCTCTCACCCGTCCACATATGCTTCTAAAATGCAACAACGAGGTGCGCTGTTGTAATGCATCCACAGTTGATAATATAGCCATGTGAGCCGATTGGTTGGATGTTGGCGTTCTGACAACAGTTGTCGCCACTCTCAACTATAAAAGCCATCTGCTTAGGAGTCGTGCTGGCCACGAATAGTATTGACAATAAATAAAACGCAGACAGAGCCAGGAGTTTCTGGTTTTGACCGACTCTCCCTGGGACACCTACGCAACGCAGACAGAGCCAGGAGTTTATAGTTTTGAGCGACTCTCCCTGGAGACTAGCACAAAACCACGGACACTACCACGAACACACAGACAGGTAGTAGTAAAATATATTTATATATGTATAGGAAATAGCTAGTAAGAAAACTATTTGATTCAATTTTGAAATTAAATAAAGACATTTAATAAAACCAATACAACAGCGATTAAATTTCTGTAAGCGACCCTGGAACCCGCTGAGTATTTACCCCAACGAAATTGAGTCGTTACAAAGTATGTAAATCGAAATAGTCCTTTACCACGGAAACAACAAATGCTGATTTAAGCAGCATTTCTTATAAAGCTGAACTTATAAGTAAATAATTTACAATAATTAAGAAAAGGGACAGAAGCAAAGTGTGGGAGATATTTGGTAAAATACAAAATGAAAGAGGAGAAGAGATGCCCAATGCAGTGGTGTGCAGGACGCCCTACTGCAAAAAGGAATGGCATGCGTCTCTTTACTGAATGGACTGTTGAAAATTGTAACCACACTTAAAATTGTTGCAGATTCGGGGTTAAGAAAGATAGCCCAACATTTGCTCTCCACAGGCATAAAATATGGAAGAAATGTTGACATTGAAAGTATTTCACCACACCCCACAACAATTTCCCGAAATACAGATCATTTATAGTGAAAAAACCAAATCTGGTAAAGATTCAGTTAAAAGCATTGGATTTGGCCTTACGTCAGACCGGTGGACAGTCAACTATTTGAGGACACCTTGCCTAGCATTAACGATGCATTATGTAAAGGAAGGCAGTTTAATTAGCATACTTTTAGGATTAAAATCTTCGGAGGAAAAAAGGTGGACACGTAAGGGAAACGATTTGTTACTTTGTTTTCAACTCAACTATGAAACATGTCGTTTTTTTTTTTTTTGCAGCTGATAATATAAGTAAGAAAGTCCAAGAGCTCCAAAGGCAGTTCAGTTGCGATTTGAATAAAAATGCTATTATTGTCACTGATAGAGGATCGAATATGGAAGCAGCTTTTCGATCGTATAATCACATTGTAATTTGGCTTTATATGCCCGAGTTTACCGGCGAGAGAAACAAACTTTTTAATAGAAAAAAAACTTTAGTTTATATATTTATTTAATTTATATTTATTTCACTATTTTAAATATTGAAATTTTTGTTTAAAAATGACTTTAAAAGAAGTTCCGTTGTTGAATGTAAACTGGTATGTAGATATACATACAAGTGTCACCAGGACCAAGGTGAACAAAGTAAGAGTGGTCCGATATTACCGTTCATACATATGTATAACTAGAAGTGGCCTGATAGAGCAGTTACTTAATATTCACCATTTACGAAATAATGCTTTGCATAAGTCTATGAAGCAAGTAAATGATGTACGAGTATGTGGAGCAACTATGCCGTTTGTGCTCCAAATTAGTGAAATATTTCAAATTATCTGGCTTTATGGCACATCTAAAAAGCTTGAGGGGCAAAAATATGCCACCATGCATCTTGAGTTGATATGTTTCGCTTGAAAAAGAAATGTTCTGCTGATTCTGTGGATTCGTTAGTTTCTAAACAGTTCAAAGAAAAATCATACATTAACTTAGAATCGATTGTTATCAACAATTTGACAAGAAACTCCGACAAGAAACTAATTCATTTTAATGAAGACGAAAACAAAGAGATAAAAGGCGAGTGCAAGCGTATGATGAACAGTTATCATGATGATGCATCCCAACAAGAGAACCAAAGCGAACTAATATCTGCGTTTTCTGCAGACTATGCAGAACTTTTACACGATTTTGTGCAGCTCTCCGAAGTCCTTAGTTTAGAGGATAACTTAAATAAAGAATTGCATATGTATCAAATCAGCCTGCAACTTCCCGAAACCAAGAGGAAAACCAAAACCCCCTTGGTGGAATTCGGAAATTGCTGAGCTACGAAAAGTATGTCGCAAGCTCTTCAACAGAGCCAAAGCTACAAATGACTGGCTCCCTTTCAAAGACAAGCAAAGGGAACTCAAGTATATGGTTAGGAGATCCAAACGAGCGTCTTGGCGAGACTTCTGTGGCAACATAGAAAGCTCGTCCGAGACAAGTAGACTCCGGAGGATTCTCAATACCACCCCTCGGGCTCTGGAATGTATTCAGAGATCGGACGGTACCTGGACCGACTCTGAAACCGACACTTTGGACGACCTAATAGAAACACACTTCCCGGGGAATGAAATCTTTGTGGATTGCAGGTCTTTTAACACCAACCACTCAACCCAATTCCAAATGACCAACACGCATATTCAGTGGGCCATCAACAGCTTTAAACCTTTTAAATCTCCCGGGCCTGATGGTATCATTCCCGCGGACATTCAGCACACTGCAAGTGCGGTTGCGCCCTGGCTACTGCATATTTATAATGCATGCCTAAGATGGTCGTACATTCCCATAAGCTGGAGAGAAGCTTGAGTAGTTTTCATCCCTAAAGCGGGAAAGTCGACCCACACCAAGCCTAAGGACTATAGGCCAATTAGCCTGTCCTCCTTTCTTTTCAAAACACTGGAAAGAGTCCTTGACATACAAATCAGGAGCTCTATTAATTCCACGTGCCTTTCCAAATCACAACATGCCTACACTAAAGGCAAGTCTGTGGAAACAGCGCTTCACGTGCTCATTGAGCAAGTAGAGAAATCTCTTGCCAACAAAGAATATACTCTTGCAGTATTTCTCGATATAGAAGGGGCATTCAACAATATTTGTCCCTCCGCCATCACGAAATCCTTAGTAAACCTGAACCTGGACCCCAGCTTGGTTAGGTTCATCGAACAGCTACTGAAAACACGCGTCATTAGCTCCTCAATAGAAAACGTACATGCTAAAAGGACTGTCAAGAGAGGTACTCCACAAGGTGGTGTGCTCTCACCCCTCATATGGAATTTGACGGTGAACACACTACTTAGGAGATTAGATCAGACCGGCTGCAACACTATAGCTTATGCGGACGACATTGCTATCTCTGTGTCCGGTAAATATCTGTCAACACTATCAGAAAAGCTAAGCTACACTCTTATCATTCTGTCCCAATGGTGTCTTGAAGTTGGCCTAGATGTCAACCCTTCCAAAACTGAGGTCATGCTCTTCACCAGGAAGCATAAAATACCAAGTTTTGACTTACCCAAACTTAATGGGAATACGCTTAGCCTAAGCAATAGCGTCAAGTATCTAGGTCTGATCCTGGACCCTAAGCTCCATTGGAAAGCAAATCTGGCGGAGAGGGTACGGAAAGCCACGTGTGCTCTGTACTGTTGCAAGAGGGCCATGGGAACAACATGGGGCGTCCAACCTCGAACCATGTCCTGGCTCTATGCGGCGGTGGTTGAGCCGTACTTTCTCTACGGCGCTGTTTTCTGGTGGCCCGCAACTGACAAGGCGGCGAACCTAAAACCTCTTGACAAGGTTAGAAGAAGGGGCTCTGCGTACCACCTCTACCAAAGCTCTATTTGCATTCCTACATTGGTTGCCCACTAGGCTTCTGGTTAGGCAACAAGCAAAATGCTCGGCAACCAGACTCAATTCTATATCGCGCTGGACTAGACTGAACCTGGGCCACACCAATATTCTGATGCAGGACACGCCCGTACAGGCGGACGTCGACTATACGTGCTCTACACCTAATCTAAACCACGGGTTCGACACTTACATTCCTAGTAGAGAGGAATGGTCCAACAATTTAGTGGTCACTGGCAGTTCCATTGGCATATATACGGATGGCTCCAAACTGGAGAATAAGGTCGGTTGCGGCATCTTCTCCAGAAAACTTGGCATCAAGCTCTCCTATCGTCTCCCTGACCATTACAGCGTCTTTCAGGCGGAAGTAATGTCAATATTTCAAGCGTCCAAGTGGCTTATTCGAAATGAAGTATGCGATGTGATGATACGCATATTCACGGACAGTCAGGCGGCAGTCAAGTCACTGGCTGGTGTATTCACTACCTCTAAGCTTGTACTCGATTGCCGCTCCTCCCTGGACGTCGTCTCAGGTAACTCACAAGTTCACATATGCTGGGTGCCTGGACATAGCGACTAGGTACGCTGCTCCCTGACATCTCCCCCTCCTTTGATGTAGGTGTCCCACTGGCCACGGTCAAATGGGCCATACAACGTGACTACCTCGAGGCAGCTAAAAAAGCCTGGGTAAATGAACATACCTGTAGTGTTGCCAGACAAACCTGGAGCACTATCGACATTAGGCGTACTAGTCAGCTACTCAATATTAGCAGGAACTCCATCGGCACTATAATAAATGTGCTCACGGGACACTGTCTGATCGGGAAACATGCTGAAAGATTAGCACTGCCCCATAATGACTTCTGTCGCAGCTGTGGCTCTGAGGAGGAGGAAGAAACAGTACTTCATCTCATGTGTCAGTGCCCAGTTTTGGCCAGGCGTAGATTAAAATTCCTAGGCTCACCTTTCTTCACTTCCTTAACCGAACTATCTTCCATCAACATCAAGGACATAGCCAGGTTCATTTCGGAATCACTGTGGTTCCCAAAATTCTAGACGGGGGAGTCGCGTCGTCTCAGTGTGGTACCACAACGAGCCATTCTATGTGCTTAAGTGTGCTTTTTGCGACAAAGGCTGCCACTCCTACCTACCTACCTATATCTCCACTAACCATAATGTCAGACTCATGGAGATCATCTCAACCACATAATTGAGCAGAAAAAACTAATACCTGCGCACAAATTTGGTTTCCGCAAGAAACACTCAACCATTCATTTATCAAGTCCACAGAATAACTCGAGTTATTGAAAACGTCTTCGAAGAAAAAAAGGAGTATGGCGGGCTCCCACGCGGAAAGGAATGCAAGAGCAAAAGAGACGACGACATAACGATCGCTGTGCATACAAGTGGCAGGAATATAGCACAAAAGAAAAGCAAGGAAATAATATTCAAACGCAGGTCGGTAATTTAAATATTATTAACCGCCAGCGGAAAGGAACCATGGTTGCAACAACAGGGCGTGCAAGAACAACAACACACCGCAGCAGCTACTACGAGCTTGACGACAGCCGGACTTTTCCCGGAAAACGCTGAGGGTCGCCTAAGGTCAACAGGAATGACAACAATGCCTTGGCCTTAGCAACAGGAAGCGGTAGTCGAAGCAACGGCCAGCCGGACTTAAGCAACAACAAGAGCTTCAACAGATGCCTATAAAAGCGCCTACAACCGCACATACGGTATCTTTTGCCTGCTACACTTCTCTCGAGTAAGCGCGTGCACACACACACACACACACACACACACACACACACACACACACACACACACACACACACACACACACACACCCACACCCACACACACGCACACACACAAACACACGCACATACACGCACAAACACACAAACACACACAAACACACACAAACACACACAAACACACACAAACACACACAAACACACACAAACACACACAAACACACACAAACACACACAAACACACACAAACACACACAAACACACACACACACACACACACACACACACTCAAACACAACAACCTCAGAGACCGATCCTCTTATAACTCCGGCGGGGAACGAGGTTCCCAACACTATAGGGGAGTGCATTGGCGTGCGCACGGACCCTTTCAAAAAGAGCGCGGTTCTTGCCAGGTCTCCTAAGGACCCCACGCGCAGCATGCCACCCAGGCAACCAGATGATAGTAGCAACATCCGAATGCCTACACCTGCAGCAAGGAGTGATCCCTCAGTTCCAAAAAACACATCTTTTTGGAAACTTGGGGAACAAATCGCGTTACTAGGTGAAATGCTGGAAGATGGAAAGAGGCGCACAATTCATCAACCAATGCGGGACGCGATTGAGAGCATCAGGGTGCTTTATGAGCTCTCAGCGATAGAAGCGAAGGATGAAGCTGCCAAACAAATCATAAGAAGGCACAACTCGTCCCAAACATCGCCGTATTTTATACCAGGAGCAGATCAGAAGCGGAAAAAAAACACACTGATGTAGAGACGCCCCCAACGAAGCGGATAGCTACACCACAGCAAGTTAGGAAGAGGCTCACGAATCGGCGCCACCCCGAAGTCACGGAGAAGAAGGGGCGAGAAATCTCTTCGGCCAAACAAAGTGAGGACACACATGCGCAACCAAACAAGGAACAGGAATGGACAAAAGTTCAATACAAGAAGAAGAGGTTCCGACCAAGAACGGACGCGCTGATAATCACAGCTACGTCCGGACAAACGTGCGGAGATCCTTCGGACCATTAAGGGGAATGGTGCGCTGAAGGAACTCGGTGAAAACGTGAAGGCGGTGCGGCGCACAGCAAATAACGAGCTGCTGCTTGAACTGAAGAGAACCCCGGAAAGTAGCGCCGCGATGTACCAAGTTGCAGTGGTGGGCATCTTGGGCGAGAAGGCTAAAGTCATGGCGAAGACTCGCTCCATAACGATTCAGCTAAGGGATCTCGATGAGGTCACAACAGTATCGGAAGTGTGCGACGCATTGCATAAGCAGTGCGACATAAAACGTGCGGACGAGACTTCAGTTCGCAGTTTCCGAAAGAGCCACCATGGTACGCAGACAGCCTACGTCTGCCTGTCGGACGACGATGCAGCAAAGGTGCTGAAGGTGCAGCCTATACGCATCGGCTGGGTCTTGTGCCGAGTACGCGAGAGCATTTCTCCCACAAGATGCTTCAAATGCTGGGGCTACAACCACCTAGCACGTAATTGCAAGGAGACGGTAGACCGCAGCAACCAATGTAGAAAATGTGGTGAAGAAGGATACCTAGCGGCGGCGTGCACCAATAAAGAAAAATGTGCGCTATGCAAAGGAGGTCACGCAGCTGGCAGCTCCCGCTGTATGGCACGTCAAAAGGCGGTGCAGAGAGGTGGGCGATGAAAATCGTACAACTCAATCTTAACCACTGCGTTGCGGCACAGGACTTGTTGCGGCAAACCGTTTACGAGGGGCAGTTCGACCTTGCCATCATAAGCGAACAGCACCACAACGTGAGAGGATGTCATTGGACACCGGACGCGAGCAGCAAAGCGGCGTTATGGACGCTCGGAAGTAGGATGCACCAAAACAAACCGAATGCACCCAACTCTGGTTTCACCTGGATAAAGCTCGACGGAATATATTTTTTCTCGTGCTACGCTCCGCCGAGTATGGACATAGCGCTTTTTGAACGAATGCTGACGAAACTGGTCGCAGAAGCGAGTGGTAAAACTCCAGCACTTATCGCGGGAGACTTTAATGCTTGGTCAACAACATGGGGCAGCAGGAGCACAAACCGCAGGGGCAGAATGCTGATAGAGTGTCTTGCCACGTTGGATGTTGAACTCCTAAACAATGGGCAACATACATTTGAGGCAGGGGCGAAACGGTCTGCGGTGGATCTTACCTTCGCTCACAACTCGATCTCGCGCACTGCCACATGGAGCATTGGGGAAAGGGGGATCATGCGGCAGACAGCTATAAGTGCCCAGTACACCAGCAGGCGAAAATAAACAGCGGAATATGAAAATAGTGCAGTTAAATCTAAACCACTGCGCGGCAGCCCAAGACCTACTGCACCAAACGGTGAACGAGCATAACTTTGATATAGCCCTACTGTGCGAACAGTATAAAAATATAGATGGGCACGAGTGGGTGACGGATGCCAGTGGTAAAGCAGCCATCTGGGTCCCGAACGGTAGGTGCTTTCAACAAAGAATTGCTGCCACAGAAAACGGCTACACCTGGGTTAAATTCGATGGTCTATACCTATTTTCCTGTTATGCCCCGCCAAGCATGAGTATAGCCGACTTCGAGCGTATGGTCACATCAATGGTGGAGGAGGTTCGAGGGAAATCGCCGGTGGTCATTGCCTCACGAACCTGTGCTAGGTTAGCAAGGCTCATGCCAAACATAGGTGGTCCAAAACAACCAATAAGAGAACTTCTCACAAGCGTCACAAAGTCGATGCTCCAATACGCTGCTCCTATATGGGCCTCTGCCACTAAACATAAGTCATATATGAAGAGTGCAGTATCCGTATACAGGCTGTCGTCGATAAGTGTGAGTTGCGCGTTCAGAACAGTGTCAGATGATGCAGCTAGCGTCATTGCTAACTGCTGCCCAGCCGATATTGTCGCTAGAAAAAAAAAACAGGCATACATGTCCCGGAAAAATAAGGATAACGGACACTCGGCAGAGAAGATCGACGAAAAACACATCGTAGAATGGCAGCACAGATGGGATAACTCGTCAAAAGGCCGCTGGACCTATGAAATGATACCAGATATCAAAACATGGACAACGAGGAAACATGATGACGTGAACTACTATCTGACGCAACTCATATCGGGCCATGGGTGTTTTAGGAATTACTTGCATAAATATAAGCATGTGGAGGATCCCCACTGTCTATACTGCGCCAATGAAATTGAGGATGCGAGGCACGTTCTCCTGGAGTGCGTAAGGTTTGCAACACAACGTCACCACCTCGAAATATTGATGCGGAGGCCCCTAACCCCGACCGGATTGATACAGTTTATGCTCAGCTCGGAGAAGGCATGGGAAGAAGACAATAAGATGGTCGTGCAGATAATGACAAGGCTACGACGGGACGAGCAAATAGCTCGATCAATAGCATGAACAATTAGTAATTGAACACACCTGCCCGGCGAAGCAATACCTTAATTGGCAAGTACCTACGGGAATACAGGATAGAGTGCGAAAGGGGGGTGGTTTAGTACGTAGGCACAAATAATAATTTACGAGTGAATCGTACATACGCTCAGCACGGGCTGACAGTATCTTCAGAAGATTAACCACCCTTGGCCGCAGCTAAAAAAAAAAAAAAAAACACACACACACAGGAGGTCGTGGAGATAAGAGTTGGAAACTGCACCATTACCACGATCCCACGCTTGAAGTACCTAGGCGTCTGGATAGACTCCAGTTTAACATTCAAGGAACACTTGAGGCGTGTAGGTGAAAAGGCGGCTCGGATCTGCTCTTCGCTTTGCCGGATAATGCCGAACCTTGTAGGACCGCGACAGCGGAAGAGACAGCTTATATCAGGAGTTGTCAAATCCGTAATCCTGTATGGGGCGCCCATATGGGCTGATAAGGCGAATGTCATGGCATACGTTCGCACCATAGAGGCAGCCTATAGGAGAAGTGCACTTCGAACGATCTGTGCCCATCGCACTGTGTCCACAGACGCCGCGCTGGTGATTGCTGGTATGATCCCTGTGGACCTGCTGGCCAAGGAGTCGTGGAGGCTATACTACGGCAGAAGTACGCGCGAGTCCAGTGCGGAAGATCGCGTAGTAACCACTAGGCAGCGCACCATATGGGAGTAGCAAGCCCGATGGGATGCGTCTGAGAAGGGCCGTTGGACGTGGAGACTGATTCCTGACCTCCAACGTTGGATGAACAGGTCGCATGGTGACATGAACTACCACGTCACACAAATGCTGACCGGGCACGGAGGTTTCCGCGCATATTTGCACAGATTCCGGCTGGATGAATCCCCCTGTTGTGGAAACTGTGGAGGCACGGTGCCAAAGGACGCGGAGCATGTCCTTTTCGCATGCCCGCGGTACAGCGGTGCCAGAGCGGTGCTTCAGAGAGTTTGCGGAGAGCCCGTGACCCCTGACAATATCGTGCACCATATGCTCGAGTGCCCCAAGACATGGGAACTGGTCTGTGACGCTTCAGCAGAAATAATGCGAGACCTCCGCCACTTGGAGTGGCGACGACGTTTCAAGGGCCTTGATTGGCCTAGGTTAGACATGAAGAGAACGAAGGTACTCTTAGGGCTCAACAAACCTGCAGTAAGGGTGCTTACTGGGATAATTACCGGGCATTGTGCTATCGCACCAATGCTTCCACATTGGCGTATGCTGTCGAGCTGGCTATGTAGGAGTTGCCATGATGAGGAAGAGACAGAGTCGATTCATCACTTTTCATGTCAATGTCCAAGACTGCAGTTGAAACGAGTTCAATGTTTGGGGTCGAGCTTCTTCACAAGTTTGACAGAGATAACGAAGCTAGATTTATCGGATCTTCTCACTTTCATCTGGAAAACCAAATGGTTAAATAGGGATGGAACTTCCAATGTTTATGGAGACCGTGGGTAAGGACTAGTATGCTTCCTCCTGGCATTTTTTTTTTTTTTTTTGAAGGCAGTCACAATGGACATATATGTCTCCGAGTGGAAGTGCGCATACTTCGTATTGGCACACGCCTTCCCAACCTAACCAAACCTAACCCCGGGTTTGTCTAAACGGCAATATGGATTCAGGAAGAAACGATCCACGGTGGATGCAATTGCATCTGTATGCGACATAGCGCGGAAAGCCATGGCTGGAAAAAGGTGGCTGGAAGGCGACAAACAATATTGCGCGGTAGTCCCATTAGACGTTAAAAATGCTTTTAACTCTGCCAATTGGTATCGAATCCTATGTGCTCTGCGCACCTTGCATATCCCTGGATACCTACTAAGAGTCATAGAAAACTATTTCAAGGATAGAACATTGTTATATAACACAGACGAAGATGCAAAAGAGTACAACATCACAGGAGGAGTTCCACAAGGATCGGTGCTAAGGCCACTTCTCTGGAACGCCATGTACGATGGTATTCTGGAAATTGAGCGGCCAAAAGGGGTCGATATTATAGGGTATGCGGACGACATAGCCATAGTAGTAGTAGCCAAGAAACTTTTGGACGTGGCAGCCAAATGTAATGCAACCATCGGAAGAGCAAAGATGTGGTTGCAGACGGCTGGATTAGAACTAGCCGCACACAAAACGGAGGCAGTATTAATGAGTAGCCGCAAAAAGATTGAGAGCCTAGAAATAAGGGTAGGAGGACATATGATCACGTCACACCCATATATAAAATACTTGGGAGTCCTTCTAGATCATCGGTCAATTTAAAGGAACACCTGATATCTGCAAGTGATAAAGCCATCGGAGTAGGAGCAGCCTTGGCAAGGTTAATGCCAAACACTGGAGGACCAAGGCAGCATGTAAGGAAGCTACTAGCCCGCGTTAATACCTCCATATGGGCTCCAGCAACAAGCTGCAAAGCGTATATGAGAGGTGTCACAACGGCGTATAGGCTAACAACAATGAGAGTGTGCTGTGCATTTAGGACCATATCCACTGATGCAGTCAGCGTCATCGGGGGACGGATGCCAATAGATCTCGCCGTAAAAGAGGCCGCGGCCATTCGAAACTTGAATAGCCAAGACAAAATGGATCCAGCCAAAACTGAGTTAATCAGAAAGTGCTCACAAAATGAATGGCAGGAAAGATGGGATATATCCACCAAAGGACGGTGGACCCATGAGCTGATCCCAAACATACAAGTATGGATCGCCCGAAGACACGGTGAAGTTAACTACCACCTAACGCAATTCCTATCGGGACACGGATGTTTTCGAAAGTATCTGCACAAGTACAAACATGTGGAGGACCCATACTGCCTGTACTGTGTTGGCTGCTATGAGAATGCAGAACATGTGTTGATGGAATGCAGCAGATTTACGGGTGCAAAACGCCTGCTGGAGAGTTATATAAGAGAGAAAGTAACCCCAGCTGGTGTTCTTCGGTACATGCTTGGGTCACAGGAGGCGTGGTATACAGCAGCGGATATACTGGTCGGTATCATGAAACAAGTAAGATACGACGAGCAAAGGAAGAGCTGCCATCAAGCACGAACAAGTAATGGTGGCGCTACGCAAGGAGGAGCGTGAACGACAGCGGCTACTGCGTCAACAGCAGTTAGCAAATGTAGCAGAAATTTCGCCACGGAGCGACAACCAGCTGCGGACTTGATTTAGACTGACAAGTACAGACGATTGAGCAAGAATGCTCATGACGGCCTCCCGACGTAATCACATTATGCGGTCCCGGGAGGGTTGCCCGCCACGACAGTGAGGAGGTTTTAGTGGGTTGATGTCCCACACTGACTAATTGGCTTAAAGCTTTCCCCCTCGATAAAAAAAAAACCCTATCATTCTGACCTACTACGGTCACTTTACTCGTCTAATGGTGAAATTTATCCATCAAGTGTCCCTACACGGGGGAATCAACTAATGCTGCGACTAATCCGGACCCAATATTGGATTCCCAAAGCAAAACGCTCATTAAAAGCAGAATCATCCAATATAAGGCGTGTATTCTGTGGAACAAGCGTCGACAACAGCAGGTCATGGCAGCTCTTCCGGTTGAATACACGACGTGTTCACGTCCTTTTACCCATACGAAAGGGTACGTCTACATCTTTGTCTGCTTCGCCACTGACTGTCGCACCATGAACTAGAACTGAAGACTCTCTTAGTAAATAACTCAATAGAGGTGATGTTAATCTCAGAAACACATGGTACAGACAAAACATAAGTTAATTTCCCTAACTTCGACATCCATTACACAAATCATCCTGACAACGAAGCTCACGGTGGAACAGCAAAAAAAAAATGAAATATAGTGAACTTGATGCATATAAAGTAGCCTTCAAGCAACCACAATAGCACTAAAAGACTCGAAAGGACAAATAGCCGGAGACGACTATCAAGTCGGAGACGATGGGGATCAAGGTTGACAAATGCAAAAGCACGAGAGTTATTTAAAGCTATACGATATAGTAATGGTCGATTCATTAGCACAGGTGAACCAACATACTGGCCAACAGATACTAAAAAACAACCAAATTTAATAGACTGATGCATCACAAAAAATATTCATCATAAACAGCTGACTATTAAATCATGTCTAGAATTATCCTCAGACCACTCCCCAATCCTAATGATACTCCGTGGAGAGCGAAAATTTTTCTCGGGTCTTTATGACAATAAAACTGACTGGAATAATTTTCGTCTAGCACTGGAAAAACAACTAAAAATTGATAGAACGATTAAACACAAAAAATGAAATCGATTCCGCCAATCGCATTCTTCAATGATAGCGTCATCGAAGCAATCACAGTTTTAACACCAAAGCTCAAGTTAGCAAAGACGGACACTACACCAGCATTCATTAAAGGAAAAATTAAATGGAAAAGGAAGCTCCGAAAAACATGACAAAACACTAGGAATCCAGAAGACCAAAGATCCAAACTAAACAAGGCAACAAATGAATTGAAAATATCACTTGAGAAAAACAGAGAAAAGAAACTAGAAAAATATGTGCTGAGCTTGGGAACGACCACACCAACAAATTACTCTCTTTGGAAGGCTACGAAGAAGCTCACTGATGCAATAACACACAAACCTCCTATCAAAACACAAACCGGTACATGAGCGAAAACAAGTAAAGACAAAGCCAATACACTGGCCACGCATTTCCTTGAAATATTCACAAGCGAAATGGACAATCAAAACGCCCTCTCGGGGTGTTACGAGGAGACCGGTGCGGTCACGTCCTACTTCGCGGATCATCTGTGTCGGCAGGTGGACCACCGCATCGAGGGGTGCGCAAGCTTCCTGAAGCTGCGCCCTCGAGATCGTCGTGATCAGGTGATCGCCCGACGATTCTGCCTCGTCTGTTTAGGAGTGAAGCACTTCGCCTACTCCTGCCAGCAACCCTCTTGTGCTGTCTATGGTGCTAGGCACCACACCACCCTCCATTGATGAGGGGTATGAACCGGATTCGGCGTGGATATGTTATTCTCTTGCAATAACGCAAGGGGGGCGGCATGTTCACTCCGAATCCTATTCTTCGGATGACTTCCGACTGGTACCTGGAGTGCCATGTTCTCGGCCCCTCTCTATATTCCAGCGTTCGGTACGGTGCGAAAGCCCTTGCTGTGCGGTGGAGAGCGAGAGAGCGGTCGAGGCATGTATATACCGTATCAGTGCGGAAACCATCTCCATCATGTGATGATCTAGTTCTGGCGCGGGGTAACGGCGGTTCACGGCCTGCCGCTACGGAGTACAATAACAGAAACCTTCATAATTCTGATCACTCTAAGCAGATTAACCGGCATTTTAAAGCTGAAAATATTACACAGCAAAGATACATCGAATATATGAAGGTAGATAACATTCAGCAATCAAACGTAAAAACACAACACCCTCGGGATGTACATTACCAATAAAACACAGGGAATCAAAGTCTCAATGCCTTATACGAGTCCTTTAAAACTTATTCAACAATTAACAGGGTCAATAGAGTTACTTAAAAATTATAACACCAATTCAAAAACAATTTGACAATATTGGTACCAATTGCCTATCAGATATTACAATTTAATTCATGTGCCATCAAAGACAATTCCTAGTATTGACACAATATTAGACAAATTGGGGGAAAGCTCAATATTCTTCCACAATTGATCTGGCGAAAGTGTTTCACCAAATTATGATTAAACCGGCGGACAAAAAGAAACCAGCGTTTCAACTCCATTTGATTAATTCGAATTGGTGAGAATGCCTTTCGGCTTCAGGAATCC
This sequence comes from Clusia tigrina, assembly GCA_920105625.2. NCBI lineage: Eukaryota > Metazoa > Arthropoda > Insecta > Diptera > Clusiidae > Clusia > Clusia tigrina. The sequence goes on from OV050033.1 coordinate 146,462,590, forward strand.
CCTTTCCAGAGACCTTCAAAATAAATGTATTGATAACATTCTCATTTTGAGTATGTTGGCATTTTTTTAAAAATTGGAAACGACAGCCAATATAATTCTAATCGATAAATGCAGCTTTATAAAGAAAAATATAGAATACTCGGTCATATCTTGATCAAAATACAATAAAGCCAAACCCTAATAAAAGAGAAGTAATTAACAAAATAAGTTACTAACAATAAACGACAAGAAGATATCAAAATAAATAATAGTTGCATTCCACAAATAGCCGTAGTAAGACTAGGCTTGGGTAGTGAACGACCGAACGAACTAACTGATCTGTTTCATTGAACTGAACTAACTGAACTAGTTCAGAACCGTTAAACAAAATAGTTCACTTGTTCACTTGCTCCCTTGCTCATTTGCTCACTTGTTCACCTATTCATATGGTTCGTGGAAATATTTTAGTAATGGCTCCTCGAAAGTGCTATATGGGGACATTTTGTTGAGAACGCAGACAAAAAAGCGCCAAGTGCAAGTATTGCTCTCTGCTTCCCTTCACTTCTGATGAACGAACGAACGAACGAACGAAATAGTAAATTGAGTATGTGAGCAAGTGACATGTTTTAACAATCAGAACATACTGAGCGCAACTGACCTAACTGAGCGCAACTGAACTAACTGAGCAACTGAACTATGTGAACAACCTAGTTCAATATGCTTGCTCAGTGAACGAGACTGAGCGGATCAGTCAACTGAACGAGCAAGTCCAACTCTAAGCAAGATGGGATGTCGTTTATTCTTTGGGAAAGATTTCAGAGGATATAAAAATAGGAAATTTGTATATCCTCCATCATTCTCACGTAATAGGCCGAAGGCTTTCCAATTCCTTCCGATGTCATTTTCATACGCGGACTTGAGTAATATAATACGTTAATATAGTTGCAAACTCAAGGACGAACAAGTTTCCACATCAGATAACCGTATAATTGTTACTTTCTAATAATAAGCATTGAAAAGTTTGAGCTCACCTTCAGTGAAATTTAAGCCAGAGATATTTAACTACTGTCGAGGTGAGGGAGAATTAACATGCTTTGTGTTTATCAGTCTACATAGGACTAGAAGGAAATGAGAAGGTTGATATCGTCACAGGTCAAACTGCGGATTCCTAGTTCAACAGTCCTGACTCTTTATATAGACTATCATATAGTTGGGAGGTCTGCTGAAGATCTGCACATTGCAAAGAGAAGTCAATTCGGGGAGAATATCCCGGGGCTCTTTCGGGCGACTGTAACTCTACAGTATATGCTCAGACCATGGCCCTTACTTGAGGCGGCGAATAGTGATTCCTCGCTTCTGACGCGTACACTTCTAAATTCAGAATTGGTATTCAATAAAAATTGCAGCTGAATACAGAATGAAAGTTATCCAAAGAATTGAAAGTAACAAAAAATTATGTGTACCGAAATTTCAATAGCATTCCATTCGATTATTTTCAATCGTTTTTCTCTTAATCAAATTCAGGGAAAGAAATCCGCCGAAATATTTAAAATAGGACTTTTATATTAAATTTTATACTGAGAATTTAAAATTTTGTTAATGTGATAATTTTTGGTTGTTCGCAGAGTTGTTCAAATACCGAATCGATATATTCATTAAATAACATACTTATCAAATATTGTTCGTTATACAAATTAAGTAAATCTGGACACTTTCAAAAGATAATGCCTTACGCTTTTATAGCAACTCACTCCATCTGAATCCATCATTCCGCAAGGCTTCAACATAGTTTGGATTCATATTTTTGTAGAGAAAGATTTCAGTTAAGTGTGAATTTATTTTCCACCTAAAATGAGAAATGAGAAATATACGTTAAACAGTTCAATGGTCGTATAATAATACTTGAGTCTTAATTAATTGAGTCAAATAATTTGAAAAAGAAAAGAAGGCGTTTTATTACGTGAAGAGTTCTGCGGTCAGTGCATGATTTCTCTCACTTTCTTTGTATTAAAATGTAGATATGATTTTTTAAAACTGGTTTAATTTCAACTTCAATTCATTTAGAAAAAGTATTCAGTTCTCCAAGATGTAAAACATCAATCTGCCTTGGATTTGGAATGATAAAACGCAGATCGAGTTCCAGATAATCGTGGTAAATGACATTTGGATAACCTTCATTTTACTTTAATCAACTAACCATGTTTCTTATATTACGTACATACATACATATCTAATACGTACATACATATCTAAAAAAATTTTATATTTTAACAAGTGCTGTTTATATAATCACGCTCTTCCTGGTACATATCAGTGTAGAAGAGTGACCTCTAATTCACCTCAAAGCTCTTTCTGTATAACCATTTTTCCACAAGGCAATTTTAGTCACTAAGTTCATTTATTCACTTACTTGGCAACTGCGTTGTTGGTGGTGGTGTTGTTGGTGTTGTTGTTGGTGTTGTTGTTGGTAGTGTTGTTGGTGTTGGTGTTGATATACTACAGTACAGTTTTTTAAACTGTTCTTTTGAGAATCCAATGCATGAATCCAAATTGCTTCTTTCACTTAGTAGCTTATTGAAGTACTGTAGCACCATTCTGATTGTTACTGATCTGACCCCATTCAATTCCGTCTATAAATGCTTTTGTACAATTGTAACCTGAGGCTGCTACAAGAACTCTCAGTTCATTTCCTCTTTACAATACAGAATATGCTTGCCCTTCAGTTCACCTCCTTTTTATTAAAGAATCCAATGTTTCTTTCTAGTGTACACGAGTAACGGCGTAATACACTTTCTTGCACTCAAATAACTAACAGTAAAATAGTCCACAACCTGTTTTCAATAGAATCGTAAATCATACACAAAAATACTAAAATATGTACTACCATTTTGTTCTTACCTTACTGCAATTTTATGAGTGCAACATGCGTCCTACTGTTCCCATAGTAAAAGACTGCCCCAGACAGTGTGTCGACCTGTTCCATTACATGTTCCATTACATTTTTATAATGTAATTAACAATTCTGAGCGTCGCAGGTTATATCAGCGAATAATCGGCGGGTGCTCCATTCGGGCACACCAACTCCAAGATGGGGCTAGTGAAGAAAAATGTCTAGTTCCGGACAGATTATCTCCGCCAGTGTCACTTCTTATCCATGATATCATATCGTAAAAATCGGTATATCAACATTTTTCACGGATTAATATGAATTAATTAATTTCTAGAACTTTCGCGCCAATGTGCACTTTAGGCGTGCCCTGCTACGCGCCATTGCAAAAAACGATGCCAATTATTTCCCAATTCGAATAACTGTTATTTCGCGGCTCAAATTCATTTCTCGTTGTTTGGAAATCGATGCTGCCACATCGCACCAAACTTCTCAGACCGAAAAAGTGTTACCAGGCCAACTAAAAAAGCAAGGTATGAATTAAAATATATATTCGAAAAATTCCAACACTACTCTCATCACGATACTCACAGGTGAAGCTACATTTGCTTAGTTTTGTTGTGGTTTCTCTCCAATTCTCTTTGCTATTTCGTTCTGTTATTGCCGCTGTTTTAGTAGGTAAAATATAGAAAGTGCATTTTCTATATTAAGCCCAGAACCAAATTTTTTGCTAATGGTAAATTTGACAGTTCTTCAAACAGAATTTTATGCTACATTTTCTGAGAAAATTTCCAAAATATTTTATTTATCTGCTTAGTTTGTGTGCTGAAAAGTAGTTATTCATTGAAATATCGATGTCGGTAGTGTCGAATTATTTAGCACCAAATATGGGAAGAGTTTAATATCTTAATGAAAATATGCCATTAAAGTATGCTATTTAAAAAGTTTAGTAAACATTTTTTTAAATTTATTAAAACGATATTCAAGTAAGTAAATATTTATTACAGATTTATATGAGGAGTAAAATAATAAATACATTTCTTTGCGGACACTGCGGATGTTTTAAAAAACGATTTAACTTAAAGATTTATCTCTTCAATCATAAATTACAAAAAACGAGTGAAATTATAAAAATAACAGTTTTCCTTCAAATTTCAATGTTTGCCTTTATTTCTCTTTTTATCAAATTGACAAGAAATGAACCAAAAATACTCAAAATTTATTATACACACAATGAAGTGCCGTAGAAGTCAGCAATTGATTAATTTATAAATAAGTTTTGAACTAGTAAATTAACCACTTTGATTTTTTATTATTATATTTACTAGTATATTTTGAAGATTGTCTATAATTTTCACTACATGGATATGGAATACGTGTACAAGAAACACACTAAATTCACTTACACTATACGTGTGCCCAAAAAAAATCATTGAAACGGTAAATAAATAACGCGCGAATGGATGTCTTTTCTTATTATTCTTTGGTCAGGCTGTGAGGGCACTTCAAAAACAATATGAGAACGCATGCGCTGGGAGTGCGAGCTCGGAGCTCGTGGACTGAGTGGAAGAGTGCAGCACGCTAATACGTTTACCGTTGGAATATGCTTATTTTTATACACTTTTCAATTTTTAAATTTATAATTTATTTTGAAACGTTCAGTTTCAGTACTCACTAGTATTGAAACGACTTGTGTATGTTTTTATTATTCGTTTTGAGTTTGATATCTAAATTTGCACTGTAGAAATAAAAAAACACGACCCCACACTTTAGAATTGTATATATAATTTACCAGTTACTTGAAAGCGCAAATTAATCAGTTTGTGCAGTACTTTTTTTCGGAAGGTGCAATGATAGGATATATTTTAGAAGATATGGTGCTTCGCGGGTATCATTAATTTCTCCAGAAACTGTACATTAATTTCACGCACCATAAAGTGGAAACAATGAAACTAGCAAACGGAATTGCCTTCACTGAATATGTTGATAAGAAATTGAAAAGCGAAATTGTCTTTTTTCCGATACCATATCTCATTTATTACGTAACGTTACTTGTTGAAAATAGTGTTGATATCGGTGTTGCACTCAAAGAGTTTTTGATGGTGAATAAAAGACCGAGGCAAATTGGAGCAGCACTACTCATATTTCTTTACATAGTGTCTATGAATATATACACATTTGCCTCAACTTTTTTTATTACATAGTGTCTCGACTAACTATAATTCATGGCAATGTTCATGTTCATGTCAGAGTAGCTGATTTAATTTGTGCCATTTTTAAAAAGACAAACATTAAAATCGAATGAAACTTCAAATTTATGTCAGGGTTTCTGGCACAACTGCTGTCTTGACATAATGTTTAATTTTTTTGGTATGACATTAACATATGGAGTCTCCAATCAACATTTTGATGTTAAGAAATGAACATTGCTATGAATTATAGCTAGTCGAGACACTATGTTACATGTAATATTTCATGTCATGTTTTTTTTGTCTGGTTACACTTTTCGAAGTAGAAATTCTGTGCAGTGTGGCAACATCAAATTTACAAACAAATGAAAAAATTGAGTTTGTGGCGGCGTAAAATATTTTAATCCATTCAATTGAAACTGCTCTGTACTACAAGAAAATACTTAAAGAAGAAAAATGGTGGAACAGGGTAAATCAAAAATGGAGTTGACCGCATGGATAAAAGTTAAATTACATTGAGTTAGTTGGACGCAATATCCCGTATCTGCTTACTACAGCCACACCTACAAAGCTATTGGAGGTGGCCGGCGAGAATAATTTGGCCTTGTTTTGTGTGCCGTAACCAAAAATAATCATGCAGTTTATCCGTTCATCACTTTTGAATATTTTTGGTTGGAACTTATCATTCAAGGCTGCAATTACACGAGCTGAAGAACATGGCAATGTGGATCAAATCCAATACTGTTGGGAGACTGCACCTTTGGTTATGAGAATGTAAGTATATATGTATGTATATCTACAGAATCTATTGATATAACTTTTTTGATATAACACTTGAATACCTTAATAACGAAATGGTACCTGACAGAAGTGCAGTTAGCTAGCTATGCAGTGGCACATTGAGAATGGTGCCAAGAGTAAGGACCAGAGAACACAGAGAAGGGGCACTTAAACATCAAATTTTCTGATGTTTAAAAAAAACTGTCTGGTTATCATTAGTTGCTATATGGATAGGTTTGTTTATCATTGATTCTGAAGAAAATCAACCACATTACTGCAGTTTTGCTCATTGGTAAGTGTGCGCAAAACGAAAGACGTTCAAGCTTCGCGTCTCTGGGGTATACGGAGAAATGACTTGGAATACGGAGAAATGACTTGAAAAGTCAGTAAATTTTACACTTAAGTGTCTCTTCTCTGTGTTCTCTGCATAAAACTCTACCTAATCTAGTCTCTAACAGAGAACACTACTTATAATTTATATCCGTGTTTTTATAACAAAATATAAATCACCGAGTTGATTTAAATATATTGTTTAATTTTTTAGGGATCATTCGAAATTTTTGTACGAATCTCACTTCAGATATGATTATGTGGGTGCTGGTAAAGCGTATGCGGTTTGTGATGCCTTCAGATAGGAACGGTCTTGCATCAGGAAATCCTCTTGAACAATTGAAGGGGGCACTCATCAAAACTTGTTCTTACCATTTCCGACATATTTGAATTTGTGGAAACATTAAAGCTGCAGGATGGACGTTAAATTCATTAAAATTGCACATCATTGTTTGAGGCCCAGAGAGATGAAGTAGTAGAGTTCATTTACGCCTTACGCAGCCGTCATCGCCAACAACTACAATAGATGCAAGCAAAAATAGTTAAAGGCGAGCTTGAGTTGTTTAAAAGACAATTATCTACTTGCAATGGATTGGAACTGTTGGTGAGGAAGGAAGCTATGATATTACCTTCAGTATTTCTTTAATAAAGAACGGAATTAGCTAAAATTTGGTGTGCAACCTTGCCTCAGATTTCGCCTGTCCACAGTGATCCTAGCCTTATTAGACCACAGTCATATTTTGTATGCAATTCTACTTGGACAGTTTTATCCAATTACCCAATTGGAAGAAATGAAGTGTCGGGCAATGTGAATCTATTATTTCTCTGTTGGTAGACAATACCAATAGATATGGGTATGTATGTCTATATATTTTTTGTGACGAGTGATCAGTAAGTTGATTTTAATTTTATTTTAATTTTAGTGATCCTAAGAATTTGTATGACAATGCAGAATCCTAGAATGAATACGTGTTGCGCTGTCGTAAATTTAAGGTTTAAGTTCTTAAGGAACTCATCAAAACTTATTCTGCCAAAGGGTTTCTTCGAATTGGTCATTTCATCGGAGGCTTGGTCGTCCCCTACGTCGTCGTTCTGCAGCTTCCGCTCCGAACACTTTTCGCTGGATCTTCTTCGTCCATACGCACGACATGTCCAAGCTAGCGCAGACGCTGTATAGTCGTGCGTCTGACTATGCTAATATCAGCGTAGAGCTCGTACAGTTCATGGTTCATCCGAATACGGTAGTTGTCGCCGACACGAACACGACCGAAGATTTTGTTTGCAACACACTATTATAAGATTGATCTGGAATTGCGGGAACACGGTGATTGGATATTAAGGCGAAGATGAAGGTGGTCTGAATAAATGATTTATCGACACTAGAAGTGTGGTTTTAGTGCAGACTGAAATTAGCTATTCAGCAATGCATAAAATTGGTTCCAACACTCTTCTAATACCACGTTTTCCACCGGAGTAAATGGGAGTTCAAATGGACTTTACAGCGAAGTTAACAAAGTAAGTTAATAAATTAACTTATATACTTAAATAACCGTTGAAGGATACGCATTTAGCTTATGATAGGTTTATAGTAAGTTTACAGATATTCTGAGGATTGCTAACTAGTAGCAAAATCCTAAATATGATTAATTCATAAACAAATGTAAAAATAATCATTTCAGTTATTTAAAAGGAGATGGTTATTTCTTAAATTAAGGAGCACACAATGTCCATGTAATTTTTCCTTCGTCATTTTAACTTTCTTCGGATTCAATCATTCCAAATTTGTTCAAGGAAGGATTTGGTTTTCCAACCAGGCTGGAAAGATATTGCAAAAAATGTATTTCGCTTTTAAATTTTGAAAGATTTTGAATTCAAACATACTTTTCCTCGTCATTGAATATCTCTCGAATATTGTGTTTCTTGTTTAAATACTTTAAAATTTTTACATATTTTCTTTTTTGAGATTGAAAAGTGAACTAAATTCAAATTTCACAGCAAATTTTTATAGAAACACGTTCAATTCAATGTAGATTGAACCTGTTCGGAATGATTGAACCCTATGCTTCCTGTATAAGCATATCTATTAAGTCGGAATATGTCTAACTAGGTACTTAATTTTTAGAATTGCATAAATATTTTTAATTTTTAAGCTATGCGTAAGTTAATATTTGAACAACTCTCACTAAAAATCTAATTTCCTTTGCAGTAAAAATTTCCCGTACTGCAATTTAATTTATTGAAATTGTTAATATTCGTTTATTGATCAATTGATGAATGAAGCAGTGTTTCCTTTAATTTAAACTAATCATGGTTTTATCGTTATATCGTTAGAGCATTTATATTACAATCGTCGTATTATGTTGTTTATCAGCCTTTTTAAAAAATTTTTTTTTTAAACAAGTATTAATTATTGAATCTGCTTAAATATGAATCCTACCAATAACTACATCAAATCTTAAAACTAGTAACTGAAAAATAATTTTAACCCAAATTGAATTTGGCCATCAAAATTTGGGCTCTACTTCGCTCTTAAAAGGCTGGAAAGTCTCTTCTCTGCAGGCCCGATCAGCTTGGCGCTTTTGCGAGGGATTTAGCTAATGGATTCGGGTGATTTTTCAGTTTTTCTATGGATTTCCGCTTTCTAGTTCTTATTTCTGTGATAATTGTAGGTATTTTCAGGTCTTTCTGAATATTATCGTTGCGGATGTGCCATGGAGCACCTGCTATTAACCTAAGTATCTTTGACTGAAACCTTTGAATTATGACAATGATAGAAGCGGATAGAAGCGGATGCATTACCCCACAGCTTACAGATTACCGGCTTAACAACTGCATTGTATAGGAGGATTTTGTATTCCAGACTTAAGGTAGATTTATGGTTAATTAGCAAATGCAGATTGGCGACCTTCAACTTCATACGTAAAATTTTAGCTGAAATGTGCGTGCGCCAAGTTAAGCGCCTGTCTAAATGAATGCCGAGATAAGTGACTTCATTAGCTTGAGGAATCTCGATATTATTGAACCGAGCAGCTGGGCTCGTACCAGACTTCAAAGAGAATGTTACGTGCTTGCCCTTCTGCTCATTGACCTTTATACGCCACATTCCTAGCCCAAGTAAGTGCTCTTGCAGAGCCCTATCAACCGCAAATGTTGAAATTAGTGTGCTTTCACTAGTAATCAGAGTATCAGATGTAAATACTACATATAATCTAGGGCCTAGAACGCTACCTTGGGTCACACCGGCTGAAATTGGAAAATCTTCAGAAATAAATTCGTTTACTTTTACACTGAAACGTCTATTGGATAAGTGGGACTCAAGAATTTTATGATAGCTATTTGGAAGAAACTTTTCGATTTTAAACATACTCACACTAGACAGCGGAGGCGGCGATTGTTGTGGGAGCTTCAGAGATGCATCTCGGAATGCTTTCACAAACGACATATTGGCAAACACACCGCCATCAGAAACTCTCCCATTGGTCGCAGTATCAGCAGCAATAATTTCGTAGTTCGCATTAACTACAGCCATAAGAAGAACAGCCCTGAAGAACTGCTTATAATTGTACTAATACGAATCAATCCTTGTCAAGGAATATTGTAGAGGAAAACTCCCCAAGTTCAAATGCTTTTCTGATTTCAATTGTAATTCGATTTACTTTCTCAATAGTCCATTTATTAATAGGTCGATCCAATTAGTTTCGCTCTTTTTCATTTGAATGTGCCTGTGGCGACATGCACCAGAGCGTCTTTGTCCACGAAGTAAGACTTATTAGCTGGGTGGGGAGCACTGCCGATGCCGGTCGATCTGGATGCAGAGTGGTGTTGCTGCAAGCGCTGAAAGTTTGAATCCTTGGAGGGCAGTCTGCGCCGTTGTCCTCAGAGCGATGAGTGTCCTTTAGCTACTCCCTGTGCCAAGGTAGTGGTCACGACTGAATTTAAAGAATTGACTTAGTTTATTTTGGAACAGTTTTATTGACAATTACTTTGGTTTACAATGTTGTTATACACAATATTAGCTTGACAGTTTTACTTCATAATATCAAATTGATCTACTGAATTCTTGTTTATGTCTCATACTTAATTTAAATTATTTGAATATAATTGTTAATACGACTCGAGTACTGATTCCGAGTCCGAATTTTATGGTGACTATAAGAATAAATATATAAGTTAACGCGGGGGAACGAGTTCTATGAAATTTTGTGTCCCGTTTCACCACATCATATACACAGGCGTTGATCTTTCGTGTCAGGTCTTTTGCACTATTATGTTAGGTGACCACGACCGGAAACATCGTTTCGTGCTATGTCCAAGTCGACCCATCCAGCGGTTGTTTTTCAGGAGATCTGCGTATCTGGAACCCACGGGTGGTTTTATTAGGATGGGTTTGGTTTGCATCCTTGAAAGTATTCTATTGCAAAATTTTTATAGCCATTTAATCATCCATAGCTTCCTCCCAGCTTTCATGATCATCAAATTCAATTTCTTCATATGTCGTCGGTTCATCAGAAATAGCCAGCATAACTATATGACATGTTTCTCATGACAATCGCACCTATGATGAGCATGAAACCCTTTGCGATTGCGCAAACGTTGATCCACGATGTTGTTTGAGTTAAGCCCACATCTCGAATCAGCAACATTTTCGTCTACAGACGGTTCAACTTCTTCATATCTTGCAGCGGCCTCCACAAATTCTTCACGATCATTGCTTTGGTTTGTTATTTCAATATCATTTGTACTAGTCTGTTCTTCTAGTTCATCGAGAATCATGATGCCTTCTGTTGGCACCTCCTCAACTTTGTTTATGTTCGGATTCCAAACTCGATAACCCTTCGAATGGATGTCATACCCGATAAAAATACCTTTTTGCACTTTGGGATCAAACTTTTGCCGGTTTCGCTTTGGAATGTGTCTAGTACCCAACTATCACGGTCATTATTTTGCGCGGATTGACAAATAAATGCGCCAACATCCATTTTAGTTTGTTTTTTCTTAGCTTTAGTTTTTCGTAGTGGAGAATTACGTTTCCAATTGCCTTTTTCCCCGCATAAAAAACATTTTCCTTTCAAATTTTCGATTTCACCACTTCTACTCTGAGTCGTTTTAGATTTGTTGCTCGACCAAACTTTTTTCGATGCACCTCTTTTTGCGACAAACTCCTGCACACTTTTGGCTTTTTATTGTGATTTTAAACGGAGCTCCTCGACCATTAAACGCACACGCAAGTTAGTCATAGTTTGACTTTCTGCACCCGTTGACTCCCAAGCGGTTTGGAAAGGGTGATATTCTGCCCGCAAGGACTTTCGAATTTTCGTCATGATCATTGTATCTGAAATTGGTTCATTTTGGTCACGCAAATGCTGCACAATTTCCATCCATTTTGAAAGAAAAACTGCGGTGTCATCATTCGGCTCCTTGCTGAAAGAATAAAACATTAGATTTTGATGCTTGCTCAAAAACACTCTTCAAAGTCGTCCACAATTCGCTTTTCGCAATTTAAAATTCGTAACAATGGTTGCTTTCCCAAAGCTGTGCTGATTGTGCGACGTGCCTTTGCGTCCGTCTTTCTCCAAGCTGCATGCAATTCCTTGTATGTTGTAGTTCCAACTGTCGGTATCCAACTGTGCGTATCTCCATTTGCGATATCAAGCATTTCGCCAGCCTCCAATATCTGCCGCATTTGACTTCCATGTGAGCCACTGACTGCCATCCTGAAGTTTTTCAATGCGAGCTTCTTGTTCTATCATGCTGAACACGTGTTTCTAACCTCTCTTTTTCTTTTTTTCTTCCGCGAATTCACTGCAACGCCTAATCAACTTCTAATTATATCGTTCGCACGGTCCACGCATGGTAATACCATGCTAGTAGTATTCTTTGAAAAATTTACAAAATGGACTGAGATGGCTCCCCTCCGAAAAGCCACCACCGTGACTCTGCAACTTCCGGGAGCGCATCCTGGCACGTTTTGGGGTTCCAAAAGTCCTGATAACTGACAACGGCTCACAGTTCTGTACCAGGGCATTTCAACGATTCACCAAGGACTATGGTATGAAACACCAATTCACGGTGCCATACGCTCCACAGGAAAACGCTATAGAACGCACACACCGAACTATAAAAGCCATGGTGGTCCAGTTTTCCAACAACCAACAACGCAACCAACTCACAGAGCTGACTCTAGCGATCAACACCAGTATTTCGGAAACCACGGGGTACAGCCCAGCGTACCTGGACGAAGGACGCGAACGCAAACTCCCACAAACGCTTTTTGACGAGAAATCAAAACCAGAAATCGCCCGTATCCGTGGAAGAACGCGACACCCCATCCGATGATGAAATAGTTGCAGTATACCCACCAGGAACCGGAGGAGTCGCTATCAGGAGATCGGACGTGGCCCATCTACACACGGACTGCCTTCTAAACGATATTCTGATTGACTTCTACTTAAAGTGGCTACAGAAAAACCTGGTGCCCGGTAGGAAGCAGGATAGTTAGTGAATAGCTCATCGTAACATTCGCTACTCATCCTCACATAATTCCGAAAATCGACAGATGGCGTTCACCGGAGCTCTTTCACCAAATTTTCTGAAGTGAATTTTTCAACCACTCCTTCATCCATAAACGCCTTCGAGTGTTCTTGGGCTTTTTTTTTCTTTTCAATACTCATCGACCACTGCTTGGTATTTAGCCTTGTCTGCCAGGTCAAATTCATGTACCGACCATTCCGGCTCATTCTTGGCAACTTTTCTTAGAATGAAGAGGGCTTTATGGTACCGACTTTTCCTGACCGCTGCCTCAGGCTTTGGCTTAGAGTCCTTTTTCGCCGCCACCGCATGAATGCTGTTTTCATTGTTGTTGGTGTTGATGTTTTTACACTGCTGGAGCTAGCAGTGGTTTCCTTGTTTGCTGACGTAGTCTGTCTATAGTCGGCGTTAATGGTCTCCTGGCTGGAGACCAGCAACTCATCCTCTGAGTAGGTGGTGCAAGGCACCGGGGTGGTTTTTTTGTTTTGTTGTATCCATCTGTTGCGTACGACTGCCCTCCCCCGAAGGTTTGGGCAGTCAAGGCTTTTTGTAGGGAAAGGGGTGGTCCACCACGGTAGAGCCCTATGCCTCATAAAAGCCACCGTTACTCCCCGATGCAGCCCGGTTTGAGAGGCTCCGTTCAAATACAGTCTACGTATGTAACCCCCGGACTGCAAAACTCATCTAATGTGCGCGGTGACGAATAACACCCTGGATTAGAGGGAAGTGTTTATTGACTCTCCAGTCTAGATGCGTTGTGTTCAGGAAGTGGCAGGGCCAGCTCGAGCAGGATGTGAGTCATCATCACGCACTGATGGTTTTGATAGAGTATAGGCTATGGTTCCACTATAGGAATGTATTTCGCATATCACTACCCTGAGGACAACCATCTCGACCCCTTTGGCGGGGTGCTCGCCTAAACAATTGGCGCACGTGACACGTGTACAGTCAACCGGTGTATGGGGGCGGTGGCAAGATTGCAATTAATGCAGGGGGTTTATTGTTACAGTGCTTGGTCGTGTGACCCAGCTTTTGGCAATTTTTACATCTCATGGGATTTGGGAAATATTCCCTGACGTTCAGTACCATGCTACGTTGAGTGAGTTGGGGGTCTGATAAAGATCAAAGCTAAGGAGAATTCATACACTTGTAAACACGTTTTACACCTTGTTCCTTTATAAAATTAAAAATCTCTTCCTCACTGATGGGAATCAGATTTCGATTAAATATTGTCCCTTTTGACGAGTTAAGAGAGCCGTGGTAACTAATAGACACTGGGCACAGTCCTCCAAACTTTGACAAATTTCTCTGCAATTTTTAAAGAATTTTCAAGTATTAGAAGACTTCCATCCCGCAACATACTCAGATTCAACGTAAGTGCTGTTGGAGTCAATTGCTTTTTTCTTTGCGAAAACACTGAAGGAAGTTTAGGGGTCTATCACTGTCCATTGATTCAACCACAACAAATTTTGGATTTTTGTGTGTGTTTTCTGTGTTGAAATAGGTTGGAAAGGGGTCTTTTATATTATTTTTCTTTCTTCTCTTAGTTTTTGGACTGGATGTGTCCAGTTCCAAAATCCGATTCCCCGAAGTTGATTATTTTGCATACTTCACTTAATTAGTTGAATGCTAGTTGGAAATTTCGTATATGAAAAGAAGAAGTAGTGAGATGTGGATAAAGCACTGTAAACGGAAGATCACACTATGAGAGACGAAGGCACAGCCTATCGTAACGAGAGCTAGTTGATGACTGTACCATTTTTAATGAAGGTGTTGTATTCATCTTTCATAGCGGTTCACCATTCTTCTGCAAACTCGCGATACAATGCTTCCATCTACTGTCTCGGGCACTTCAATACGTTCTGATCACATCAAACTTCAATTATTGTATACCGTATTGGGTCTGCAACTTTCCGCAGTACGGGTAATTTTTGGCCTCCCTGGGCTCTTGGCTATGGTTACTGCTCCTGCTGGCTCCTCTTCTAAAGGGTGGATATTCAACTCATTTAGATTTTGATGTTCTGTAGTATCTGGTAGCATCCGGAACTCAAGTTAGAACCACTTTAGAGCTCTTCCTTTTAATTTATTGGAAATAAGCGCTTTCATACTATTCTCATTTAACTTTTATGCTTTTTGCACACATTTCAGTTGAGTTTCCCAATGTTGGAAACAGTCGCCGTTGTCTCCAAAGCCCGGTACGAGTTCTCTTGCCAGCATAAAGTTATCTTTACTGGCACGTTGTTAGTAGAGTTTGAACAGACGTCACTGTCATTGGTGGTTCCTTGTCTAACATTTTTCATCAGCATTTCGTTTTCTTTTTTAAGTAGTTCATTTTCTCTCTTCTGCATTTCATTTTCACGTTTCATTAGTTCCACTTCCTTTCGAAACAATTCCCACTCGTTTGTGCCTCTGCACTCATGCTGGTCGTTGTCGTTGTGGTTGCTCTTATTCGGTTGCGCAGCCTCTGGTTGTCCGTCGCTGACGTCATCTGCATCATCGTTGCTATGAACGCCAACTATAATGAGAAGGGTTGCAATAAACCGAGATAATGTTTACTGTGAATGCGGCTACGGGTTTTCTTCCCAATGATTTTATTGTAGCTATATTGTTCAGATGAAGTTGCTTGAGGCTTTGAAGAGAAATAGTTTCCTAGTTCGAACCCAAAATTGGTGTTCTTATTATGACTGGTAATGGTTTGCATTGGACTTCCTCATTGAAGTTGTATTCCCGATCTGCCATTTTAACTGATGTGTTCCGATACTGGACTAGAAATGTCCCATTGAGTTTAATGTTCTCCTTTCCTCGTTGTCCTCTATGGTGCCATTGAATTCGTTCAGCATAGTTATACCTGGTACAATGCCTTCTACCTTTGGATGTGAAGATCGTCTGTTATAGTATAAATAGTTGGTCGTCCTCTTAGTAAACCTGATACGCATTTATCGGTAGTTATCTCCCACACATCAATATCGTCACATATCTTAATATTATTAAATGTTTTATAATTTTTTATATTAATTACAAGAATTCATTGAATTTTTCGTTTATACTCATTGGGTCATCTGGGCTACGTGGTTGACTTGCGGAGCAGAAGTGTGGATATATTCATATATCGGTGTTGATCGATTATGTGAAACGTCGTTGATTGAGATTATGTTTGGTAACGAACTGCCCACAGAAGACCTGAAACTAGGCGCTAATGGATATGCTTGCGTTTTTGTCTTCACGGAATTTAAGGTCAATTTTCCCAGTTGTCCCAAAACAAAAATTTCATTACAATGCTTTTTCGCAAATAGCTTTTGCTCGGCAGTTAGTTTGCGGTATGAGCACGCCCAAGCCTCTCCATAAATATCGGCTTTCCTTTATGTTTCATGAGAGCCATTGTTTTGGTTCACAACTTCCAATTTAAGATAATTGCATTGATAACTTACCATCGATGCATTCCCTTCGTCTGAACTTAGCACTGTAGTGATACCACTCTCTGGCATTTCGAACTCCTTCGAAAATTCAAAGGCATTAAAATACCATAAATTGGGTTCGTACAGCTCGTCCCCATACCGGCGCCACTTTTTTCACCTGCCAGTTTTTTCTCAATTCCCGTTTGTAGGCAGAACGCCTTCTTTATTCGCCTTTTTACTTTCTCAACCGTTGCATGATCTTCAATGCTTTTATACTCCTCTGTTAATTTTTCATAAGCCTTTGCTTTCAAGTGTTAGTTTTTCTATTTTTCATTTTTAACATCCCATAATTCCCTTAAGTTTTTGTAATCATTTATGAAATTTAGCCAATTATCATTATTTTCAATCGCCATTTTATTTTGCTTTTCACTTTTTGCTTCACTGCGCACAAACAACCTCTCAGCACGCTTGTTTACAACGAACTAAGCAAGTAAAAGCACCGGGTAGATCCTCCTGTGCGATGCATGGAACGCCGCATATCCTCAAATCACATGCCACTGCAGCATTATCCTGCCTGCCAACTGGCATTTCATGGCCAGAAGCTCACTCTCCAAACCAGCAACAGCACCCGAAGCAGACTTTTCCTACTCCTCTACCTGCTTTCGGACTACCACCAGTTCTAGTTCTCTTCGAAACGCAAAGACTTCAGAGCTCACGTTTTCAACAGCAGAAATTCTTTTGTCAAACAGTACAAGCGAAGACTTTATGTTTGAGAGTTTCCGCCGCAGTTTCACTTAATTTCTGCATCATCCGATCCTCAGACGTTTTCAATGCTGAACGTAGCTCAGCAACGATGGTCTTCTTCTGCCTCTCCATACCACTTTTTGCTGTATGCTGCAACGCGGTGCTCATGGAAAAACTCTCTTTAATTGCGATAGTGTGCGGGGTTTCAGGGGACAACACTGTCTTAGACACGGCCTTTGTTCTTGTATTCATTTTGTGTATTAATAATGTGTAATACTTTGCTGGAGTTTCCTGACTTTTGTTTCACTTTTCTGGTGTTTACACTCCTATCTTTACTTGTTATTGCTACTAATCGTTAATATTTATTTGTTCTATATTTGATCAAATTGTATATGTGGTAAATTAGAGACGATTTCAAACACAACCGAACTTGTAAACAGTATTTGTAGCGTTAGGAATAAGGATTTGTCCTGAAGTTTCATCGCTATGAACTGTTGCTGATAAGGAATTTATTTGTGGGGGTCTAGTTAGAGCATCGGCTACTACGTTGGTTCTTCCTGGCTTCTATCTTATTTCGTAGTTATATTCTTCGAGAAAACTCTTCCTTCGTTTCATTTTCCCGTTATGGTTTCTGTTGCTGGGAGCTAAAATCAGCGGTTGATGAACCGTGAATAAGATTGACTTTCAGAGAACCGCACAAATAGTTCCGTAGGGTGGCTAGGACCCACACTATGGCCAGCATCTCTTTTTCGTTATCTGCATAGGCTTCTTCTGTTTTGCTCAGTGTTCCAGATATATACGAGTATTATTGATTTCCTGTTTTGCTCCAGCACTACGCCAATGGCGTGGTTTGAAGCGTCAGGGGTTAAATGGAATTATTGTTCCAAGTCTGGGTAGGACAGTAGTATGTCTTCGGACTTGGACATATTTTTAAGTTTTCTTAAGGATTCCAGTGCATCGTGGTCTAGAACTATGAGTTTTTTCATAGGCATGTATTTAGGCACGTCCCCATCCTCCCCTCTTAAAGGGATGCCAGGGATTTCGCTATCTTAGCGAAGTCCTTGACAAATCGTCTATAATATCCTGACAGGTCTAAAAATGAGCGTTAATCTTTTAGAGTCTTAGGTTGAGGGAAATCTTTTATTGCTATTGTTTTGTTAGGGTTTGTCTTGATACCTTGATTCGGAATGATGAGACCTAGAAATTCACATTCTGATTTGAAAAAGTCGCATTTGTCCAATTGGACCTTCATGTTCGCCTCTTGCAGTGTTCAGTTAGTTTAGTTATTTTGTTCCGGTCTAGTGAAAGAGTTTTGTTAGATGTGCGTAGAATGGCACAGGATTACCTGGATGAATATTTCGTCTTGGTCGTACTGGTGGTGCCGTTATGTTGTTAACTTTTTTTGTCGTGTTAGAGGCGTTATGCGCGTAGTTCGATCTAAATCCCTGATTTTCGAGTTTTTGGCAGAGATTAAGAGCTTGCGGACGATCTGTTGGCTCTCTCATGCCCAGTAAACGTGGCATATCTCCATTTAGACCGCGAATAAATGTGTTGAGTGCTTTGTCACGGTAGGTTTTTGTTATAATGTTGAACGCTTCATTGCCAATCTCTGGATAAGGGAATTTATTTAGAATGAGCGTAAACTTCATGATAGAACTCTTGTATAGTGTAGTTCGCTTACCCTGGACGAGAGAGGGCATCTGGTATTCCAGAGTTGTAACATCTCGTTTGTCGGCATAATGGGTTGGGAGACAGCACGATACAGTCCCAATTTAAGGATCCGCTTATGAGAGAAGAAATTTTGTATGAACTTTGTGTACTAATATTTTCTTCACTACTTTGTATCTATTCAATAGAGTTTGTCCGTCTTTTGGAGTGTCTACTAAACAATAAAAATTTTGTAATTATAAATTTTTGGAATTTTTATTTATTAATATCTAATAAAGCTCTTTCCAACAGTTCATTCGTGCGCTGTTGTCTCTCTTTTATATGCCGCAGCTCTTCTTTGAATCTGCTGCGACGACTTTCTTGCACAACGGTTTGCTTTGTGGATGACTGTCCAAGTGATTGTGATGATGTAGTCATCATTTGATAATGCTCATCCAGCACATTACATTAATCTTCAAATGTTGGTATTGTTTTGTGCTTTTTTATGGTGAACATAAGTAGGAGATTTTTTCAGCCTGTACTAAACCAATATTTCATTTTTACCAGCGACGTTTGCGCCAAACTTTGCTATTGACTTCACACACGAGCGGCATGTTTGAATGCAACTGTTTAAGCCACTTGGATCATGAGCTGAAACTACAGGCTGCTTATCGAACAAATCCATGTAATGTGGAAACAAAACCCTGGTATTCTCGCTGATAGTTTTCTCCGAGCAATGTGATATGTTGAATGTCTTGTGCCTCTTCATCTGTAAGCGCACCTTTGAGGTAATGAAAACTCTGCAAATCATTCACCATCTCGCTATCATGTATCCGAGCTAAGAACAGCTCTTTGCTCCATCCACATAGGTTCCATTGATCCATCTACATAGGTTCCATTGGTGCATCCACAAATGTTCCATTGGTCCATCCACATAGGTTCCATGGAAGGTTAGCAACTTTGTTTCAGGTAGTGGCACTTCTTTGCTCATCCCTTCTGCTCCAATTATGCCTGAACTATTGATGGCAGCAACGGCTGATAAAGTTTGCGAAGCTGGCGGAAAGGCAGCTTTAAACGCGTATTGTCGATGTAGCTTCCAAGTATGCTTCTTCGAACTTGTCTTCTATCTCTGCTTCAGTGCAGTGTGTTTTCATTTTTTCAGGAAAAGGCAGGCGTATGAGTTTGCGATGATTTTCTCGGAACTCTGCTTGAAATGGCGTAAGCCTTTCTAATCGAAGTTCAAAGTACGGTTTTGTCATGCGCGAAGAAGCATCCTTCTTAAAATTTCGCAGCAACCTTTGTACTGAACTCAGCAACGCCAAATGCGCTGCTACAAAATGCTCAACATGTAAATTTTCTTCGCTGTATGACATGTTGTCACCAGAACACAAAAATAATCAATGAACTGTGATTTGTGTAACCCCTTTTCTTGTCTTTTGTGAGGTTATGTTGCGTGTTGCCTAGCATCCTGCACGTGACGGCCAAGTGTCACTTGTTGCCGCTGGATAAACGGCGAACCACCAAAATGTAGAGTAACAGATGAAAGTCGTCCCGGTAAATTGCCTTAAGTGGGGCGACTCGTCACAATTATCGGATGCGACGTGGATGTCGATAACACCCGTGTGCTTGGTTTCTTTAAGTGGCAAGCTATCCAAATTAAAGGCCCAATTATACTTAACGATAAAATCAAACTTGTTTTTCTTCCTTCTATGATGAATACTTTAATTTGCTCTTTTTCTTTATAGAGTCAGTCCATTGAAAATAGGAATAGGAATGAGGAATAAAATATATTTGAATTTTATTCACACCTCTTTTTCTTCTTTTTTGACATTCTCTTTGTTCTTGTCTTCAATGACAGTGTTGTATAACGATCAAATATTAGACCCTGTCACCTATCCTAATCGAAGTATGATAGTCTTCCCGGGGCATAATGGAAATGATTTATCTCATTCAATATTATTTTCATTGCATATTTTGTGTCAGGCAATTCGGGACGCTAGCATACGAATTCTTAAACATATCTATTAACTAACTTTTTATTTAATGTTTTCTATGCTGGCCTATATTTAAAAATTCCTCACTTTTAAATTTTTTTAGGTTGTAATGAGTATTGTATAGTAAAAAGTATAACACGTCTATTTCATTTGGGATTTTATTCAATTGTGTGTTCATGTTTCTCATTATTCTTAATATACATTTTGTTGGTATTCAGGGTTGCTTAATACCGTACTGTAAAGTACTAATTTAGTGATGCCAGATGCCACAGGTTAAATGCACAAATTTCATATTTCCAGTAGCCAATATCTTATGCACAAATCTTACAAATCTTCATTTTGTTAACGTTATTTCTTTCGTTTGCAACTCTCTCTACATCTCTTTGTAAACTTAAGTTAGCTTTATATATGTCGGTATTACCTTACATCCTTCCATATTAACACGGTGAACTCGACGCTGCTTTCCACGTTACTCTTTTTAGAAAACTCTCCTCCTTTTCTCTGTTCTCGCGCTCCACACCTTCGCTCTGCTTTCTCCACTTTTTGGTTGGCAGCAGTGGTGCCGTTCATAAATTTGAAGCGAAGTGAAAAGCGCTGAAAAAGTGAAGTGTTTTCAGGTTTTTCAAAGTGCTCAAAAACGTTAACTGGCGTATAAGCATATGTGTGACGACATCATTACCACTATCTAGTTGTCGGGTGCGGCGCCGCAAGCAGGTGCTGGTTCCGCGCGCCATCTATTGACGCGCTGTCGCTGCCGCACATCGTGCTCATGGCGAGCGGAACTAGCCTGCTTGTTGGCTGCCGAATGAACAAATGTTTTTAAGATACAATCTTATATACTGTTGCGATCGTTGTTTTTGGCGTCTACCATCTATATGTTTGTTTTGCTTCTCTCCTTCTTTTGTTCCTTCCACTTATCCGCTTTACTAGTGAATGCGGCCAGGCTAAAACCTACCAGACGATTCTGAGGAACAGATGGCGCTGCCTCAGAATAGTAGAAATTCCAAAGAAAGGTAACTGACCGGCTCGACCGCTGGAGCGGTCAATGATGGTGTGATGCGCGTATATTGTGTGCGAGAAATATATGATAAATACCAAATAATATATATTATATATTACATATTAGAGCGTTGCTCGGCAAGACGCCATTGAGCAAATTACTAATTTGAGCCGAAGAAAGGCTGTTTGCAAGAAAAATGCAATGTGTTGAGTTGCCAGTTGGAAACTGATTAGTTTAATTCCCGAGCAGGGTTTTTATATGTTTTATTTGAGTTACAAACTCGATAACAAATCTCGATTAATTTAATTGTTTATTTCTAATCCCTTTCGCTTAAGTCTAACTCAAATTCCACTAAATTGCAAAACAAACCAATTCACCAATGACCGCACGCCAGGATTCTAATTACACTGCACATGTCAAGTGTCATAGTGTTGCAGTGCAGCGGATGGGTGTGTCTTATGTATTGGTATGGTTTGGATGTGTAGTTTGCGTGGGTAGACTTTGTGCTACACTGCGTTTGTGCGCAATAGTGCACATGCACTACACATAGCGGAAGAGGCCGAGGAAATGGAAAAGATACGGTTTCAGGAGAGAAGAAAAAAAAATCATTTAAGGCAGTCTAGTGCAGATGTTCGTTGGTGCAGGTATGATTTTGTGTGGATAGTCTCTCGTCTCGTCCGTGGTCCTGTTATTTATTCGGATATATTTAAAGTGTGAAAGATTCCAAAAAATTTTTGAATTCAATTACAATGTACATGTCTAGAAAATAAACGTTAAAATTTTGAATCAATTTAGAGTGTTACTTTAGTTTAAAGAGTTGACGTTAGGAAGTTTACCTCGATTATTGATTGTGCTGAATAAATCCATAACCGCTTGTTTCCGGCCCATCCCATTCGAGAATCGGAGGAAAAAGGAGGCTGCCGCCCGCCCCCTAGAGATAAGTATATATGGTATTTATTTAAGTTATTAAGTATACGAGTATATGTATGTTATTTATTTAAGTGTAAAGTAGCATGTTTAGTTATGTGTAAATTTATGTTGAAAATGTTAGGCTAAGGCGGCAAATATGGGGCGGGCTCGCTTGTCGTCGTAGAGGAGGATGCCAGGCAAAATGGTGAGTTGAAGTTTTGTTTTTGTAGTGTTGTCCCACCCGATGCAGTGTGGCGGGTTAAGGACCACGACCATTGCTGTGAGCTAGCCGTGGCCACCACACTGCATCATTTTAGTGGTGCGGTAACAATACTTCAATAGCAAATGAAATCTACGCGCGATTCTGATTGAAATTCAAGATTTAGTGAATTAACTGCGTTCAGTGCATACGACAAGAATTGTAAATATGCATTATTTTTTTCAGTCATTCGGGATGCCAAATAGAATTATCTTCAAAGCCGTTAAAAATAAAAAAAAAAGATTCACCACCCACTGCTCCTCAGCCACTTGGTATAGCTGCGATAGCTGCGATAGCCACGATAGCCACCTTCTGTTAGTGACTTTCAAAATTTTGATTTACTTCGCGTTAAAATAATCTTGGAACTCGGTATAATATATTTGTCTTTTACTGCTATACGCAAAAAACTTATAAATATCCTTAACGAGCTGTTCCAGTTCTGAAGGCAGTGCTTTCCTAGCTGCAGAAACGTAAGTTCAAAGAGTGGCACACGCAACCAATGGCATAAAAGTGTTTGTTAATATTTTTTAGCAAAGATTGTACTCCGGTCCGATTTCCCATCATGGTCGACGCATTATCTGCTGGAAATCCGACTAAGTTACTCATAAGCTTCAGACTTAGTGAGAACATCAGGTTTTCAGTCGTTTTCTCACTAAGCCACGTACGCTACTAGGGCATATAAAGTCAGTGAGAAATGAGATTTTCAGTCGTTTTCTCACTAACACACATATGCGTGCTATTGCAAGGAGTAAGCATCACACTTCCGATAGATTGCGGTGTTGCCATCATAAAATGATTGGGAACATTGTTCTAATCTGTCGTGAAATTTAAAGCGCTCCTCAAAATTTTTATAATTATATAATTAGTTGTTAATTTGTATTCATATTGCGTACGTTTTTTACTTAAGCGGGGAAGTTGTTGGATTGTGAGATAAGTTCTAGTGTAATAGCATTGTACCTGTGTATTTTTTTGTTGTACTTCGCATACTTCGCACTGTGGCTTGTTGGTGTTGCTTGCTATGCTCCTTCCCCCCGCTGCTGCTTTTGTTGTTGTTGTTTTTGTCCATCTCTGTACGACTTTGCCCTTGCGTTGCCCTTCATGTAATTTACTTCCTCCGGCTCCAATTTAACCTCTCTCTGGTGATGATTTCGCAGAACGTATTCCGTTGCATTTGCGATTTCCACCACACGCTCAAAAGAAATTGAAACTGGTTCCATGAAAATTTTGTCACGGGTTGGACCTTTTTCCAAACCCATAATGAATTTGTCTCTAATCGCCATATTAAGCTGCTCACCAAAATCGCAGTCAATAGGCAATGCACGTACACGCACCGCCCATTCATTTATGGATTCATTCGGCGCTTGGTTTGCACTGGCTATAATTTTATTCTTTTCTGAAGTACGGCCGTGGATCACAATATCTTACCAGACCGTAGCTTTTACAATGCTATGCTATTTGATTATATTTACGTGCTGTGGCGAGGAATCCCACGTTGCGGCGAAATGGTCCGCGGTGTTGATTTATCGTTTTAGTCTCTGCTGTGCGTTAGGTCACGGGCGTATGGGCTAGCGCCGAGAAAGGCAGACGAATCCCGGAATTCTCAGTCTTGCAAAAAGTCAGAATCTCAAGCGAGTATCCGATGTCCAGGTTAGAACTGAAGAAAGCAGACAAATCTCAGTGTAACTAAGCGTCAAAGTCCTTGGATAATTACCGGTACTGGTGTTGTCACTCCACTGGCTCGCCGAAAATGAAGGGCCTGAGTTGTGCTCAGTATGCGTTTATATAGTTTCTTCTCAGCTGTTTGTGGTGTGTGGTGTTCGGGCGCGTTACCTTATGGCCACCAAGTATGCTACGATCGACGTTGCTATTGTGTGTAGCACTAGTGACCGCTAGATGGCGGTGATAATTGCCAGAGGCAGGGAACTTACATGCGCACCTGCGTGCCCATGTTGTGAGGCCAAAATATGTTGAGGATTGCGATTCCTCACACTCCCCACCTACCTCGGGGTGGAAAAGCGCATACTGATGATTCATATTGTGTATATACCAGGTATGGGAGTCGAATGAAACGGAGTCGTCCCCGAGTTTTCCTGGCTTGGGCTTTTTCCATCTCTCCCGCGATGTGGTTTACTAGAGTTCGTGGGAGACACTGACCTTTGGGTCGATAGAGTTCCGGTATGTTGTTGAACTGGAAGTATTCTTCTTGAGGCCCAGCTAGCAAGGTAATTTCCCCATTTCCACGATGCTCTTTCTTGGTTACCACGGTTTCTGCAGTCGGTGCTGCTACTGCTGCTGCTGCGGCTTCTGTTGTTAGTGTTACCTCTGCTGCGGTTGACCGGAATTTGGCGGGAGCGTCAGCTGGGGTAGAGGTACCCTGCGCTGTTTCCCTTGCTGCTGTTCTTGGAGCGCCTCTATTAGTTGTGCCAACTCTCTTCGTTTTTGCACAGGTGCCTCCGCATCAAACCATTCGCTCGGACCCGTGATCGGCGCGGCCAGGAAACTGCACACATATTGCGGTAAGAATACGCCACAATCTGTGTTGTTCTGTTGCGGGGTAATGAATGACGAGTTGGTCAGGCATGTTCTCTTCCGTGTGTTTGTAAGTCCTTCCGCCCTGGTGCTTTATTTTCCTTTCACAGGTCAGGTATGCTCGGATATGTGCAGTCTTTTCAACGTGAGGTGTCTTTTCATATGTGTCAAAAAACAATATTGCCGGTTCTGTATCAGGCCGGGGCTCCGGGTGGCCAAAAGCCAGTGGGGTGTCTCCCCAATCCATCCATTGATAGGTACCAAGATATAATTCTTCGCGAACAAGTTGACTGCTCTCGTCCACCGGCATACTCCGGCATGCTGTTGTGGAGGGAGGCCTCTGCACGCGGTTAGCTGCGTGAAGAAATGTGTACTAAATCCGTGTACCTGAGTCCGCAGTGGTTCTGGAACCGTATGGTCCAGCGTCCACTGTATATAAAAATCAATGAGGATGTTATTTAAATAATTGTCCAATGCCAATCGTGCATAATCGGCAATTCCGACTGTTAGTGTGCCCTTCCCGTATGGGTACACACACACACCAATTCATCGTCGTCGCTCTCTGGATCGCTAGAGAGCTCCATCGCTTCCTTTTCCCAGTTCTTTGGTGGCGTAGCATGCCCATTTATGCTGATGGCCATGGTGCTCATCCTCCCTATTCGCTCCGTTGACACCGGTTCTGCTCTTAGGCTTGCCCAGTTCTAACCTCTCTGTGAAATCCTTTCCTAGTGGCAGCATGCGTGGTTGCGCTGCTGTCAGCTCTTGAACACATTTCCTAAATCGATGAGCACTTTGCTTAATTTTCGTTCCATTTTCAGTCTCGGCTTGGGAGCCAGTCGTGGGCGTTTGGTTTCCCGCACGACTGTTCGAGAGGGCTGCTCAGCCGACCGTTGCCGTTTCTGAGTGGCCTCAGGGGGGGCTGGGTGACGAGCACCAATATTTTGGTGAGCCCATTCCAGCGCTACCTTGTCTCTGTCAGACAGTGCAACACGATCGGCAGATTCTAGTCTGTGCAGAATCCTGAAGGCTGACCTCCGGGTTCTGTACGCCCGATTAGACGCATTTACGTGCGTGTGAGCACCTGAAGGGAGGTCGGTGCTGGGGCCCGTGCTGGAGGAGGTCGGCTTTGTTGCCGGAGCTCTCGCTGTACCAGCCAGAGAAGCGGACGGAGGGATTGTGAGGCCTGCCAAGGTTTTAACGGGACGGTGTTTTGACCTAAGTTCCATTCCATTATGGAGTGAATTCGATAATGGAGTGAATTCCGATCTTGTCGAACACTTTCGAAGTCTAAAGATAATGTTGATATATGGTGTTTTTATAGCGAATCGGTGATCTGATAATCTATTTAAACCAGGAATCAGTCACAGATTTGCCTCTCTTGAAGCCCATTTGTCGACTATTGATTAGTTTGCCAGTAGTGACAGACCACCATAGTCGGTTGGCTATTATTTTGTCTAGAACTTTTGAGCAGCATGAATTTGGAGATGCACGTCTGTAAGATGAACAAGTACTCTCTTTTTGAGTACAGTTTGGGCTGGACCCAAATCGACAGGGAAATATAAATAGGTAATTTTCTTTGGAATTGCACATCAAACACAAAGAAAGAACGCCTTCTTCGTCCTTGTCTTTTGGGTTTTTTGTTATTGTAGTGCTTCTGAAGGTATATTTTGAAGAACGAAGATAATCGGTGAATGTTTCAGCCATTTTGACCTGTTGACATATCTATGTACTTGCTGAATTTGCGGACCAACCATCAAAATGTCATGCAAAAAATATAAGTTGTTTGATTTCTGCGGTGCCTTGAATACAACAATTTTAGTCTAATTGATAAGACTGTGTCACAGGTGTGCCATGTAGAAGTTTGGCGTTGTGTATTTTGATGCGAGTTCCATATATCATTGGTCAAGCATTTCTTGCAGGAATACATGGAACTTGAATCTAAGTTCTGTAACGACTCTTTTCGCCGAAATTGGCTTTCTAAAAATTTATACTAATCGTTGAATTGTGTAATAAGCAAACAATTCCTTCTTAAGTTAGAACAATTTGGTTTATTTAATTTCTGCTATTCCCACACTACGTCTTCGCTTACATTTTGCTTCAGTCAGTCAGTTGTTTCACTTTTACACTTTTGATCACTTCCTGCTACTGTTGCTATCACGATGTTCGCTCTGCGACGATCAATGCTTAACTGCCCGTTGCTAACACGATGTCCGCTCTGCGAAGATCACTTGTTAACTTCTGTAGCCAATACGACGCTCACTCTGCTACTGCCACTTGTCAACCGCTTGCTGCCAATACGATGTTCACTCTGCCACTGTCACTTGTTAACTCATCTCGGTGTCAATTGTGCGGCCGCTTATATACTTCCTGTGTACCAGAACTTCCAGTAGCCTTCGAACGCAGTTTCGCGTGCCTTCTCGCGTGTGTATTTTATGGGTTGAAAATGACGAATAGCATACCCTAAAAGTGTGCACCCCTTAATTTTTTAAAATATCTGATGTCGTGGTGATTTCGTAACAATATGCTTACCCTTAATACGAAATGCGACATAGAACACAAGTGCTTACTGTGCATTACTATTGAACTAATCAGTGCATTTGATATTAATGCTAAGTCTATTTGCTTAGTAAAGAAGAATTTAATTAAATATGGATAAGTACAGAAAAAAGGAAATTGAAACACGTCGTCGATACACACGTCTTCGCTTGATCAGCGTTTGTCTTCAACTGCTCAGCGTCTCTTGTCGCACACGCAATTGTTGTCGCTCGGCAGACAGCCTTAACCCTTTAACTCCCACGTTCTGCCATCCTGTCATACATTCGCCTCGAATGTTGTATCGCTATCTTTTGCCCACGGCTTCATATATTCAGCTCTTGTTGTTGAAGTAATCGGACCTTCAGTGTTTGTAAGTTTTCGTACATCATACGAGTTATTGCCTTTGGTTTTCATTATTTGGTAGGGACCAAGAAATTTCGGTTTCAGCTTGGTTTCAAACCGTCGCGGTTTAATGTTATTTCCGCTTTTAAACACAATTCTTTAGCAAGAACCACTTCAATATCCTGTACTTGCATCAATGTCAAGTTCAAATTTGTTATCTACCGCATCTATTTTCATTAAAGCTACTTCTTCGTTTACTTCTTTGTCCTCTTGGATCTTTCTAATCTTCAAACCGTCGCGGTTTAATGTTATTTCCGATAGGTGAACCACAACGTACACCACCACATCCACCACCACGGGCAGTAGCGCGTGCACCACCGCATGCCACGCCTCGTCCACCACACACATTCCTCTGAATACCACTAATGCTGGGAACATCATCAACGTTGGCTTCACCAGCATTGGCGACACGCTCGCCAACGAATTCGACATTCAAAGAGCTACCAGAGCTGCTGCTGGTAAGAAGACTGATGGGGCTATAGTCCGGAAGAGCGCTCTCCAAATCCTCAAAAAAACGCATTCCGCACCTCGGGCAAGGATCGCTTAAATCGCCCAGCTTTACAATAACAGCACAAGAATTGCAATAGAAACGCATCAAATCTTCCTCGGTGTCCATATTTGGAGACATGCTTGAATATGTTTTGAAGAGTAACTTAACGCTGCGGCGCAAGAAGAGACTTCAAACTTGATTACTCTCACTCTTACACTCACCTAAATGCACAATATTGATAGTCGGAAAAACTCTTCGATCTTGATGATGACTTTTTTCCAACTGAAAGAAAAAATCGTATTATATAAATACATTTGTCAAATCGAATGCTTGTAACCATAGCAACCTAGTAGAAAATCGAATAAAAGCACGATGGAATCTGCTAATAGCTTCGTCGTCTCTCTCGTTTGCACTCGTAGGCAAACTGTAATAATTTGTAATTTCATCATGATTTACACTTAATTCGTTGTTGTTCTTCACATCGTTACCAGTTACCGGTGCGTTTTGCTCTATTGTAGAGTGTACGCACGTTGAATCTTAACTGTGGTAGTGTTATTCCTCCAAGGTGTCCCCCCGTTGCTAGAGTTACTTCTGCAATTAGCTTGAAATGCCTCTACGAACACCTTTGTTACGAATACCCCTAGTGATGATGCAGTGTGGTACACATATCTAAACATTACACTTTAATACTTAAACACATACTTACAACAATTTATTTTTTGTATTTATTCTTTTCCTGATGAGGCGGGCGGCAGCTTATCTATCTTCCCTACACGAGGCTTTCAATCTCTAGCGATTGATTCGTCTTTGCACTGAAATTGGATAGGCCTAGGTTATCAGATAGGTCATTCATGTAATCATTCCAGTCCGTTTAGGGTTTTTCCTAAGCACCTTCTCAGGGGGTTTTTCTTTGACAGACTATATTATACTATGATCAGAAAGAGATGGCTCGGTTGATACTCTCCAGTTTCTGATCAAGTTACCTATACTTAGGTTCCCTATCGTTAGGTCTAAGACCTCCTGCCTTGTGATAAATGTAGGGGTATTTCCCACATAATAAACTTTAAAACCCCTCGTGTCACTGCTTCCCCATTCGGTGTTATGTGCATTGGCGTCGCACCCAATTAATAGAGGCAGTGCGTTCTCCTTGCAGTATTGCACCAGTCCTTGGACTTTACAGGGTGGAATGTCCTCGGAGTCCCCTGGAAAGCATGCCGATTCCAGCACAATCGATTTTTGATTACCACCGATGTGGGTGGATGTCTCCACGGCAACCAAGTCTCGACTCGACTCATAAATTCTGAAATACAAAGATAGTTGATGGAGTTATGCAGGAATGAGGTTTCTCGGACCTGGGATTCCAAATTAATTTTGTATTTTTCTCTGTTAGTCCTCTTACCTGCCCCCGATAGTGCCAGGGTTCCTGTATCAGCGCCGCCCCAAGGTTTTCTTGTGTGAACTTCCGTGCGATGGCAGCCGAGGCTGCTTTGGCATGGTGGAGATTCACTTGTGCCATGCTGAAACAGACGTCTTCCATTATTGCATTATTAACCAATCCCGTTTGCAAATTTTCTTCCTCCGACAGGGGTTGCTCGCCTCCTCCTCCTTCCAGGTTCAGCATGGCTAGGTCTTTGCCCTCAGTCAGCTCCTGTGAAGTCGGAATTACTGTTATGGGACCAGGGTCAGTATCCATGGCCTGGTCATAACTTTTTTGTGGCTCGCCACTCGTTGTCGCTGAGGGTGGTGCGGCTTTCTTGGCAATCTGGACCTTGCCGAAGGGGAAATTGAATTGCCTTCTATGGAATCATCGTCTATTGCCGCGGCTATCAATTTTCCTGTCCCTCTCATCACGGCAAGGTTGCGTTAACTAGATGCCTCGAGTTTTCGTACTGTTCGTTGATCACTTGCCATGCGGTCACGAAGTTGTCTGCCGATGTGAGATGACGAATGAGCGCTTCTGCTTATCCGATAAGCCTGGATTTCAAGTATTTTTTAGCACTGTGGTATGGGCTGTTTGTCCACCAGTTCCATGAATAAATCTCAGAATTGTCGCCACTGCAGATAATTACCGCCAAATTTTGGTAACTCCACTTTTGGCAATTGTAATTTGGGAGATGCATTTGTTGGAATGCTTGTATCCACGGCATTGCAGCTGCTCGATTGCTGGCCCATATCCGAGAGTAGGGCCAATTTGTTGTGAAACTGTTGTTCGCCTTGTAAGAAGACTTCAATGTCGTACTTGATATCTTCTAGTTGCACACAGTAGTTTGCTATCTGCCAATGTTGCTTCAGATTGCTTGTCTGACCCGTGTAGAAAGTGCGTGGGTATATTGTCTGGTTGTGCAAGTAATTGATCACACGTCTGGAAGATATTAGTGAAGAGTTGTCCTTGTCGTTGAACATGCGACAGAACGGGTTTCGAACAGGATTGTTGATGCATAGCCCCACATTCCTGATTTGGTGGTTGTAGCCGTACTAGTCCAGGTGTTATTGCCTTCGGGAATATCTTCGATGCCTTCAGCGTATTGATGGTCCTTTGCATTTACTCGCGAATGTTGTAATATTTGGCACCCTCCGTTGCGTGTATGTCCTTCACAAAGTATGAGAAGTGTCATCCCCATAACTTTTCCGAATCACAACGTCAGATTGATTGAATTGTTGCCATTGATTATCAAGTTCTCGCAGCTCTTTTCCACGAGTTCTAATGTCCTTCGGTCGTGTCCTCAGGAGTGGTAGATGTGCCGTGTCCTGTTGATCACGTCGGGGTCACCAAAAATGTTTAAGGATCCTTAAGTGGTTGCCAGTTGGGTGCTTGTACCAAAATGGCTGATGATTTGTTTTATGGTGCTTGTACCAATATATCGTAGTATAATCACAAATTGATTGGTTGGTAGAGTTGGACTTGGTCGTTCAGCTGACTGATCCGCTCATTCTCGTTCACTGAGCATATTGAACTATACCTTTAAAAATGTTATTAGGGTGATCTAACATGCACTCTAATAGCAGCTTCATCCAACGTGCTTGTATTTTCGGAAGTCTTTTATGGTTTTAAGTTG
Organism: Clusia tigrina; assembly: GCA_920105625.2. NCBI lineage: Eukaryota > Metazoa > Arthropoda > Insecta > Diptera > Clusiidae > Clusia > Clusia tigrina. Next base: position 146,494,243 of record OV050033.1, read on the forward strand.
CATTTTTAGCGAATCGCATTTTCGCTTTAAAAATGCTACATTACTGGCAATTGCGGTGGCCCTTTTCAATTTGCCGAAAAAACCACGTGTTTCAAAAATTTTGTTAAACGATATGAACTAACAAATTAAGCAATTAACGGATGTTTGCACCGGTATCATCTCGGGGCACCAACGTTTGAGGTATCAAGTGTTGTTGATACTGTTGCGAACTTCCCTAGTCCTGATACATTGTGGTGGCCGCGGCTAGCTCACAGCAACGGTCGTGGTTCTCAACCGATTACACTGCATCGGGTGGGGCAACACTAAAGGAAGACAAAAAAGGCATCCAACTCACCAATTTTCTCTCAGCCTCCTCCTATCCTATCGCCTATCATTTCACATATATACATACTACTAAACATTTTACTTTCTTAAATAAATGTTGGGGACCGTGTTTGCCTTTGTCCGTGGGGAGCGTCCTTTTGCTGCCTGTATTGGGCGCGCGTGTAGCTGCATACCTAACAATCACTTTCAGTATAAACACCACGTTACTGTCTGAAGTTAAAACGACCAAGCAAGTTTATTCTTAAAATCATAATTCTTATATACTATTTACAAATAACACATTTAGCCTACTTATTGACTTTCCTGGTGTTCCAGTTACGCAACTGTTGATTGATGTCAGTTGGTCAAGCCAACCGACCTACTGAATGTAAAGCTATCGACAGTCAGCTTGACTGCGGAACTGTGACACCCTAAAAGTATACATAATAATTAATACATAAATACTATTCATTTACAATATTTGCACCCTAAAAATATGTGATCTCTTAATGAATTTAATTGCATAAAGTTAACTACGCCAAATGTGTAGTGTCTATTAGGAGTTGGTGCTGTGAGTGTAGTTGATTCTAACTCACAACATAAATAACATATTTACTGTTTCTTTGGGGAGCCAGGTAGCTCCTGCAACGCCATAATGCAGTTGCTAACTTCCCGCTGCAGCCTTTTTAGCTCCGCCCCACTTTCTTTACCCATGGTACGCATCGTGAATAGGGACTTCAGCTGACAATTAATGAGCTTGCGCCGATTTTCGTACCGGGCAGTAAGCCCCGCCCACGCCTGATCAAAACCGCTATTGGTCAATTGGCATTGGTCCACGATTTCTCGCGCCTACCCCCTAGTCTTTGCCCTCAGGTGGTACAGCCGCTCGATGTTAGATAGCCGAGCGTTCCGAAGGAACAGCGCCGTGAACATATCACGGAAGGTGATCCACTTGGAGTACTCCCCCCCGAAAATCTCAATATCACAGGGAGGCACCGGGATACTATGGGGTTGAGAAGACAGCTCAGCAGACGCCTCGGAAGGCACCGCTGGAGAGACGGTCAGGGATTGCATTAGACCACTGATCCGAGCATGACCCTACATGGCAAAACTTGCTGCGAATCGTTGCCGTATGGACTCTTTAATGGCTATGCATTTTTCGTCTAAATTCGCTTCAATGACCGCTGCAGCCTTCGCCTCCTTCAACGCCTGCCATAAGTCTGCCAATTCAGGCAGATCAAGGCGAAGATACTCAAGGTTTTGAGAGGCGGAAGAGTTTCGCTCGAACTCAATAACAAACGCGGTCAGGCTATCAGCCGCGTCTATCAGCGGAGTCAGCATAGTTGCAGACCGCTTGACCTGAGAACGCAGCTCAATGATGGCAAAACGCAAGCAGAATACGGAAAAACACTACACCTTCACTTCGACACACCCAGTTACCCAGCTATATGTGTACACAGTTGACCCGCTGACGTGACCGATATACACGTAAAAGACAATCCCCAGTAGGAATGAACTACGCGAAGCCCAGGCAGTGACGACCGCACTGAACAACTACAATCGAAAAAATTTAAGTAATGCCCCAACTTGACACACCCAACGCAGCGCTATGTGACCCGGACCTTGCGTCGTCGTGGGTACACCGATACAGGGTAATATCAAGACAAAAGAAGGACAAAGTTGGCAGCGCTGTGAGCTGCGGAAAACTGTGATGTACGGATGTCAAAGAGTATACGTATTTTATTTTATTTTTTTCAGCGTCGTAATATGGGGATGTTCAAGCACCGCTGGCACACGGTTTGCTGTAAAAAGGCGTCGGCAGCGCTGTGAGCTGTGGACTGCGAACCTAATTACACCGCACTCGTGTCGAAAATGTCGATCATCTACCACGTTAACCGTTGTTGACCCGTTAGTACGGAACACTACCGGCAACGGTGTAAGTTACCGGTTCATCAACAACGGTACACAACGTACAGTAAACAGGCTCTGGGCAGCGCAGTGAGCTGTAGACCCCCACGCCAATGTAGTTGCAAAAACAATATGCTCCCACCGCTTACTTGCAACACGGTACTACTTCGACGCGGCGATATACGCACGCAATACGGATAGCCCGAACAGCTGACCCATAAGAGTTGTGAGTGTGACACCCGCCTTAACTCGTATCAACAAACAAAGCAACTCGCAAAACTAGGGCACCGAATGCACAACGGAACAGCGGATAGCGGCAATGGCAATAGCATGCACAGCGGCTGTGGAAAAATCTGCGCACAAGCAGCTGTACACAGCTTATGGTAACAGGCGTCGGCAGCGCTTTGAGCTGCAGACTGCGAACCGAATTACGCAGCGGCCGTGCTGAGAATTTATTTAAAACAAAAATGTGAATTCCAGTACCTCCTGCTGTGCAAGAATCTACACACACACACACACACTCACACGAGTGACGATACGGAAATGTACCGTTTACCGCGACGACCGTACCCAACCGAATTACGCAATAAAAAAGGCAATTCAAAAGATATGCATTTAATATTAAAATGACAAGAATTATTCAATATTCTACGATATATAAAAAAATATTAGAAACTTACCGGACGCAGATGAGATCTGGCTCGAAGGACCATGTTGTGAAGAGCCAAGTAGCTTGGTGATTCCATCTTTTTTAAAATTTATTATTTACACAAAAGTAAAATACGCTTAATTTATTGAAAGCACACTACAGTAGAACTTCGTTAATCCGGATCAATTAAAACCAGCTCAATCCGGACTACGCAGGAATCCGGATTACCAAAGGCATTAAAATTATTGAGAAAAAAACAATTATAATTCAATTTATTCATTTATTATGATAAAAAAAAACTATAACAATCACTTCAATATAAACGTTAAAAGTATATAGTAATGGTACAGTGGGTCAATAAAGAAGTCGGACAAACAGGTAACCAAACATTAAGTATGAAAGAAAATTTGAAGGAAACAAAATATTGCTTTGGTTTATTTTTTATTTATTATGTATTTATATATGCTATTAAAAACAATAACAACATAATTCAAATTAGCTTCATTTTATAAAAAAAAAAATAAAAATATAATTCGTGAACAAAATTAACATCAAAAAAGAACTCGGACATTCATACTAAATTTTAAGTATAAATAAAATTAAAAAAAAAAACTTTTATTTAGTATTTTGTTGGCAAGCCTTTGCCTTTTTTAACAGCTTTTAGCCGCTTTGGCATTGACTCTACCAATTTTCTGCAGACGGAGGGATCTATTTTAGCCCATTCTTCCATTAAACCATTTTCCAAGTCCTTTTTGTTTTTAATGGAGTGATTTTTTAATTGAATTTCCAAGTGGGCCCATAAATGTTCAATGACATTAATGTCAGGTGATTGTGGAGGAGTTTCCAGTACTTTTGGACAGTTATACAATAACCACAAACGCACATTTTGCGCCGTGTGTTTGGGGTCGTTATCTTGGTAGAAGTGAAAACTATTTTTTATCCCCAATTTTTCAGCACTATTAACCAAGTTTTCCTTTAAAATGGCTAGGTATTGCTTTTGGTCCATATTGCCTTCAACAAAACACAAATTTCCGGGCCCAGCTGCAGACATACAGCCCCAGACCATTACGGAACCACCTCCGTGTTTAACAGTTGGGCGTAAATTTTTCTCCTTCAGCTCTTCGTTTGGCTTCCTCCATACATATGATTGCCCATCTGATCTGAAAATGTTGAATTTACTCTCATCAGAGAATGCGTGGCGTCACACACAATGCGTGGCGTGCTCTCATTGGCTATCAGAAAGGCGTGATATGGTTTGGTCTTTTTCTTCTTCTTGATAGCTGCCTCGTGGTCCTCCACCGCGTGGGTTTTCTCCACGTGTTCTCCACCGCGTGGGTTTGTTGACAGGCAGTGGCGTGATGAAGATGGTGAAGTGACTTACCAGTGACTCAACTGGTGACCTGAATTTGTGAGTAGTGCCGATGCGTCATGTAGGAGGATAAATCATTAAGATTTATGCTCCTTACAACGTTCACTTTAAGATTTGCTTCTCGAAGTCGTCGGAATATCTCCTGAAGATGGATTTTAAGCTCCTTCTCGTTCCTTGAAGTGACGATGATATCGTCCAGGTAAGCGAACGCGTGGGGTTCCATATCCGGTCCCACTGTGTCTAGTGCTCTCTGCAACGTCGCCGGAGGCGAGTGGGGTCCAAGAGACATGACCTTCCACTGATACAGTCCGCGTCCAGGCACAGTAAAGGCGGTATACTGTTTGCTTTGAGGTTCCATGGGTATTTGCCAGTAGCCGTTCTTAAGGTCTAGGCTACTGATACATTTGGCTTCCCGCAGTCGATCCAATATGTGCTGGATGCGTGGTAGAGGGTTGGCGTCTGGTACCGATTTCGCATTCAGCTGCCTATAGTCCTCGCAAAATCTCCACGACCCTGTCTTCTTTTTAACTAGCACGATGGGGGCACTGTGTGGGCTCTTGGATGGTTCAATGCACCCTTTGTCAATTAATTCGTCGACTGCCCATATACATATTAATGCTGTATATACATACATACGTGTATGTGCTTAGAAGAAATATGTACATATTTATATGTATATGAGCAGCGTCCAGAGGCGTAACAATCAATTTGTGAGGGGGGAATTGCCCTCAATTTCCTCTCCTTACAATACTTAATAACTTAAATTTTAAACTACCATATACTTAGCTTTATCCTTACTGAGGCGGGCGGCAGCTTCCTTTTCGTCGGGTATAAAAAGAGCCCAGACACGTATTTACCAATATTTTTCTCAAGAAATTAAACGCGTGAGCACCGAACAGATAGCTGAGAGGGGGAGGCGAAAGGTCCCTGTTGGAAGCTATGGGTGCCCGAAGCATTAACGTCGACAGTTGTATCACAAGCCCATGAGCCTGAGTTGTCAGCTCACACATTGCACCGGGTAAGACAGTTTTACTATTGGCCTGGTATGGCGGTGCAGGTGCGGAATTACGTGAGATTGCAGGATCTGCAAGGAAACGAACCATAGCAATCAGGTTTCTAGACCGTTTATGGGAAAGGAAGTCAGCACCGAACGGCCATTCCAACGGCTTTATATAGATTTTTTAGGAAAATATCCACGCTCCAGGGCGTGCCACGCATACGTGTTGGTGGTAATGGATCATTTTACGAAATTCGTGTTCTTAAAAGCTATGGGTAGGGCCACGGCAATGAATGTAGTAAGGTTTTTGATTGAAGAAATTTTTCATAAATTCGGTGTACCGGAAACGATACATTCAGATAATGGAAAACAGTTTGTGAGTCAGGAATTTAGTAAAGTGATGGAGTCCTATGCGATTAAGCATGTGAAAACGAGGTTCTATGCGCCACAATCTAATGCAGCAGAACGCGTGAATCAGCCAGTTCTGACAGCTATAAGGGCTTACCTGAAGGAGGACCACCGCGATTGGGATTTATTCCTGAGTGAGATCAAGTGTGCGTTGAGAAGTTCACTATACTCAGCGACAGGAATGTCACCTTATTTTGCCTTATTTGGACAGAATATGTTCACCAGCGGCCTATGAGTTGGCAAGGAAGTTAGGAGCGTAACAGGAAGGAGAAGTGATTGGCCTACCACGAGAAGACCGAATACGGTTAATTCGCGCTAAGGTGCAGAAAAGGTTCCATTTAGCGTACGAAAAGGGAGCGCGACAGTACAACAAGCGAGCTAGGCGAATTAATTTTACTCCGGGCCAGGAAGTCTTTCGACGTAATTTTACATTGAGTGATTTTTCACGGAATGTGAACGCAAAATTTTGCAGAAAATTTGTAAAGTGTCGAGTGGTGAAGCCCCTGGGGAATTGTCTATATCTATTAGAAGATTTGCAAGGGAAACCGGTAGGAGTGTCCATGCCAAGGACATAAATCTAAAGCGGTAAGAGCACGCGACTCTTAATCTCGGCGTTGTGGCCGTAGCTCACGTTGGCGCCTGTAGTACGTGAAGTAGCAATTGTTAGTAAGGAGGTGGAGGAAAGTTAATCATAGGGAACTTATGGATTATATAATACATATAACAGAACTTACTCCCAAAATCAGCTTCGTTGGTGTAGAGGTAATCGAAGTTAAAATTTGATCTAATCCTGGCAACCCGTGTGTTTCGTTGCGATCGTTCCTTTAGCCGTTCCTTTTTTTCCTTCTTTTTCTTGTTGTGCTTTAGTCGTGTTAAATTTTTGAAAACTTTAAATTTCACTTTGAGCTGAGTTTTCTTCAGGGTAGGAGTGATCTGGTCATTTTTTCTCTTCAGCTGTTGAGAGGGGGGGGGGGGGTAGTTAGTTCTATGTTCCTCTGCTTTTTCTCTAGCCACCTCTGAGGTATCGAAGATACCATTTAACACCGGAGCCACTAAGGCCTCTTCTCAGTGGATCATCTAAACCGCCTGGCTCTCCTAGGGTTGGCAGCTTGGCAAAGCGTCTCTTAGCTGCCTCTGGCCTTTTTGCTATTTCTCCTTTCCCATCTTTGTCCCTCGACCCAGTGGGTTTCCCTAAGTGAGCGGGGTCTGATGGGTTGGCCGTGGTTCCTCTCGAGTGCAGGCTTCCTCGACTGGTGCTGGGTTCATTTCCTGGCCTGGGGCGTGGGACTGCTACGATAGGTACTTTTTTTGATAAGAGGAGTCTTTCCGTTGCCTGTACCACCAGCTTGTTCCGATCTAGGGGTGTTCCCCTACGACCGGTTTTGGACCTAGGTATGTCGTGTAGGTACTGCTTTCTGCTCTATTTTTTTTTTCCTTTAAAATTCTCCACACAGATTCTTTTTTCAAACGGGACTGGGAAAGGTCCATGGAAGAGCCTGTTTTCATGGTAAGGCCATCATTAAAACCTAATTCGGTCCGGTTTCAGGAGTGCACCATTATAATACAGCCGGTATTGGCTGCAAACCTAGTCCAATGGGCACGGTGTCGCATGACACCCTGGATTAAGGGGGGGACAATTCTTTGTTACTGCTTATCAAAAACTGCCTTTCTGAAATGGGTGGCCCTACCGGCGAGCATTTACTCCCCGTCAGCATAGCCAGATGAGTCATTGCAGTGTACGCCCCTCACCGCGTCTCTTTCGTGGGGGATAAATAAATATAGTCTATGAATATCTTTTTCTGTTAAGGTTTCTTTCAATTGCTAGCATAGAATTGAAATTGCAATGAAGTGTGTATATGTCCCTCCGTCCCTGCAAAGAATTGGACATTTCAGTGTTAGGAGAATATTTTGTGTGTTCATTTTTATATTTCCCATTTATAATAATTTTAATTTAATAATTCTGTTTGATCTTAAGAATAATACATAATGGCTAAATGTAGGGTATTTGGCTGCACACGTCGAGTTGTGTCACGCCTGGTTAAGGCGCCTGAATGAACTCCGTCAACTCTGTTATTGCCAGCAGCATCTCTTCCACGACCGCGCACGGTACCAGAATGGCCGCCAGCACGGCCACCACCACGGGCAGTAGCGCGTGCACCACATCCCTCTGAATACCACTAATGCTGGAAACATCATCAACGTTGGCTTCACCAGCATTGGCGACACGCTCGCCAACGAATTCGACATTCAAAGAGCTACCAGAGCTGCTGCTGTATAAGAAGATTGATGGGGCTATAGTCCGGAAGAGCGCTCTCCAAATCCTCAATAAAACGCATTCCGCACCTCGGGCAAGGATCGCTTCCATCGACTAGCTTTACAATAACAGCGCAAGAATTGCAATAGAATCGCATCAAATCTGCCTCTGTGTCCATATTTGGAGACATGCTTGAATATGTTTTGAAGAGTAACTTAACGCTGCGGCGCAAGAAGAGACTTCAAACTTGATTACTCTCACTCTTACACTCACCTAAATGCACAATATTGATAGTCGGAAAAACTCTTCGATCTTGATGATAACTTTTTTCCAACTGAAAGAAAAAATCGTATTATATAAATACATTTGTCAAATCGAATGCTTGTAACCATAGGAACCTAGTAGAAAATCGAATCAAAAGCACGATAGAATCCGCACAGCAGCAAGACGAAAAGTGGCTGGGAGAGACGCGCTAACCATCGTCGATGTGTGCTCTTAAATGTTCCATTGGGTGGAAACGACAAACCCGCGTCACTCGTTCTTGCCTTTTATATATATCGCAAAACTATTTCCTAATTTCCTATGAAATGCCATGCCGTCTTGACAATTTCATAGGAAATGCTCCCAAGTGTTTGTTTTGCAATTTCCTATGAAATATCGTCCTCATATTTCATAGGAATCAAGATTAACCAACCTAATGCTTATTGCTGAGTTGCCGTGCTAAGCTTTCAAGCGGAAGTCTCACACGACGACTCGTTTTTGGCAGGGTGGTGCACCGAGCGGCGGACGGACATGGTTAGCTCGCAAGGGCATATTGGACGGACACTCAACAGACTAGCATAGCCGCTCGCAGTACACCCTACTAAGGGTGCTGGCAGAGTGGCGCGAGATAGCTGACTTGTGCAGGTTGCTGATTTGCTGCTGCTTTTATGAATTTATGAACGTTGGAACGATTTTTAAAGAAGTAGCAGCGCAATACTGGAACTTATGGAACTTCCCAAATTGTATTGGCGCTATCGATGGTAAGCACATAAGGATAAAGTGTCCAGCTAATTCGGGATCCATGTTTTATAATTACAAACATTTTTTCTCAATTGTATTGCAAGGAATTGCCGATGCAAACTGCAAATTTATTACAATTGAAGTTGGCGGGTATGGTAAGCAGAGCAGAGCGATGGTGGTACTTTCAGCTCTTCTGAAGTATTTAAACTTTTGAGAGATAAGGAATTACAAACACCACCAAACGCACAGCTACCAAAATCCAACCAAATTCTGCCTTATGTTTTCCTTGAAGATGAAGCGTATCCCCTTCTAGAATGCTTGTTACGACCGTACAGTAGAAAAGACTGCACGATAGATCATGAATATTTCAATAGCCGCCTTTCAAGAGCTAGAAAGTGCATCGAATGTGCTTTTGGAATTATAAATGCAAAATTTAGAATTCTATGGAAGCCAATAGAAACCGATCCAGAATTTGCCGAAATAATAGTTAAATCTATTTGTATTTTGCATAATGTTATAATTGATTTGGAGGGTTTTGATGAGAAATATATGGAAGAAGTGGAGAAGCAAAATCCAACAATGTCTCAACAACAAAGCGTAAAAAATGGAAGATTTGTACGAGATCAATTTTGTAATTATGTACGCAACAATAAACTTAAATAAAGTAAAAAAAACCAAACCGTAAAAAACAATGTTTTTTTTATTTTTTTCCTTTAATATTCGCCACGAGTCAGGCAGACAGCACTACGAATTAATATAAAGAATATAAAAATACTTACTTGATACTTTCATTTCTGTTGCAACGGACATCCATTGCTTTTCGACTAAAATTCGGTTGTGATATGATTTGTTTTTCTGGTCCCACAAAACAGGACGAGTAAAAACTTCGCTTATAAAATGTTCAATGTCCATACTCAACAGAAAACCGACTGATCACTACAAATTATTACTCCAAATAAAGAATAACCAAAACTGAAAAACTAACGAAGAAAAATGAAAAACTAACGGTACACAAAAACAATCACGCAGCGCATTGACAACAGCAAAAGCATTTTATAATGATCTACATGGTAAATGCAGTAGAAGTTGTTGTTGAGAATAAAAGAAATGGAAACAAACAAGAAAAAACGTAATATCAAGCAAAAGCATACAAACATATGTATATATGCAACATATGTGTGTGTGTCGGCAAAAACCGACGCGAGAACACGCTTCGAAACACTTTTCTGTTATTCAACCAGCAACCAGCTGAGTCAGCTTCTCGTGCCACTCTGCCATCTACACGTTGGTTTGTACTAGAGGTGTGCGCGTGAGTGATTTTGGCTCACGGTCACGCACGCTCTTATTTCGTCATCAACAATGTCAGTAACAGAGCATTCACCTCTTTCTACATGATATTTGTCTAAGAACTCTTTAAACTGAGGATAGTCAGACATAGGTGAATTTGAATGGCTTCTTCTAAGAACTGTTTCATTGCTTCGAGTTTCATCGTTTTGTCTTAGTATGTCATGTAACAGAGTCTTAACTGTTAAAATTGTTTGTTCTCGCTGTTCAGCCTTAATAAAATTTAGTTCCTTAAAGAGTGGATTGAGGAATGCTGCTACTAAATGAATGGAAGATGGCTGACATCGTTTTAGTAACGACTCTTTTATATGACATTTAACTTTTGATATTATTTGCGAATCAAGCACATCTACTTTGCAAGTCAAAACTAACTTCTCGTACCATAACACATATTCTTGTAAAGTTGGAACATTGTCAGCACTCATTTGCTCTGAACAATCTTTGTAGGGTTTTAAAAGTGTTAAAAGGCATGAAAGCAAGTTGAAATCAATAGATGATATTCTTTGAATTTCATTTTTCTCCAGTAAAATAGATTGAATTTCCGTCTTCATCTCGATAATACTTTCGAACATAATAAAAATGGAATTCCACCGAGTCTTGACTTGCTGCTTAAGGGTCTTGCCTAATTTATTATTAAGCTGAGAGTGCTTAAAATATCCCACAAGTTTTTTGCATGCTTCCACTAACGATTTAATTGGTTCTATATCAGAATTCTCAAAAACATCATTCATGACTAAGTTCAGATTGTGGCATGCACATGAAAGGCGCCTATAGCTTTTAAATGCAGCGACTACATTTGATCCATTATCTGTAACCATAGCACCTGTGATAAGTTTGTGCTCTATATCGAATTCTTTTAGGATATCCAAGGTAAATTTTAAAATATTGACACCTGATGTTTGAGCTGAAATATGGAAAAACATAAATATCAACAGAATAAGTAATTGTTTAAAAATAGTACCATAGGGAAACTCCCGATTGCCTAGGATATTCACAATAATTGAAAATCATTATTTATATAATGGCAGCTTAATGTCATGTAGCTCCTTTGAGCATAATCATCCGACCACATATCAGTGGTAAATGCCAGGTGATGGTTTACCAAATTTGGGTTTAAGTTTTCCTTAGCAGTATCATATATATTTGGAAGTATACTTCGCGTTAAAGCTGTTCTGGAGGCTAGGACTTCTTCGACGTTAATTTTACCAAACTCGGCACCAACATTAACCAGGCACTGTGCTAATTCCTTGAATCCATTGCCTGCAAAAATAATTATATTTAATTTACAATAAATTATAAATTTGTGGAGCAAATTTGGAACAGCTGAACTTCGCCAATTTTTTTTTTTTTGATTTTTGAAGAATTTCAGCCATGCCAAATTTATGCCAAATTTGTAATTACCTTCTGTTACGCTCAGTGGTCTGAGCGGTGTTCTTGAAATTTAGTTCCTTCATCATTTCCAATGAAAGCATCTCTTCAAATTTTTGTAGCTTGGAAGTTGGTTGTAATAGGGCGGGTAATGGTGTGTATGTGCTGATTTCCTTGGAAGTGTATGTTCTGCTATTAATTTTTATAGTTGTGTTATGAAATCGTATTAAAAATGTTCCTTCCAATTCCATTGTTTTATTGTCTATTGATGCTGATCCATTGAATTGGTTTAATAATAAAAGTCCTGGGGTTATTTCGTCGATTTCCGGTATGTGTTGGTTGTTTATTATTGTGCAGTTCGGTACTTGGTTATTCATTAACTTAGGAATGCATGCAGTTTTACTTATATCTACAATATTTTCATAAGGACATATTGATAACTTATTATATGTTTTACACTTTTCTCTTATTCCATACGTTTCGTTTATGCATTTTAAGATAGAAGCGTATTCGATTTTATTGATTTTGTTTTTCTTTTTCACGGGTTTAATAATCATTGTTTTACAGAGTTCTGTGTTAGTTTCTGGTAAACTTACAATATAAATAATAGATGTATCATTTGATGCAATTTTTATTTGGGCGAATTCAAGTGCCTCATCGATGTTTACGTACGGTATGCTCTCTTTATCAAATATATCTTTTACAATATCTAATTCATAGTTCGATAACATATACGAATTTATAATGTTTGCCCTGGCCCAATGTATCGCATATTCAATGTTTATTATTTCCTCTTTAATTATTTCTAACTTACTTTTCATAATCATTATTATTTCATATTCAATTTTGCCTTCTGACTTAACAATTTTTAGAACTTCATTAGTTACATTATTTATTTCATTTATTCTTTCTATGGTCATTTTATTTATTAGAGCTTGTTGATTATTATTCATTAATACGTTATTAATTTTGTCGGTTAATATATTAAAATCGGAATGGTCTGGCGTGCCAGCTATCCATTTCCATGTGCTACCAATAAAATCTAAGGATCTTCTTTCCCGTTTTTTTGTTGGTTTCAAGTTTCTTAAATGGTTCTTGATTTGGGATAATTCGTGTGAAAGGATCGTGTAGAATGGATGGTTGGGTGGTATTTTTGTTTTGATTGTAGATTCCATTATTTCTGTCGCATCTTCGTATTGTTTTATGTCGATGTCGTGTATTATCTTAAACGTACCCGTCTGAAGTTTGGCGCTGCCTGTATGTATTGTAACCAATTGAGAATTGGTATAGTCCAGAATTTGCGTATCTGCTGTGCATGATGCCTCGAAAAACCTAAAATAAAGTAATTTTCAGTTTCTAATTAAGCTTTTATGTACTATTCGTCCTTTTTCTGTTAAAATTGTGCTGTTCCTGTCTTCCTTGACTATTTCCTGAATAAATGTTTTTGACAATTTCGTACCTAATCTTTTGTTTCTTCGTACAAAGATAATCTGTCCTGGTAGGTAGTGCTTTGTTTCCTGCTTGCTTTTATTGTGGTATTGTAAATCTTTTTCCTGTTTCTTACTTAGTCTTTATAAATTACTTAGTCTTGTCCTTTCGTAATCGTCTGGTGTGAATATTACATTTCGTCCGAAATATAAATCAACAGGTTTTTTTCCTGTTACCGAATGTACCGAGTGATTGTATTCGGATACTGCTGTTTCTAATAATTCTTCGAAATTCCTGTATCCTCTGTTTTCTTTAAGGCAACGCATTATTTCAACGAGTGTTGAGTGGAACCTTTCCACTTGTCCGTTTGCCTGACTTTTATATGGAGGTGTAGTGTAGACGTCTATTCCAAGTTCGTCTTTTAACATGAATGTGATTGAGTTTGAATTAAGGGATGGTTCGTTATCAGTAACGATGGATTTTGGTACTCCAAATGAAAAAATGATGTCTCTTAAGGGTCGTCGTACGTCTTCTATCGATCTGCTGTGTAGTAGTTTTGTTATGGCGTATTTTGTAAATTTGTCTATTGCAGTCATAACAATTTTTTTGTCTGTCAGAAATATGTCTATATGTATTGTGTGACCAGGGAATGTAGGCAAGGGTGTTTCGGCTAATTTTGGTAGATTAGGTCGTCTCTCGTATTTATTTTCTTTGCATGTCGTGCAGATGGTAGTTATTCTTTTAATTTTGTTTAGCATTCCTGGAAAATAGTATTTTTCAAGAATTTGTGCTTTATTTTCTATTGCATTTCTATGTGCGCGGTTGTGAGTCTCGAGTATGATGTTTTCCTGTTCTTGTTCGTTTGTAATGTCCTCTACTAATTTTTGGGAATATCTTGCTTTGTAGTTACTAAAGTGAAGTGGATAGATATTTTGTATTTGACCCATAATGGGTTCATCGGTGCGTATTCCGTTGATGACGGACGAATTAAGGTATCTCTTTAAAAGCGAGACCAGATTTGATTCTGAAAATTGTTGTTCGGTAATGATGTGTCTATGGTAACTTGGAAATACAATTTTGAATTGGTAGGTTGAGCAATCACCAACCTTAAGAAATATCTGGTTCTTGAATACATTTATTGGGGTTTCTGTGCATGGAATTAAATTGTGACTTGAACTTTCATCGCTATGGATCGTTGGTGTTAGGGAGTTTATTTCTACGGGTATCCTAGAGAGAGTGTCGGCGACAACATTCGCTTTACCTGGTTTGTATGTTAGATGATAATTATATTCTTCGAGAATTGACTTCCATCTCTTCATTTGGCTATTGGTATTTTTAACGCTTAGAGCGTAAGTAAGCGGTTGATGGTCTGTGAATATGTTTATCTTTTTTGAACCGTACAGGTAGTTTCTCAGAGAATTAAGAGACCAGATGATGGCAAGCATCTCTTTCTCATTCGTAGCGTAATTCTCTTCGGTTTTAGTAAGAGTTCTGGAGATGAATGAGATTGGTCTATTGTTTTGGGACAATACAGCCCCGATCGCATAGTCAGATGCGTCCGTAGTTAGCTCGAATTCTTTTTCGAAATTTGGGTGAGATAGTACAACGTCTTTTGAAATAAGTGAATTTTTTATTTTATTGAAAGATGCGATGGCATCTTGATCTAAAGTAATTAGTTTTTTTTTTGAAGCAAATTTAGAAATACGACCTTCCTCTCCTCGTAAAAGGCTTGTCAACGGCTTGGCAATTTTTGCGTAATCTAAAATGAATCGTCGATAATATCCGGACATTCCGAGGAACGATCGGAGTTCTTTCAGATTCTTTGGTTGGGGCATTTTGGCTATTGCGTCTATTTTGTTTTTGTTTTTATCCCGTCTATTCCCACGACGTACCCAAGAAACCCGACCTCTTTTTTTTAGGAATTCGCACTTATCTAACTGAACCTTCATATTGGCAGATTCCAGTGTTCTAAATACTATTTTTAAATTTTCCAAATGTTCTTTTTCATTTTCGCCAAAAATGACGATATCGTCTATGTAGACATAACATCTTTTTCCTATATGTTGCCTTAGTATATCATCTAAGGTCCTTTGAAATATTGCTGGGGCATTTTTCAGCCCAAAGGGTAATCTAACAAATTCAAATTTTCCATTGTTAATGGAAAATGCGGTTTTTTCTATGTCGGATTCCTTCAATGGTATTTGATGGAAACCGCTTTTTAAATCTATTATCGTAAAATATTGGTTTTTACCGAGGTTAGAGAGAACGTCATTTATTTCAGGGATCGGATATCTGTCTGGAATGGTAACGTTATTGAGTTTCCGATAATCTATCACCATACGGTATTTTCTTTCACCGGATGCGTCCATCTTTTTCTGAACGATCCAAACAGGTGAATTATATGGGGATTTCGATGGTCTTATAATGCCATCCGCAAGAAGTTCTTCTACTTGTCTTTCGACCTCTTCTTTTAGAGCCATCGGATAGGGGTAGGATTTCGAATAAATGGGTGTCTCGTTTGTAGTGCGAATCTCTCCCTTTATTGTAGAAGTGTATGTGAGTTTTTTGTTGGGATCTGAAAAAAGTCTTGGACAATTTCTGATGATAATATTCAGCTGTTCTTTCTGTGTGTGTGTAAGATGTGATAAACGCAAATTGATATGGTTGACGTCTTGTGCTGCCTGTTGGTTAAGTGGAATCTTAATGTTCGGACAAATTGTCATAAAACTTTCGTCTGTATGTATTGTTGCTTTTAATTGTTTAAGCGTATCGTTTCCTATAATGCCATGAAAGGTTGTTAATGTGGGAAGTATAAAAAATTTTAATTTTTCAGTTTGTGGCCCGAAGATGTTCACGAAGGTGTGGTGAGTTATTTGGATATTTCCGGCAATTGAGTTAATGGTGAAGGGTTTTGCATTGGGAATGGGATTTCTAATACGTGTCGATTGTATGTAATTTTTATTGGAGCCAGTATCAATAAGGAAGTTGTTGAGTACGTCTTCACTTTTGGTTGTGAATTCAAAATAGGGAAGTGAAGACTCTTTTAATCTAAAAAATACATATTGTTAGTTTGATCAATCTCTTCGAACTCTTGGTCAGTCGTGTCATTGTAGTATTCGTCAGCTGTGTGTTGGCATTGTTCTTGGGAATCAGAAAACGTAGGATCGATGTCGGTGCCAGTGTCTCCGACATTAGTTGTATCACATGCAATTTTTGTATTGGCATGGAAATTTCTCTGAACTGTGTTTGGGGGATGCTTCTGCTGGGATGCTGGTCGTTTATTAAATTGTTGAATGCTTGGCCTATTCTGATAATTAACCTGTCTAGTATGGACGGAAGGGTCTACGTGCATAGGAACTGGGGGTTTTGGGGGCATATATGGTCTATTATTAAATCCGGATAAATTTCGTTGACCAAATTGTGGTCTTGGTTGGAATGGATTATTGCTAGCATAGTTGTGGCTATAATTGGGTTGTGATTGATAAGGGTTATTATTTAAAAAATAGTGATTATTCGGTTGGAACACTCGCGGGTTATTGTAAGAGTAATTCTGACTGTTTCCTTGAAATCTGTTTGGATTGTTATTAAATCTTGGTTGTGGGATGTGAGTCAGTTCTGGGAAAAACCTTTTCTCAAATGTTTGTAAAGGAAGAAAATTTGAACGTGGTGGTCTGGGTAGTGGCAGAGGATTATTGATTTTTCTGAAATTATTCGATCTTTGGATCGAATTCATTCTGTACATCATGTTATCCAACTTTTGGCACAAGTGCAGGGCTTGTGGCAACGTTGTCGGTTCTCGAACGCTTAGTAATCTTGGAAGATCTCCATTAAGACCACGAATAAACGTATATAAGGCTTTTTCTCTGTAGGCGTTGGTCATCGTTTGAAGAGATTCTTCACTGGATTCTAAACAAGCGATCTTGTCCAAAATCAATGAAAGATATTGATAAATTTGTTGGTAGAATTCCGTTATTGTCAGATTTCGTTGAGTTAAAGTGGTCATTTCATATTCCAACGTCCCTATATCACGTTTGTCGGAATAGTGCATCATTAAGCACTTTTTTATTTTCGACCAGTCTAATGGTGTCCGGTATGATTCTAATGCGGTGTCCGCATCTCCTACAATTTTGTGTCTTACAGTATGTAAAATAGCGTAGTATTTTGGAGTACCCTTAATGTTGTCGTATGCCGTGAAAATTCTATCAACAGTTTTCCGCCAAGAATTAAATTCTCCTGTTTGGCCAGAAAATTTTCGTAAGCATTTAACAATATCAGGTATTTTGTCTAATTCTTTCACGTTCGTGGAGCTGAATGGTACAAAGTAGTCACTGTCATCATTTTCAACAAAGGGGTTATTTAAATTTTGTATCGTTGCAACTACTAATTCGGTTATTTGTTTAGTTAAGGTGTCTGTCAGTTGGAATGGCTGTTGGTTGGATTGGGATGCAGTATTTTGGGAATTGGATTGGGTTGAAAGTCTCAGTTTATTTATTTCTTTAACTAAATCGTCTTCCAATAAAATATTTCGCTTATTCTATAATTTCTTTTGTTCTGTTTTTTTTTTTTTTTTTTATGATTTGAGGAAATTTCTTTTAGACAAATAAACTATTTTAAGTTTATTTAAATATTCTTTCTTTCTTTTTATATATTTCAATGTTTAGAAATGTTTTCTTTTCTTCTTTTTTTTCTATACTTTACTTTTACTAACACTTTTAAATTTTCTATTTATGTTATTTCTTTAAATAAAATTGATTTGACTTACATAAAAACTAAAATTACACTTATCATTATCCCAGTGGTGTCCTAGGTGGATTTTAGGCAGTCGGCTGTCCTTGAATTTTGAACTCCGTTTCGTACGTAGATACTCCGTTTACTCAGGGGCCTCTTTTCCTGCTATGTAGTTCACCTGTCGCTGTTGCGCTCGTCCGATTTATTTTCAAACGTTTTTTTATTTTTTTGGCACTTTTATTTAGCGTTTTAACGTTAATTTTTTTTGTGGCACTTTTAACCGTTTTACTTTTTATCGTTCAGATTCGCGACTCCACTGGTCCCTGCTCGGGCGCCAGTTAATTTATTTTTTATATATTTTGATTTCTAAAAAGAGACATCAGAGGAACTCTGATGTCGTCAACTTTATTTTGCTTCTCAACTAGAACTAACTTAACAAAATTAAATATCTTAAAACTAAACCAAAACTGCATTAGTATGTGTGAGTTATTTAATGACGATATTCTTGCTGTGTTTGTGCTGCTGCTTTCGATGCAGTTTTTGGTGGGAACGTTTTCTAGCGGATGCCGGGCGTCAAATTACGTCTGGCTTACAGTTGGCGCGTGTAGCGGACTATTCGAAACAACTTGTGTGTTAACATATACACCAGGGAGAAAAAAAGTTTTTGTTTAAGGGAATGATTTATGTATATGGTTATGAGCAAATAATGATACTCACGCACGATTCACGCACGGTATTTAATTTACAACTCACGCACGATCACGAACGAGTCTTACGGCAATCACGATCACGCGTGATTCACGTCATGCGCACACCTCTAGTTTGTACTAATTTGTATGAAACTAGTTTTCTGCCATTCAACCAGCAACCTGCGCAAGTCAGCTATCTCGCGCCACTCTGGCAGCACCCTAACTTATATAATAAATATACATGGTGTTTACAAGGCGTTGCGAGTTTCGAGTTTTATTATAGATTTGTTATAATTACGGCGGCAACCAGCCCCTTACCACACAAAGGGAGTAGGATAGTGTCACAACTGGTCTCAGAACTGGTAGCAGGATCAATGATCGAGTTCTTGCAGTCAAGTATTACGCGGATGCTTACCCGTTGAGATCCGTTGGTTACAAGAACGAAAAGGGGAACAGGCCAGGCCCCTTTCTCGAAATAATCACCGTTTATATATTTTCTATTCTTGGAATTATTTAGTAGGGCTATTATCCTAACGACTTGAAATGGGAGAAATTTATATTCCTTCCCGATGAAATGACTATGCTTGTAATGCTTTAGTAGGATGAAATTACCTACGCTTGGATTTTCTTATTACGCTGAGATCCTTACCCGTTGAGATCCGTTGTTTGCAAGAACGAAGAAGAGAAGAGACTTTATTCTGGAAGTAGCCACCTTTTATATATTTTCTGGGCCCATTTGTTTACCTGGACCGTGCATCGAAATTGGTTGTTGTCTTCTGGAACGCTCACTTGTTGTTGTTGCGGGGTTTTCTTAACTTTTGCTTTCCGGCTTGGAACAGATGACCGTTATGTGGCGTAATGTATCGTCAGCAACCTCTTCCGGTGCCTTTAACCCTTTCGACCCCAACCATTTAGCGCAGGTGATATTGTGCTTAATTTCCCATTTTAAGTCATAAGAACTCCTTACTCGCTTCTTTCGCTCGTCATCTGTACATGATTGAGAATTTCCAGTACGATTTTTCCGAATGGTGCCAGTCGCAAATATACCGATTTCATGCAATGTAGTCAGGAGGCTGACTGAACAGAACCAGTTGTCAAAAGATGATTTGTAATTTTTGTGTTTTCGTAGAGTTGAATCTAAATAAGGAATTGCATTTGTCGATATCCTTAATCCTGGAGATGGGCAAGCGCCGTCTGCTACTTGCGGGCGATGTTTTCAGTTAAAAATAAACTTAGAGCTGGATCGAAAATAATACGATACGCAGCAGACTAATAATTGTTGAAAAAAGGTTTGGGGTTTCCAACACGAAAGAAGGAAATTTGTTAGTCGTATCGGGATAGTCGATCCTGTATCTTTAGTCAGTTAAGTCTGCGATTTCCTATATATCTAACTTTGTTGTACGCACGTCTAACTTTGTTGTACGCACGTCTTTCGCGGTTAATGTCTGATACAGAAGTGAACTCAACCGTTGCTCACTCCAGTGTTCGCTCTCTCGCTCGATGCTTGGCGCGAGAGGCGAACATGCAAATAAAGATGGCCGTGAGCGCATGCACCATTTGGCGGGCTGGACCCAGAGAAGGGAAATCTCTCCACACTGGGACACGCTCAAATGGTAAGGTAAACAGCATGGTGTTGCTACGTCGGGTCACGACAATCCCTCAAAGAGAGGAATCCGGCACAGTATGTCTAGACTGATTAAAATTCCTATCATTCTGTCCCATCACAATATGGTCGCGCTCGAATCGAGTGGCAGCCATCGGGAATTGGGGTGCACGGCGTGAACAATTATAGTGGCAATTTGCATCTGAGTTAGCATTTTGTCATAGTTACGATTTAAATTTGTACTTTGATTATTTGTTTGTGATGCTTTAGGTAGAGTTTTGTTAATCTCAAACGAGATGTATCTATGGTCAGAGAAGGAGTGTTCTTCTAACACCACCAAGTCCCTTATTCTTCTACAACAGATTCAGGCAAAGGTGGCGTCTATTACCTCCTGCCTCTTGCTTATGATAAAAGTAGATTTAACAACCCTATTACAGATTTCCAGGTTAGTTCCAAGGAAATAATTGAAAAGGCACTCACCCCTCATATTAGTTTCCGTGCTACCCCACACGATGTGATGAGCATTTATATCCGCACCAATTATCAATTTAGCTCCTAGCCTTTGGGAATGCGTCGCCAGATCCTTAAAAATTGATCTTGGTAGCTCTTCGTTATCGTGGGCCTGCTCACCACCAAGGTAGCACTGCGGTACTCGCCTTTTGGCTCCTATAGTTTCGTGACCTTCCACGATGATGTCGGGAGTTCCGGATTACATACCCGTAACGTCTCCAGAACCATTTTAGGGTCAGATGGTTCAGCTGGTATCCAGGCATTTGCTATTGGCAGGCAAGGGATATCCTCCCTCGAGATTACCTCGAGCTTAGACCCAAGTGAAACTTCAACGATTCTGTAGATGCTTTTCGATACAGATCAGTTGATCTCTGATTGGCACATGCGATTAGTTTCACATGGTTTTGATGTCTCCACTATCGCGACAAAAAGGAGCTGGGCCAGAATGTTCCTGAAGAAAGTGCCAGAATGTTCCTGAAGAATGAATCTGGAAGAAAGTGCTCGAGAGCCTGGCTTCTATTTTCTTCCACTTCTCAACAGAAATGGTGCCGTCCACGTTGCTTTTGTCAACAACGGCCCATTGTTGCTGACCTCGCACAGCTTCGCAGGTAAAGTCTCATGACGTCGGGGCTTCTTGATAGTGCTGGGAAGACTGCGCGGGTCGTCCGACAGCTGACGTTTTGGCGGCGGGTTCGGTTTCGGAAACTCTTGATAGTCCCTCCGTAACCCTTTTTGCCCAGCTAATGGAGCACTTTTCTTTCTCTGACCTCTCGCCCTCCGGGACACTTCTGACACGTTCCAGCAACTTCAAGGCAGCGCGTCTCTCCATGTAGTTGTGCCGTGTCGGCTTTACCACCGAGGTTGCATTAATCGTTTTAGACTTTGATATACCGTCACGTCTACCAGGGCCAATCCCGGTATCCGCCGTATGAATTATAGACTCTTCCTCAAGACTTCTTTTTGTACTACCACTTCCACTGGAACCAGGTTTGTTCCCGGTGCCAGCATCCGCCGTACGAAATAGGCCAGCCGTACTTGGCTTATTAGTACCGCCACTTCAACTAGGTTCTGTAGCCCCAACTTCCGCCGTAAGAATTTTTTTCTGACCTGAGCCAGATTCAGAAATGGAGACAATAGCTCCCGTTGAATTTAGGGACTGCTTGTCCAAAGAAATTTTATTTGTTTGTTTGTTGTTGTGTTCCATCTTGTTCTTACGATCACCGTCCACCGTAGCAGACATGGTGATCTTCAATTTTTAAGGGGAAGCATAGTGGTCGACCGTGGCAGCGCCCCATACCACGGCAAGGTCGTGAATACACCTCGAGACGACCCGGTATCGAGGTAGCTCCGTAAAAATACAGCCAGTGTTACCCCTTGGCTGCACCCCAAACAATAGGCACGGGTCGCGTAACACCTTTAGTTAGGGGGGATTTTTTACCAGGTTTTACTCCCTCCGCCCGACCTATCTTAGCCAACCGTACATGAGATGCGCTGTAGGAGCCATTGTCAGGAATGGATCGCACCGCACACCCAGTGCACAATTGTTACCAGCCGTTACCACGTGGAGGTGATAGACCCAACTTCCGACAGAACTCAATTACAGCATGTACTCAAATACATGTTCGTCCGCTTGAGTAACTGCCGACACAACGACCTAAAATTAATACTTAATACTATTAAATGATTCGAATAATTCATTTCAATTACCCACCTTACTCAATCTATCACGATTGAATAATGCAGCATGTGAGGTTGTTGGATTAAAAGACTGCTTAAGTTTTGGTTTTACTTCGTCCCAGGTTGAATTCTCTCCTTGTTGACGTACACTTCTTACCGCTTCGAATGGTAGTTTCTCGTTGACCACAATTTTGCGCTCCATATTGGAGAAGTGGGTGATTTGTTCCACAAGGTGCAATTGTACTGCAATTGTACGAAGATATTACGTCGATACCGAGGAGATCGGCATAGTTCATCATATCGTCATGCACAATTAGCATTTCAGTTTCACAGTTATTACCGTCAATCGTTAGAACTAATTTCATTTTAAACACGCACCGCCAAAGCCTTTCAATAGCGTCCTCTTGCTGCCTGTCCTAGGCGCGCGTGTACCTGCAAACATAAAATCACTTTTGTTACATAAAACACTACATCACTCTTTTACGTTAAAACATCAAGCTCGTTTATTCTAAAAATCATAATTCTTATATACTATTTGCAAAGAACATTTTCAGTCTACGTACTGACCTTTCGCACCTGTTAATTGGTGTCAGTTGGTCAAGCCAACTGATCTACTTTACTGTAAAAATGTCGACGGTGCATTCTAAATTCCAGTGCACTTCGTCGACCCGACTGCGGAACTGTAACACCCTAAAAGTTTACATAATAATTAGTACATAAATTCTGGTTATTTACAATACTCGCACCCTAAAAATATGTGCTTTCTTACTTAACTTAATTGCGTAAAGCTAACCATACCAAATGTGTAGTGTCTATTAGGAGTCGGTGCTGTGAGTCAACTACGCGCAGGTAGGTTGATTCTAACTCACAACACTAGCATGTTCAGTTCATGAATTTGTTATCGCAAATCTTCCCTCATCACATTGTAATGTGTCTTAGTGAGTAGACGTGTTTGTTTTGTGCTAACGAGTTGAGAGCGGTTTTTGTACAATTTGCCAGAGATCTTGATCTGTTAATTCGCCTACTAAAGCTTGAAGTTGTGACTGAGTGTCGGTGTTTGTGTTGAGTTTTTGCATTACCACCAAGCGTACGCGGTGTAGTTACAGGCAGCACATCCCAATGCACATGTCGCCTATTTACGTCAGACGGCATGCTAACCGAAGGCAGAGGAGCAACCGCTGTCTCGGGGCACATTTCTTCGTATTCAGGCATAGTTGAAGTAACCAAATGTATTGGGAACGAACGACTAGTCCGCGAGTGGAAGATATACGCTTGCGATTCGAATGGAGGCACTTGTGTTGACGCTAGCGCATGCGTAGCCACTGAAGAAACACACAACCTCAGCGCAGCTGCTATTTCACAAACGGGGGATGCTCGACTGGCCACAGCATCAACGTTTGCTTGACCATTTTGCATCTTCTCGATTGTGTTTTCTGATTGTTGAATTCGCTGATGTAAACTTTCATTTAGCGCAGAAGAGAATCGTTCTTCATAAAAATGATCGTTTTTATCTCAACAAGTTTCGTTTTATTTCCCACTACCGACAAGCCTAATTCTTGCGCAGTTTTCAAGTAGTGCAAACCATGGGCAGAGAGCAGACAGCGAAACTTGCTTTTCAATAGTCCTTTCCACAGAGTTTCTGGCCTTAGCATGGATTTTCTTGAATTTGGCTTGCGCTGAACCATCAACCGTACTGCGAAACGGAATCATAATATACGGTGCTAGAGGATACCCAGAATCACCTTAAAATAATTTTTCAAAAATATATTTCATTACTTGAACCTTTTAAGAAAACGTTACCTAAAATCCATGTATTGGTCTGAACATTCCTCTCAAGATATGGCTTTAATGTACTCACATTCCATATTAGGGAATCGTGATTTGGGCCGGGATACCTTGCGTCCACAAACCTGATATTCATTTTAAAATCAGAAAAGTAAGCAAAAACTTACTTACGATCATTGCATTGAGGCTGTAATATCGTTTTCTGTTTAAATACAAATGTTGTAACTCCTTCCGCGGTGATATGATTTTCACATGCGGTCCATCAACGAATCCTATAACTCCTGGAAATCCACTCTGGGCATAAACTGCCAGTTTCGAATCGTTGATTTCCCTCACATTCATTGAGGCTTTTATCCATCGACAACAGATGCGTTGCTCTAGGATTTTTAAAACCTCATCGAAAACAATCGTGAATGTGGGTTGCGCTGGACCCACATTAAAATCGTTGCCGCCGCACTTCTGGTAACTGCCATCGGCAAAAAATCTCAAGGCGGCGCACAGCTTAATAACGGGCGGAATAGCAAAAGTGCGTGTGGAATTTTTAAAGAAATCTTGCGTCTCGTTAAGTAAATGAAGAAACGCTTCCTTTTTAACCGAAAATTACTAATAAACCTGAAAACAATTTGAATTTAAATTTTATATCTATTCCATCTCCCATATTACTTACTAACATTTGGCATTTCCAAAGGATTGGAATCTTAATCTTCTCCTTAAATGTGCCACATTTCCACAATTTTCCTCCACTGCCTCATAAAAAACTAATTCAGCACCCTAAGCGTCTGTTACTTTGCTTTTAGAAGAGAATCGATTACAAACCATAAACTCTCTAATTTCGGCGTTTGTCAATTGGGTTTGTAGAAGAGGATCGATTATAAACCATAAACTCTCTATTCCCCAATAGTCTCTGTGGCGTTTGTCAATTTGCCCTAAAAATCTCTGTCAGATGTCTTAGCGTTGTAAACAGTGTGGAACGTTCGGATGCTGGAGTCAAAGAGGCCTTTGTACGTCGAGGTGTCTTCGTCGATGGCTGGTAAAGAAAATATATGTAGCTTTGTACGTCGATGCATCTTCGTTGTTTCTTGGAGAAGAAAGAGAGAGAGAGAGTCCCTCAGCTGCTGCTGCTTTTATAGCCCAGCTTCAGTGCATGGCCTCCAGGAATTGTTGTTGTTCTTTAACTGTTGTCCGCTTCTTCCTGTCTATCCATTCTCTGTTGTTAAATCAGTGGTGTTGTTGTTGCCCCAATTCGGCTTAAGGCAACCGTCACTATTTCTGCAGAAATCGGCTTGTCGGCAAGCGCGTGGCAATGTTGTTGTTGCACGCTCTGTTGTTGTTGTTGTTGATGATGGACTGCGATTCGCGCCTTACTGGGGCAGTTCAAGCAGGCACCTTGACTCAAAGCCAGCGTGTATTGCATATACCCAGTATTTTATGGGGTGCAACAGAACAATATTCTTGGAACTCTTTCAGTTCATTTATGCGCTTTGGACTACGTGCAAAAAAGGTATATATATGCCGACACAGAATTTCAATGGCCTTAGGTAGTTTTTTTGTGGCGTAACTCGAACAAAGGTGTAAAGCGTGACATGAACATTTTATGTAAAATAAGTCAGTTTCCTTCAAAAACCACCAATGTCGCCTGACATAGAATTCTCTCCATCCGTCCCTAAACCAATCAGATTCTGCATTGTTCAAAATAGTTTTTGATTTTGTTAAAAATGGATTGCGAATCGGACTTCGTAATTTCCAACATGGTTAAAAATTTATCCTGAATTTCACATGCATCGTTAATAAAACGGGCAATCAGGACAAACCATTTATTGGAAGAAATGTCCGTACTGCCGTCCACAATTAAGGAAAATTTCTTCTTTTGGAATGTGGCTATTATATTATCACTTGCCTGCTTACCTAGGCTATCTGCTATTTCCGTGGCTTTCGTTCTACCACAGCGCACAAGTTTTGCAATGGCAGAGTCAGGGCAGCATTCAACCAATAATTGAGGCGGGTAGTCCATAAGAAGGAACGGCAAATTATGTGTTATGCAAAACATAACAAGAGTAAATTCCACATGCTTTACCTGATCCATTTTCCTTTGTTGTTCGCTATTAAAGTACGTCTGTATTTTTAGATTTTTTTTTGCGCTGCATAATTTTGAACACGCAAAGCCGTCTTTTCGTGGTCCTTTAAATGTGAAACGTGGGACGTTAAGGACTATGAGTGAAAAATAAGTGCTTTAGCAACATAATGATTATTAATATCGTAAATTTACCTGGAATTTTCGTCGCTTTTGCTATTACTTTTCGGTTTTTTTGTTATAAACTTGCTCATGGTGATCTCAATAAAAGGTAAAAGGTGTCCAACTCCTTTGCTTGAGATGCACCCCCCAATCATAATAGACAATTTTCCAATTTTAACAGTCGGTGGGTTTCCAACGATGTTAATGCTTTGCACCTAGAGATGGGACAAGGGTAAATACCCAAATGGGAAATTGGGTATTTAAAGGTAAATACCCAGGTATTTCCCAAAGCACCTGGGTATTTACCCAAAATGTGGGTATAAATCAGAATAAAGAAAAATTTAAATAGATTAAAAGAATTTAATTTTTTATTATGCTTTTTTATGCTTTTTATGCTTTTTTTATTATGATTTTTTAATAACAAATGAAATAATTTTTAAATTTATTCGTAATCGCTGTCGCTGTCCGTATCCGATAAAAACTCATATCGAGTAGAGTGCGTGATTCCTGTAGAAGTTGAAGGGATATCGTCTTGAGTACCTTCTAGTGAAGAATTCATGGCATTTTCAAATTGGGTGTAGTGCGTGCTTTCTGCTGAAGGTGGTAAACTATTTTTAAAAAGCAAGTTCCAGTTGCACGATATATATGTTATTTTTCCTGCTCTTTGTGTTGTTAAACGGTTCCTTTTTTTAGAGTGAATGAAGCTGTGGGTGCTAAAGGAACGTTCAGTAGCAGTTGAAGTACAGGGAGCTGTTAAAATCCGGACAGCTAATTTGCTTAATTGCGTGCTACCACAAATTCCTTTCCATCAAGTTACTGGAGAAATTTCATCCAAACAGCTCCAGACAAAATTTTTTGCCCAGAAATCATTTTTGGCCTTGTAATTGGCAAAATCTGCCATTACATTCATGTTTAGCGCCTGTGACATTGCTGAATTTGAAGGAAGATGCATATGTAAATCAGATGAAGGCGGAGCATCTTTTGCTTTCTGTATCTTGCTTATTGTCACATTGGTTGCAAGCATGTCTTGAACTCCTTGCTTTATTAATAATTGACACTTGATGCACTTTATTAAATGTTTTGCCATTTTATTTACATTTGCAAATTTGTACCGCTGTTCGCAATGTGAGCATGAAACTTCATTGCTACTTTCGCTTCTATGAAAATGTTTCCAAATAGTTTCATTTTTCGGTCTTCCCATCATTTAAAATATAGTTATCAACACGCGCACTTTATTTCGTTTACTAATCGCTGGGAACAAATATAACAAATGAACCAAATTCTTTTTCTTCTTCTTTTGCTTCAGCATTGTTGTTGCCATCGCTCCCTCTCATTACATTGAATTGCCATAAGCACGCTGATTAGCGGTTCTTATTAAGAATTGTTGTTGTGTTTGATGCAGTCAAAAATGCCTTATCTGAGCAAAACGAATCAAGAAATGTATAAACAAAATACACTTAAAGAAACTATGTTCAAAATAAATTCGAAAATGTTCACATCTCTGTTTCTCTACGTAACAACGAGTATTTGTTATTCAAATGAGTATTTACCCAAAATTACATAAATACCCGGGTATGAAATTGGGTATAAATGGGTAAATACCCAGCGTTGGGTAAATACCCAGGTCTAAACCCATCTCTATTTGCACCACACTCTCTGGTGGGTCCATCATTGTAGTATTTGAAGGTGCTTCAAATATTGTTGCACAGTCGGACGTGGGGGATTTTTGGAAATTTCTAAGCTTTAAATTTGATTTTCCGGAGGGATTTAATCCAAAAATTCTATACTTGAAGGGCCGTAATGGTTCTTGACAGCGTCAGCTATTTCTTCAAAGATGTGGGCATTGCGTTTTGGGCGCCGCAAATCCCTCGCACGCTCTGCTCACATCTCCAGCAGCACTCTCGCATCACTTTCGCTCCAAATTCGTCTTTTGGCGTCCTGAAAACAAAAATTTTTTATAGACTATTTGCACTTTTTTTAACAAATTAATTTAAAAACTCACTTTTTCCTACTGTTTTTCTTTATAATAATCATTCACAATAGCAAAAAATGCGAGGTTTTTTCCCTTGTACAGCAAGAAGTGTCGTGGCCTATTTTAACTCGTCCAGTTCCATTGTAACATTATCAATAATAAAACTGTCATCTTCTGGCTTGAATACAAAACATTCAGATTCCCGAATCAAGTGAAAGCCAGATCGGTTGTTATTTAAAATGGTTTTGAATAGTCCGAATGTTGGAGGAGTACATCTTCAGAGGTTAACATACTTTTTAATTTATGAAACCCTTTCTTTGCGACATCATCCAAAAATATATATTTCTGCTGTTTCTGTTTAATATGATCGTAGTCGCCTCTTAAATATTTAGTTGGAGGTTTCGATATATTGGCATAATCCTTAATGAATGTTCGATGTTATCCGGAAGACCTTAAGGATCTGAGCGACTTAGGTTCTTGGTAATTTACGATCGCCTCGATTTTGTCGGTACACCACAACGTCCAAAACCTCCACTTCAGTTTTCAAGAATTTAGATTGTTGGGTGGGGCGTAGCAACCAAAAAGGTAGATGCCTCTCGCTTTAACCCACGTGAAAGCATTTTCTGAAATTCTGATGCTCGTTTCTTATTTATTCCCTACTAATATTGTTGGGACATGCAGCGTGTGCTCCTTTACAAAGTACACACATTTCCGGATTTTTGCACGAGACTGCAATGAGGCCACTTTCGCCACACTTTCTGCACAGTCCCGTTCGGTCCGTCTGCTGGCAGGATGGTGCAAAATGACCAAATCCCCAGCACCTGAAGCATCTAGCTGGAGGTATGAACTACGACACACGGCAGCTCACTCATCCGCCTCGCAGGTGCTTCAATTCCATTACCTTATTAGCGTCCTCGGCTGGCAACGTTATATAAGTAGTCTGTGTCCCACCGTATATGTTCCTCATCCTCCTTGTTACGGTTTCATCTGGCCTACTAATTCTCGCCTGTTCTTTTAATGCGTTCAGCAGCTCCTCTTTAGTGCTGATTTCAGTGACCAGACCTTTGCACTGTACCGTGACCATGTGAGTTCCCACTTGCACTCTCGCTACATCCTTCAGGACTCCTTCGATGGCTGCGTGGAGTGAGACTGTGGTTGCTTCCTTCGTACGGTTCACCCACCGTAATTGTTAATTCTTCCGCACCACCTCAGTTTTTTGTGCTGCCAGCTCGAGCTTTGCGTTTCCCAGCCTTCTTCTTACTCTCGTGATGGCGTCGTTACATATCGCCTGCAGGCAGTGTGTCCAGGGCTTTGCCACTGAAACCATCGCGATCTCATCTGCGTATCCAACGAGGGTAATTTTTTGAGATGTTGGCAGTTGGATTCCTTAGAAGTAGTAGTGGATCATTGTTGTTAAAATTATGAAGTCTGTGGATGTCCGTCCAGTTCAGGGCAAAAAACTAGTAGGTGTAGTACGCTGATGGCGGCCTCGCAATATGGGCATTGGCTGATACAGCTACCTTCCAAAAGGTAGGCATTGGTGATTATGGTGTGGCCTATACGAAGACGAGTGTAAGGAGTAATGTAGGCAGCTAGAATTGTAGTCGGATAGTCGGGTTTATTGCGGGTAGGATTAATTCTGGAATATTGGTGGTTGTCCACTGCAAGCCCAAGCTCTGCTGAGCTATAAGCCGGTAGATATCGCTCTTGCAAAACAAAGTGGAGGTCATGGTGGGAGTGTTGACAATTTGTTTAATAACAGTTTCCACTAACGGCCCGGCATATTGCCGGTTGGTCTTTGGTGAATAAATACAGGTGGGTTAGTCTAGTGTGACCGAGACGCAGCTTGGTATAGTTTATTATTTCTCGGCGGCATAATGACATTGGGTATTGCGGAGGTGTTCTATTGATATTGATGGATTTATAGTGGTTTTGTTTTAAGGCATTCCAATTAAAATCCAGTATTTTGGAGTGTTGGTGATTGATGGTGGAGGGGAGATTTCGTTGCTAGCTTTCCTGCCTCATCATCCATCGTGTTGCCGCTTATACCAATGCGACTTGGGATCCAGGCGATTTATACGTTTTTTTTTCAATCGAAAATAAGACTTCATATTTTCAAGTTGTCGGCATATTGGATATGTTGCCATTTAGTTGATTTTGGGTTGGAGTGCAATTAATTTTTTTGTGAAATACGCAGGACTTTTGATTTTTTATTGATATGTTAGCACCACTATAGGAGCACCAATCCTGAATAATACCTGGCTTAGGAGTTCTTCCTCTCGTTTATAGTGGGCAAATATGCATAAGTTGTCTGGTTAAAGTATTTATTGTTGTCTATGATAGTTTCTTCGGATTTTAGTTAATAAAATGGAAACGAACGGCCTTTATAGTACACTTAAAAACGTTTGCTTTTTCTTCTGTTCAATTTGTTTTTAACTTATTCAAAGCTGATTTTTCTGTTTTGAGTGAACTTTTTAAGAAATACGTCCGCCTTTGTCCAATATTCAGCCAAAAATCGACCTACCGTTTGAATTCCCGTTTTGACCGCTTATTTGTGCTTTGCATATGTAATATGTGGCTCAGTGAATAAAGGCCTAACGAACTAATGCCTAATTTTTCAAAATGAAAGAATGCCTAAACAAGAACGCCTAAGAAGAAAGTGAAAGAACGTCTAACTTTAAAAATGAAGGAAAGTCTAATTTTAAAAATGAAAGAAAGTCTAAATTGTTAGGGTTTCTTTCATTATGAATTAACACCTAATGAAAGAAAACCTAACAACTGGAATTAAAATGCTGAAAATATATTTTGAAAGGAAAAAATGTATTTTTAAATTATATTTAACTATAAGTTATGTAAATACAGTTAAATTTTCAACAACTATAGCTCTACATAGCGGACATTTGAAAAAATTTTCACCTGCGTTAGCTTTTAGTTCATTACAACAGTTCAAGCAAATTTTTAAATGCCGACATGGCAATTCTTTACTCTTATTAAACTCTTCATCAATAAGATGTAGCACACAATAAAACACCACTTGCCTGGTTGAGTTATACTTTATTAATCATGCTTACAACGCCAACGCTGTTGCTAGCACGCCATGTAGCGGCTTAATGTGCAGACTCGCTTAATGTGCAGAATCGCTTAATGTGCACATTCAGCGACTGCTTATATCTTATTTGAATATATACAGGGTTTGAATAACTTACAGACTAATTATGAAAATATATACAAGATGTGAATAATAACTTACAGACTAATTATGAAAATATATACAAGATGTGAATAATAACTTACAGACTAATTATATAAATATTACTACAAAGAGCTTTAACAAATTTGAAAAAATTTCCATTTTTTTGAATGATGCGGCCACTAACGCCGTTATAAGCCTCGACAGCTGATGTAGTCCGTGTTCTTTTTAAGAAAACCGAAAATACTTCGGGTGTCACCTTAAAAAAAAAAAAACAAACAATAACAAATTAAAAATCAATTACTTTTATAACTTTAAAAACTAATAATTTTCTATTTAACGGAATGTTTACAAGGTAGTGTATGCATTTTGTAAAAGGGAAAATCAATTGTTTTTATAATTTTAAAAACTAATAATTTTCCCTTTTACAGAATGTTTACAAGGTAGTGTAAGCATTTTGTAAAAGGGAAAATCAATTGTTTTTATAATTTTAAAAACTAATAATTTTCCCTTTTACAGAATGTTTACAAGATAGTGTATGCATTTTGTAAAAGGGAAAATTAATACCATTATTTTAACATTTTGTAAAAGGGAACTTACCTTTCGTAACCATTGCTTTTCATAATAAATCATGAATGGTGTAAATAATTCTTGCATATTTGTATTCATCAATTCTTTTTTTATGTTCCCAAAAACCGCATTTATTTGTGTAGCTGGTAACAGGGGTAGAGCAAGGATTTTATGGTATATCGTAGAGGCATTTTGATTGTTTCTTATTGAAGATGCCAATTGTTTCCACTTATACGAAATATTTCTCCTTATTGCTTGGCAATAATGAAACCAGCAACCATAGATTTCACCACAGGCGAGTTTTTTTCTTATTGCCATTTGAAGACCGACTTCGAAATCAGTTAAAAAACTTTTGGCGCTTAATTTAAATACATTTTCATTAATGTATGAAAATATATCTTCATAGTTTTTTTGCGATTTCTTATCCATAAGTATAAAAAATAATGGAAAGATCTGAAAAAAAAGAATACAAATAACAATAGAATTTTATTTATAATGTAAAATGTCTATAATTTATATTTTATTTTATACCTTTCCGAAGTATTCAATATGAATTATTAAAAGCTGCTTGAAACAGCCATTTGGAACAACTGAAAATGTTCCATCTACTATATATGTCCTATTCATAGGAAGAATATTTTCTTCAATTTGTAGCATAATTTTCTTTGAAGCAAATATGCAAAATGAGCCGTTATTCCCTTGGATGCAAGCAATAAAAAATTGATGTTTCGGATCTCCATGCTTCGTTAAACCAAAGTTCGTATAAATGGATTCCAACTGAAATGCCTCCACTACCTCTTGCGCACATGTCGGAGATTTCACAAATGTTTTTGCTACTAATAATTGTAAACCTCTTTGCATCCTGTGAAAATCTAATTGTTTAGATTCCTCGGAGTTGCTGTAATAATATCGCATTTAATATTAAATTTAGATATTATCAAACTAAATAAATATAGTCTCACCTTGCACAAACATCGTAGAAACTTTTTTGATTGTACTTAGCGCATTCATATCACTTAAAACTGAGGACGAATTCAAACATTCACTTTTAATTTTATTTACACACTTTAATTCATTTGCCAGGTTTTCCGATTCACCATGATTATGTTCAATGATTTTTTTTGGTTTTTGACACACGTCATTCACTAATTCAACCTTTGCCTTGCATTTTTTATTTAAACATACATAATACTTTTTATTTCTTATTAATGTTTTAAATTTATACAGTTGTTTTTCTGATATTACATAAAGTAATTTTGAATTAATCCTCTTGCCAGAAATAATTTCGTAATCCATTTTTAATTATAATATAATTTTTAATGTCCAACACTTATGAATGACTTGCTCGTAGTGATAGAAGTTTAACGAATGACGACAACTGATAACAAATTGCAAAAACATTTGTCTAACCGTAAATACAACTGTTAGTTTTCAATGAATTCACGCATAATAGTAATAAAAATCATCACACTTTTAGCAAAATGAAAAATCGCCTAACATTAATGAAAGAAAGCTTAACAATCAAAAATGAATAAATATCTAATTAGGCGTTTTTTCATTTTTGATTCTTAGGCTTTCTTTCATTATGAAAAATCACCTAACAATTTTAATGAAGGAATGCCTAAAATATTAGACATTCTTTCATAATGAACAACCGCCTAATTCCTATATAATTTTTTGTTGCAATTTTTAGGCATTATTTCATTTTTTTTTTAGGCGTTAGTTCCTTAGGCCTTTATTCACTGAGCCGTAATATGTATGTATGCAGGATAGCTAATTCATGGTGTTAACAGGGCGGTGGAAGTTTTGACATAATTTATTA
The DNA here is from genome assembly GCA_920105625.2 of Clusia tigrina. Lineage (NCBI taxonomy): Eukaryota > Metazoa > Arthropoda > Insecta > Diptera > Clusiidae > Clusia > Clusia tigrina. The sequence goes on from OV050033.1 coordinate 146,528,052, forward strand.
ATATAATTTCGGCGGTAACATTTCTCCCCCCCCCCCGTAAGATGAGTCCACGATGCTTACATCACTTTTTGCCGAAGTCAAGGACTGCGATCTTTATTGCTGGCCGTTGGTATATTCCTTGTGGTGTTTGTATAGTTGCTCTGCGTACCTCTCCATCTTTTGCAGTAACCACGTCAATTATTCTTCCCTTAGGCCACTGATTACGGGGCAAATTCTCGTCTGCTATAATGACGATATCCCCTATTGCTATTGGAGATTTTTTTACTTCCCCCTTATTTCTTTTTGTAAGCGTTGGGATGTATTCTTTCACCCACCGTCTCCAGAATTGGTCTGCGAATTCTTGAGCTTGTGTCCAACGTTGTCGTAGATCAACCGTATCCGGCCTTATGGGTTTGTAGCCGCTTGAAGATCCTAGCAGTAAATGATTGGGTGTATGAGCTTCGTCATCTCCGTGTTCCACCGACACGAACGTTAATGGTCGTGACTTAATAATAAACTCAACCTCGTACATAGAGCTCTTTAAGGTTTCATCAGTAAACTTCTTGTGTGGGCTTATCTTGCTTAATACTGATTTTATCGAGCGTATTAATCTTTCCCATGCGCCTCCCATGTGGGGTGCTGCGGGGGGATTAAAATGCCACTTGATGTTTTTGAATTCTCTTTCGATGTCAGCATACTTAACCTCGATTTTTTCTCCAAAAATCTTTGAGGCTGCTTTAAAATTAGTGCCGTTGTCGCTGAAAATCTCCCTGGGTGTGCCTCTTCTTGCTATGAAGTTGTTTATGCACATAACGCAGGAGCTAACGTCCAAGCTGTAAGCAACTTCGATGTGTATTGCCCTTACAGTGAGACAGGTAAAAATAACACCCCAGCGTTTTTTCGTTCCTTCCTTCCACTGTTGTGATGAGTGGGCCGAAGAAGTCTATTCCCATGTGAATGTGAAGTGAAGTCTCCCATCTTTTTTAAAGGTACAGTCTCAATAAATTAGTGAGAGTTGTTCGAATAAGTAATTAACAGAACTATTTATATATTTAAAGTAAATAAACTTGTACGAAATAAAAAAGTATTTAGTATATTGAAATTATGTTGAAATGCATCGGATAAATATAAAAGAGTTTCCTCTTCTCTATATACACGTATTCCGTACGACTAATTTTTCAATTAACAGTTATTATTTATATACTTTGTAATATTAAGAAAACTTGTAAAAATTAAATACAAAAATAAAAATAGAATATTTCAAATGAACTATTTTGAAAATTGTTTAATATTAAATATAAAATTAAAGTAACATTATCATAGAAGACAAATCTTGTTTTTTATTAATTAAAGGTGAATTGAAAAGCAGGACATGTACGGTAAGTTAGACAGTATCGGAGAAAAAAGAGGAATGACTTTTGCTTTGCGCACACTTACATATTCCAAGCTGTAAGTGTCGCTTCTCTGTGTTCTCCGACAGTGTTATAGTAGATATTGAAACATAAATGATTGCATACTTTTAGGATGCCTCTATTAAGTTCAGTTACTACGAGAGTGGTGTTATTGGCAGGTAGGTTGGGCAGCCGCATCACCAATAAACCAGTGATGCCACTTAGACCACCAGTTGGGTCCGTTGTGTGTCGCGGATGCGAGGCATGGCTACGCTTCCCCCTCCAGATTGAACCAACCTGAGCCTTTTACACAGCGAAAAAGGTTGTTAACACCTGACTGGAATAAAGTAAACTTCAATCCTAACATTAAGTGTGTAAATTGCAATAATTAAATAAAGTTAGTTATTTTAATTTTACCAGCGATTGTTTGATTACTACACAATCCAGTGGTACGAATCTGAGTATTGAAAGTTAGAGTAAATTGTCGGTAGGGCAATTTCGTAAAAGTATGTTAGTTCGTTTCGACTGCTATTCAATAGAATCAGATTAGATATACTCGTACTTGCGACATAACGAAAAATCGAAACCACAGTCCATAATAAAAGAAAGTTGTACAACATCTGCGACCCCTACCAATATTTATTAGTATTTTTACAACTTAATGATTTTTAGTTCGAATCACTCGAATGTGTCAAGTCGCAAAAAATTACAGTTCAACGTCACCACTATGAAAGCTGCAAACCTCTTTCTCAACAAGCCATCAAGGTGGAATGTCCCGTTACATGTGCCAAATTTTTTTGGAAATTGTTCGAATATTAATTTAGCAAGATTTGAAAAATCGAAAGCGAAATGAAATGCTAATTAGAAATACACCAAGGAAAGAAATACGCGACGATGATTGCAATAAAGTTTCAAACCATGAAACCATATTCAATGATTTTATTGTCTGGGTTGTTTGGAAATTTCATGAATTAATCAAGCAAAAGACAGAATTTGCAAACGAAATCTTTCAGGGAATTCTGCATAACAACAACCCAAAAACACACAAGTTTTAAGTGTAGGAACAAGGGGCACATCGCGGCTTTCTCTCCACTTTGTCTCCACATGGTGTGAATTTTTAGATATTTACCCCTATATTCTGGTTCAATGACAAAACTCAGCACAGGCACATGTGTCAGCCGAGTATCAATAGAGGCTCAGAGCTATTCACATCGAAAACTGAAAGCTCTCTGAGTGACACTTGAGATATATGAGCGAAATAAAGAGAATCTGTTTGCAAGAAGCTAAGAGTGAAGTCAGTGAAATGGAAAGGAAATCGCGATTGTGTAGATTTAGGTTTTAAATAAGAGAAAATTACAATTTTGTTACAATTTCGAAAATCAGATACAAATATTTACTTTTTCACTTTGCTGACAATCATCTGATAAAATACCCAAGGAAACTTTTTCACCAATGGAGGTGAGTTTAAAGGGCTTTCTGCTTGAGTTGACAGTTGGTTCTGCGTAGATTCACAGAATCCACTGACAAAAATCGTGTCTCACTTGAGACAGATCTCAAGTGAAATAGTTCGCGCGAATAGAGGGGTTATTGGCATCTTGGATGTAACAAAGAGTGGGAACATAGCGTCTTATTAGACTATAACAGGTGAAACTATCGCTAAATACAAATTAGCAAAAAACAATAAATCTTGGGATGCGGAGAAGAGGGAGCACATCACGGCTTACTTTGTATTCTATGACCTCATAGTGTGCTATCCCGGAACTTTTATATATATCTGAATCGGACTGACACTAAAAAATTCAAATCCAATTCGATACATTTCACCAAAACTGTGCTAAAAAGGTGTGACATACTTCTTTGGCTAAGCAGAGGAGAACTCAGGACTATCGTGGGGGTTCTGACAGGGCACTGCATTAAAGGCCGAATGTCAGCCAGGTACGGTGATCCTTTCAGAGTTTATTGTAGGAGTTGTCGAGATGAGGAGGAGGAATCGGAGAAACTTCTGCTCTGTGATTGCCCGGGTCTTCAGAGGAGGTAAGCCAGGTATATATGTGGGCGGCCTTTGAAGAACTACAAGAAGCCGAACTGAAACTGACTGATATTCTCAACTTCATAAAAGCTTCTGGCTGCTTTAGCATGACGAGGAGCTGAGTGTTTTTTTTGAGGGAGAGGGGTAGGGAGTGGTTTTCTCCCTAAAAGCAGGTATCACAATGGGCTAATCGGCCTCCGAGTGCAAATTGCGTAACTCGCAAGTCACGTGGTAACCAACCTAACCTTTTTTTTGCTGGTGTCTGCGTTCGAGTTCCCCTTTCGGCGGAAATAATACTAATTCGATAGAATGTGTGTTTGCTATGAACAAAAATTTCACAGTGCTGCAGCTGTCTGGTGTCACGTTGTTCATCGCGTTCCTCAACGTACGAAGCTTCGTCTGGTGTAAGAGGGTATCCACGCGTGCGTCAATGCGTTGTTCAACCAAATCGAAACGCAGGTGATCAATTCGAGCAACTAATTTTTTGACAAAAGATCTGCTCGTGTAATGGAACTACACACCGTTCAGTTCCACGTAAACCGCAGAACCTGATACAATATCTGTTTGGAGCCATCAGTGAAAATACGGGCTCAGTCGTATGATCAAACCATAAGTGAGTGGAATTTTTATGCAGTACTGCATTTCTGTTATAGGATACGCGGCAATCGAATCAGTGGACATGGAAAGGATACCAATATCCATGTCAGTGCCAACAATATCTTCAAAATTCCAACACGCAGCCACCCACTGCCTACTGTGCTTTAGCCTACAGATGGTTTTATGACCTCTCCTTGCATGAAAACATCTAAGGCGGGAAGATTCAACAACACATCAATAGTAGGGCCAGAAGTTGTCGGAAAGGCTCCAGTACAACATATAGCCAAAGGTCTCTGTTGTCTAGATAGGGCAGATGTAACCCACTTGAGAGACAATCTGCTTTTTTCACCAGGGTCACTTGTGTTAATGGTCCCTGGTGAAAAATGAGTTTCTCGCATACTATTGCAATTCATTTTGCTTTGATTTTGTTGTTGGATCTTTGCGTATCTATACTAATCTACGGAAGTTCTGGCAGATCGGCAGAAGCAAATGAAAAAAAATATTCGATTACGCTTAAAGCATAGCATATTTTGGTTTTGTGCTTTCACTGTACAGCACTTAACGGCACATCAACAGCAAATGCACAGCACATCAACAGCAAATGTACAGCACATCAACAGCAAATGCACAGCATATCAACAGCACAAGCAAAAATATTCGATTACGCTTAAAGCATAGCATATTTTGGTTTTGGGCTTTCACTGTACAGCACTTAACGGCACATCAACAGCAAATGCACAGCACATCAACAGCAAATGCACAGCACATCAACAGAAATGCACAGCACATCAACAGCAAATGTACAGCACATCAACAGCAAATGCACAGCACATCAACAGACGCCGTTCAATACCAAAAGAACAGTTCAACAAAACAAATATGCAGCACAGTGCAGCACATACAAAAACGAGCAACAGGAAATTCGTAGTCACTGTGGATGTTAGTCTAGCGACATGCACCAGAGCGTCTCTGTTCACGAAGTAACACTTAATGCCTAAGTGGGGTGCGGTGCCCGAAGCCGGTCGATGTGGATGCGGTGTGGTTTAACTGCAAGCGGTGAAAGTTCTATTTCTTGGACGGTACTCTGCGCCGTTGCCCTCTGAGCAACGGGTGTCCTATGGCTACTCACCGTGCAAGGGTAGCAGATACGGCAGGATTGAGTTACTCAACGGGACAATTTGTTTAAAGAATTATGAAAATTAGTTTCGTTTCAGAAAGTTTTATTGCAAGATACTCTGCTTTTGATATTCGCAATATTCATTAGAAATTAGTTTACTTTGAGAATTTTACTTCATGATAATCTTTTTTAGTTTGATAACTACGCAGCATTCCTACTACAAGCCAATTCACCCTCTGATTCAAATCATATGGCAAAAGAGACAAAGATTGCGCAAAACGGAGAACAAGCATTTTTCCTTCTGCACATCTACGTCACAGTACCATGGTTGCAAAGAGAAATGTCAAAAAAATACCTATCCGCGTAATGCTGCATACACACGAGGCAATCGTTCCTGCAACTAAGGCATGTTGCTTCGACGGTTGCCTCGTGTGTAGCTTAGTTGCTCGTTGAAATGCGTGTTGCAGCAACCGTTGCCTGAAATATCGCGGAGTGAAGCAAAAAGTGAAAACAATCAATTGTGAAGCAAACAAAAATGGCAACTGAAAACAGATTAAAATTGGTTCAATTTCATCATGTCCTACTATTTTCCGAATGTTTCTTCGTCCATCCTCATATCATTTCATTAGTTTTTGGGTCATTTTCTTTCATTCCTTCAACAATATATAATTATTTCCTTAAAAGCCAATTTTTTTACTAGATTCTAATTTTCTTTTTTGGTTACATCTCCTCTTCCTCATCTTTATACAACAGTTTGTCCAAAACAATAATTGCATAATAATTCCCTTAGTACATCGCTCATTTCGAAAATTTGCCTATCTTCCGCGTAGGTTCGTTTGATTACACAATGCACGCAGTAATGAAGTTGCTGGAACGGTTGCCCCGTGTTGATTGAATAAGTAAAACAGGTTGCATCAACACGTTGATTCGACGGTTGCCTCGTGTGTATGCAGCATTATGTGTTTATTGCTACGGTGACGTCACAGCCCGTCAACGAAATGTCAAACTCAGAAAGAAAATTATAACGGACCTGCGCAATGCGTAATCTTCTTCTCTATCATTATTGGTGTGGAATATGAAATATTTCCAATGTATCGTGAGCGGCCTTTTGTAAATTCATTTCCAATACCCTTGCAAATCAAGCGCACAGCTGATTTATGGCAGCTGTTTTCAATAATTATTGGGTGCATTCTAGCAGTCAATCGGTTGCCTAACAGATGAGTGAAAGAGAGGACTTTGTTTTAGAATGGACCGCTACAAAAATTAAACAAAACGTCTACAGAAACAAAATACACAGAATTGCAATCGCAACATTGTTGCGTATTTGCAATACTGAAAACCAATAGCTTTTGTGCAATCCAAATTTCCTAATTCAATTGATCAGCTGATTCGAATCGAACCGAATCAAGGTGAATTTACTTACATGGTGGCTGCAAGAACAAATTTTTTAAACCAATTTTCCCTGAGTGGTTGTCAAAATTGAAATTATAGAAAAATGCGATCACAACAAATATGCAAACAATTGCAAATAGAGTTTTGATTTGAGTGAATAAGAGTTTTTTAATTGTTATTTTTGTGAAGTTTGAACATTATGAAGAAATTCTGAGTCTATTTAACTATTAAATATATATTATGTAAATTATGTGCCACTTTAAGCAGCTCTTATGTATTCCTCCATTTCTCTCAATTTCGTTTATTCTGATCGCACATTGCTTATATTTGACAATTCCGGAGGTGAAAAATTCACCTTGCAGCCACCATGTAAGTAAATTCACCTTGAACCGAATAAACAAATGTGAAAATTGAAATGAGAATGGACTCCTTAAATATTAAAAAGTATATAAAAAGAGATAAGCCCAACAAAAAGTGACAGATAATGAAATTAAGTAAATTTTGGAATAATATTGCAAGAGTCCGCGGAAATAGAGGTGATCTAAATTTTGTATTAAAAATGCTCTAAAATAATTAAGAATTATTTTACGCATACCTCCTATAAATAAAATTTCTTGAGCTGCGTCCTCTATTAAAGCATCCACAATTCGTACTTTAGCGCTGTTCTTCGACATAACTTTATTGAACGACTTTAATGGGACGGCGAACAATGGCTGCATTCTTGCAGCCCATCGGATACCCAACCGATCAGAATTCTCGGAATTTTGTGCAACCAGCTGACTCAGCGGACGCCATTTCTTTCAGCGGAAATTTCCTTCGCTACCGTACTCAACACTCAATACAGCTGTTTTTGAACAGCTGTTTACTTATAAAGTGACAAATCACTTCTTGAGTTGAGAATAGTGTTGAGAATAGTGTTGAGAATAGTGTTGATAACGTTGCAATCAAAAGGGAGTTTTTTGTTGGTGAAGTAAATCACGTTGCAATCAAAAGGGATTTTTTTTTTTGCTGAAGAAAATAACACGTCAATTGTAGTTTATATTTTTCTGCATGGAACCCCATGAAAGTACTCGGAGGTATAACCACGACATTAGAAAGCAAATAAGTGAAAATATTGATAATTGCATGGCTTTTTTATGATAGGAAATTTATATATATGATTTGGCAACACTTTTCAAAATGGAAAATCGGCATTTTAATCTATGAAATCGGTGCGATGTGGCATCACGCCGCTGCGTTTATAGCGGGACAAAAATAATTGAATCGACGAATTTGTTGGATTTTTGCATTGCCAAAATGGAACAGTTATAAAATAGAAATGGCTGACAGAAAGGAGACAGAAGTGTTTTTCCGGTTTCACCTCGTGGATGAGAGATAACCTAACAAGAACTTTGTTCGTCTGCCTTTGAGGTATTATTATATTTCTGCAACGACGCTTTCGCATGGAGCGGGTGAGAATTCCTCGAGTTTTGTTTGAGTGATGTCCACAATGATCCTAACGAGACGCAACCTATGAATTAATTTCCACTTGGAAAACAGTATCCAACGGCGCAAATAGAGCACATGGGCAGCTTGGCAATGTGAATGCATCTGGACACAGTTGGTAGACCACGCCTATGGTCATGAGTATGTATAAATGTGTATATAATTTCTTCAAACATTATTTATATTTGTTTTATGTCGAAAGTCATCAGAACTTATTCTTAGATATTCCATCATACTCGATTCTCTAACTTTGTGGATTCATTGGAGCTGTAGGATGAACACAAAATCCAATGAAATAGTGTTACTTTGTTGGAGCCCCACAAAAATGAAATGGTGTAATTCCATTACAAAAACAACAACTATTGCCATGGCAAACATAGGAGACTACACTACATCACACATAATTACAACAAATCTCACCAAAGAATGGTGAACCTAAAACTCGTGAAACCTTGGCTGCTTGCTCTGGAAATTTTGGAGGAGAACGGTGGGAGCAGATGTCGGTGAAAGGTGCGGTGCTATGATATAATATTAGATATGGCCTTAGTGAAGAACGGAATTTGCACAAATTTGCTCTCCAACCGTGCCTGGTGCAGTGAGGTTTCACCACTTTTTTCACAGAGTCGACATATGGGGTCACTTATTCAATTGGTAGTTGAGTCTACAGTGTCCGCTTAAAAATGGTTGTGAAGATTCTTAATTTACTCCGAGGCATATTTGGTAATTCCTTAGCTCTTTTAGTATTAAAATCTCCCAGAAGAGCTTTAGTTTGTCTTAATGCCGGAAGAGTTTTCCAGGTTTGACTTATTTTTGCATCTGTACACTTCTTCAGCAGACCTCCAATGATTGGTATTGGATGATAGTCCACAGAAGGGTTCAGGGTCTATCAAAGGAAAAGCCGCAGCCTTTATAGCTAAGCTATCAGCCCTCTCATTTCCCGCTACTTCTATGTGGCCTGGAACCCATATTAAACATAACTTGTTGATACTGCCTAGGGAGTTCAGTTTCCCAATACAATACAGTTCCATACAAGTTTAGACCTCACCAGGGGTGAAGGTGTGCTGCTTGGCTCGGTTAGTATCACGATGTTTTTCCCCCGATATTTCCTGTCAATGTTGATCTGGGCACATCTTTCAATAGCGTGAATCTTCGCTTGAAAAATGCTTTAGTAAGCACCCATTGGTTCCCAGTAGTTGGTTCTAGGCCCAAATACCCCTGCCCCAGTTCCGTCCATTGTCTTAGAACCGTGTGTATACCATAAGAGGGAGTTTTATCTAATTTTATACGTCTTAGTTAGACATTTCCATTCCTTTTTGCAACCCATCTTTGTACTGTATTTGTGTGCAAAGTTGAATTTCTTCGCATGAAATCCTTGTGAGATTTTAGGATACCAAAATTCTTGAGCTGAATTGAATTCCCCATATATTTTGGGTGGAATTTGATTCTCTCGAGATAATTTCTTGTATTCTGCAAAGAGATTTCCTAGCAAAGTCTTGTATTACTAGATGTAAGGGTGTTAGATCTGGTATAGCTTCCATTGCTGCCGTTGGACAGGTGCGCATAGCTTTAGTGATGACAAGGCAGGCAAGGCGTTGTACTGTACTCAATGCTTCTTACATCCTTTATAAAATTATGTGCAACAATTTTTTTTTTTTTTTAATATCCAAATATTTTGTTGCAATCTGTTACATTCAATCACATTCAGCAATATTTAATAACTTAAGACTAATTTTTGTATTTACTGTCTTTTATGGAGTACACCCAGTGGTGCAGCCATTTCCTATTAGCACAGATCTGTTGTGGATTTTCTCTTCAGTCGGATGAAAGTGAAGGGGTTGGTAGTGAGTTCCGATATCAGTGGATTTGGGTGGACTAGGAGTCTCAGATTGTGCGAAGTAGAGAGCTTTTTTATTTCTTGAGCGACTGTAGGAACTTTGAGGTCACGATGGATTTGGTTGTTTGTGACATAATAGGGCGCGTTTACAATCATTCTTAGGGTCTTTGATTGGAATCTTTGAAGTATTTCAACATTGGAAGTTGCCGCAGTGCCCCACAGCTGAATACCGTATGTCCAAACTGGTTTTAAAATTGCTGAGTACAAGAGCAATTTGCTATCGATTGAGACTTTGGAGTTTCGATTCAAGAGCCAGTGTAGATTTCTGAGCTTTATACCGAGTGATTTTCGTTTTGTAAATATATGTGTTTTCCAAGTTAATCTTCTGTCGAGGTGCATCCCAAGGTATCTAGCCTCATTACATTGGGGTATATTTATGCCGTTGAGTTTAACGGGTGGGCAGGTGTTTCGTTTGAGAGTGAATGTAACCTGGACAGATTTTGTTTCGTTCAACTTGATTTTCCATTTTTTTAGCCAGTCAGTAATTTTGTTTAGCCCACTCTGGATTTTAGAGGAAGCTAAGTGTGGGAGAGTGTCAACAGCTAAGACAGCAGTGTCATCTGCAAAGGTACCTATGGTGACTCCTTCAGCTGATGGTAAGTCGTACGTGTGAAGTAGATAAAGTATTGGGCCCATGACACTTCCTTGGGGTACGCCTGCTGAGCTTTCATGGAGCTCAGATTGTTCCTCACCTTGCTTTACGAGAAAATATCTATTTGTAAGATAAGACTTGATTAACACATAGTAGTTAATGGGGAGTGTAGTTTTTATTTTGTAAAGCAAGCCATCGTGCCAAACGCGATCAAATGCTTGCGAGATGTCAAGAAACGCTGCTGTACAATATTTTTTATGTTAGAATGCAGTTTGTATATACTCAACAATCCTATGAACCTGTTCGATTGTGCTGTGTTTTTTCCTGAATCCAAATTGATGATTTGGAATTAGCTTTCGCTCTTCTATAATTGGGAGTAGTCTTTTCAGGAAAAGGGTTTCCATGAGTTTAGAAGCAATCGGTAACAAGCTAATTGGGCGATACGATTCAACTTTATCAGCGCTTTTTCCGGGTTTGAGAATCATTTTTAATTGTGACACTTTCCATTGGGGAGGTATAAAGCCAGATGTTAGTACCGCGTTAAATAAGTAGGTAAGATATGTCACTCCTTCTTCTGGAAGTTGTTTTACTATTTTTCCAGTGATAAGGTCGTACCCAGGGGCTTTTTTAATATTTAGCTTATCAATAGCTGCTTTCGCTTCAGATTTGGAAAATTTACGTATGGGTAGGTCCATCTGATGGGTATTACTCAGAACACTTTTCACTTCTTCTGTTACACATGCTGGGGGCTCGATTTCATGTGGGGTAAATACTTTTTTTAAGTGTCGGGCAAATGTGACTGCTCTTTCAAGGTCACTTTTAGCCCATTCGTTATTTTCCATTCGTAAAGCGGATTGGAACATTGTGGGTCTCTTTAGATTCCTAGTTGCTTTCCAGAGAGAGTATTCTGTAGCAGCTGTTGCATCGAGATTACTGAGGTAATGATGGAGTTGGGTGTTTCGTTCGTTATTAAGGATCTCTTTAAGTTCTTTTGTAAGCGCATTTAATTTTTTCTTGTCCTCAGGATGTCTAGTTTGTTGCCACTTTTTTCTTGCATATCGCTTTTCTCTCAGTTTTTCTTTTATAGGTTTGGAGATGTTCGTTGATTTTCGTTCATTTAGTGGGGGGGTGGAGTCCCACGCAGCTTGTTGCAGACAGTTGTTGAAGTGTTCAACAGCCGCAATGATGTCTTCTTCAGATATCAGTGATAGTTTTAAATCAATTGTGGAAGATACCATATATCGGAAGCGATTCGAATCAGTTTTGTGATTATGTAAGCTACATTGACTGGGAAGAAGGGCAAGATTGTTGGTAAGCTCGACGAGAACTGGAGAGTGGTCAGAAGACAGCTCAAAACATGGGCTACATTTAAGATCACTAAGCATGATACCTTTCGTCACACAGAAGTCAATCAAGTCGGGGATTTTTCTTACATCTGTTGGCCAGTATGTTGGTGTACCTGAAGAGACAGGGAGTAAATTTAATTTTCCAATGGCCGCATAAAGCTGTCGACCTTTTGGTGTAGTGAGACGGGAACCTCAGTATGTGTGCTTTGCGTTATAGTCTCCTCCAGCTAGGAATCTATTGCCAAGGGTCTTAAAGAATTTCTCATACTCCTCCATTTTTATTGTGTGTTTAGGTGGGCTGTAGACAGCGGAAATTGTAATTGGCCCTTTCCAGTCATCAACAATTATATTCGTGGCTTGTATAGCTTCTGTGCGATAAGATGTGCTCTCACAGTGTTTTATGTTATTGCGTATTAATATTGCTGAACCTGCATGAGCCTTATTATCTGGGTGCAGGGTGTGATAAAACTTAAAGTTCGGAATCTGAAAATGGCTTTTGTTGGTGAAATGGGTTTCAGATATTAGGAGTATATCCATTTCGTATGTTTTAAGGCATTTTTTAATTTCTAATAAATGTTTGACAGCCCATTAGCGTTCCATAGAATGATTTTTATGGGATTGAGGATGAGCAATTCTTAGTCGTGAGGGTCACTAATAAGTTCATCATTGTTGCGATTTGTTGCATGACTTGCCGGAGTAGCATTATCATTTCTCGCATTTCGTTCGGAGCTTGGGTTTCTGCAGGAACAGTATTAATTGGTAGGGCTGTTGTGTTTTCATTAGTTGCTTGTGTTGAGTGTTTCAGTGCCTGAGCGTATGAAAGTACATTTTGAGTTTGTTTTGATGTACTGGGATTTACCAGAACTTCCTGTTGTTGAGTAGGATTCATGGGTAAATTGTCGTTTTTCCTTAATTGTGGGTATTTCATTTTCTGAAGATTTTTATAGACTACACAACCTTTGTAATTTGCTGGGTGATTACCTTCACACAAGGCGCATTTGACTTCATCTGATCTGCTTTTACGTACACAATCTGAAGACGTGTGGCTTCCGGCGCATTTAATGCACATTGGTTTCCTGCGACAGTACGTTTTTGTATGCCCATACTGCTGACAGTTAGCGCATTGGGGAATATCGCGAGTCGGTCGGGGGGCTCAAAAACAATTTTTGTATGAAGCAGGTATTTGACTTCATAAATTTCTTTATTGTTTGAGTTTGTTTGAAGTTCAATGATAAACATTGGCAGAGGCTTTTTTGTGTTTCTTCGCTTTATGTTCCAAATATTCGTGACAGAGTGACCGAGGTTTTGCAGGGCTTGGGTTATTTCATCTGTGCCTATAGATGGGTGCATATTTTTCAGTACTACTTTGAAGCCTCTTTCTTGTTTTGGCTTATAGGTGAAAAATTCGGTGTTTTTTAGCTCAAGCTGGTTGACTATTGTCTTGTAGGCTTCTGGAGAAAATGCCTGGATTTTAACTTGCTCATTGTTTATGAGTTTTAATTCGTATGAATTTGGAGCAGCTTCAGACAATAGTTTCATTAGAGGAGCTATATGGTAACTCTGTCAACAAATATTGGTGGGGGCTTAGAGACTTTTTCTTTATGTTCTGTGTTTTTTTGGTCACATTCTTTAACTTCTTCTAGGGACGAAAATCGATTTTCGGTTCCTTTCGGATCTCCTAGCCAGTATTTTTCAAGTTTAGCTTGTTTTTGAGTGGTCTTTGTCTTACCTGGACTCTCTCTCTCTGCCTTTTCTTGTTTAGAACCGTTTTCCAGTCCTCGTCGTGGGAGGGTACACTTACTGTGACTTGGGGAGAGATGTGCAACATACCATCCAAACAAATCGGACTAATCCCAAAGGCTTCAAATTTTAAATAGGCTTCAAACGTTGTGACCATGTTCTTAATTGAATCTTAGCATTCCGTTCATAGGGAAAAAAACTTCTCGGGCAGACAGGGTATTTTCATCCAACCTCTTATGTGAATTTATATAATAAAAGGGAAACTAACTTTTCTCGTCATTAGATTACTAAGCACTGATCTAACATTGAAATGTTTCAGAGGTACAAATTGTGATCTAAACTGGTGTTGTGGTGCTTAGGACTGCTACGAAATGGTGATGACTCGCCTCACTTCTATGATTATTTGCGTGGTGGTAAAGCATCTGCGGCAGTCGGAAGTTATTTGCTGCTCACAGATATGAAAGATTTGCACTTGAACAAGGTAGTTCGATGCTACTTTGTCCTTATCGGAACAACAAATCGTATTCATATAAATTCCAACATCGAATATCTGAAATGTGGATTCTTTGAAGCTCCAGGATGGGCACTAAAATCAATGAAATTACACAACTTATTTGAGCCCCACCGAGTTGTAATGGTGGAGTTCCGTGAAGAAAACAACAACGATCGCAATGGCTGACGCAGACAGTCTTTATCACCCACAATTACAACAAAATGTCAGCAAAACGTGGTGAGCATACAAATGATTAAACAAAATTATCTCCTTTTACTGGAAGAGTTGAACAACATAGGTTGGGAGCTGTTCCTGGTTGGAAGCTGTTCCTGGTTGGAAGCTGGTCCTGGCTGGAAGCTGTTCCTGGTTGGAAGCTGTTCCTGGTTGGAAGCTGTTCCTGGTTGGAAGCTGTTCCTGGTTGGAAACAGTTCCTGGTTGAAAACAGTTCCTGGTTGGAAGCTGTTCCTGGTTGAAAGCTGTTCCTGGTTGGAAGCTGTTCCTGGTTGGAAGCTGTTCCTGGTTGGAAACTGTACCTGGTTGGAAACTATTCCTGGTTGGAAACTGTTCCTGAAGAGGGAGGTGGGCTGTTATAATAATGGATGTGGCTTTAGTGGAGAACGGAATTAGCTGACATTTGTGGTGCAATCTTGACGAAGATTACACCTATATTTGGAAATTTAAACAACGGCAGCAAATCTTAAATTTCATCACACACAGCAAACAAAAAATGGACTCTTAACAGACTTCCGATAAATATATATTCCAACGTAGCGAAGACAAGATTTTGGATATGAAGTATTGAGGAGTTCAAATAAACGGAAGAGTGGTTACATTCAAACTTCCAACAAAGTTAACAAGTAAGTTTACAAATTCATTTCTTAACTAAAATAGCCACTGAAGGACAAACTTATTCATGCATTTGTGAGTTTCATTGTAAATTTAAGGGTATACTCATCATTGATAACTAGGAGTAAACATATAATTTAAAAAATGTATTGTGGCAATGTAAAAACGTTCAAATCCAGTTTAGTTATTAAATTTATTTATTTTTTAACTAAGGAGAAGAAACTGCTTTTGCGATTTGTCCACTTTCATGTGGAAAATCAATGTGGACTCGAATCATTCCAAAGTTTGTTCAAAGAGCATGACAAGGAGGAGTAAGATTTGAATGTGAATCAACACTTTTTCCAAATTGAAAATTGCAACCAGTCTTGAAACTTCACACAACAAATTCTATTCGAGTCCAAATGTAAACATTTTGAAATTCAAAAACAGCTTTTCGCGTTTCAAAATCTCACGGATGTGATGATTGGGTGTTGTATTTAAAACCAGAGAACACAGAGAAAATAAGTTTAAACGTCAAACGGCAAAGCTGCGAAAGAAAGCAGCGGACGTTGTACATGAATCCACTCAAAATAGTGGTGAATCCACTCAAAATAGTGGTGAATCCACTCAAAATAGTGGTGAATCCACTCAAAATAGCGGTGAATCCACTCAAAATAGTGGTAAATCCACTCAAAATAGTGGTGAATCCATTCAAAATAGTGGTGAATCCACTCAAAATAGTGGTGAATCCACTCAAAATAATGGTGAATCCACTCAAAATAGTGGTGAATCCACTTAAAATCGTGGTGAATCCACTTAAAATCGTGGTGAATCCACTCAAAATAGTGGTGAATCCACTCAAAATAGTGGTGAATCCACTCAAAATAGTGGTGAATCCACTCAAAATAATGGCGAATCCACTCAAAATAGTGGTGTGTCCGCTACGGCCGCTGGCAGCGAAAAAGGCTTTCCTTTCTCTGTATTCTCTGTTTAAAACCCCCGCTATTTTTACCCCTTGCTTCTCTTCTTACGTATTGAAACTAAGATTACCTTTCACGGCAAACTTATTACACTTGAATTCATTGTAGATTTGAGAATTATTGAATCCAGATGCAGAATCATACCCATTAAGTCATTGTATTCAGAAAGTATTTTATTATTATGTACTTAATTTTAAGAATTCCATCAATATGTTTCCTTAATTTGTAGTCTACGCATAAGTTAATATTTGAACAGCTCTCATTGAAAAATGAATACGATTTAAGCTAAATTCTTACCCGCTCTGGAGTATATTAGTACAGTACTATCGCGAAAACTTTTTATTGAAAAAAGTCAGTCATCTTTTTTAGGTCTTTCTAATAATTGAAACACAACTTTCTCCCTTGGACGTCTCAGTGCATTCATATCATTTCGATCGAAATTTTCGAAATTTTAGAAAAATGTTTACAAAATTCAAAAGGAATCTTCACCTGTGATGCAAAATGATTCATGAAACCAATCTTTGCAAATAGTCGATGTCATCCAAGGCTGATTGTGAACTCTTGTAGTCGGGGCACTGAAAGGCTTTAAACCAGCGCGGATTCTTCGCCTTTCCAATAACCAAAATTTTCAGTTTATGAGATCCTGTGGCGTTTGAGCAGCACAAGAAGGTGATTCGCTGCTTTTCCGACTTTACGCCTGTGGCTCCATTTTCCAAACTGGACACGTACGTTTTTTCTGGCAGAAGTTTCCAGAATAAGCCTTACTCATCAGCATTATAAGCCTGATCGTTGCGCAACTCCAATTTGGCCATTTTAGCTTTCTTTAAACGAGTCCATTAGCTGGGGCTGCGAAGAAAGTTTATCGCCAGATATTTGAAAAAGTCGAACGCCGTATCTATTTGAAGAAGTCGAACGCCGTATCTATTTGAATCCTTGATGTCAGTCATGACTAGCGCAGAAATATCCTTCGCTTTCTTAAAATGTGGTATTTTAAGACGAAATGTACACATCCCTTGAAGCCGATTCCTTGCTAGTTGATTTGGATGCCACTTAAGTTTGATTTTATAGTAGTTCCTTGTTAAGTCCACGAGTTCTCTTTCAACCGGTGCTATATTCAGGTCGCGGTGAATACTTTCATTTCTGACGAACCATGGAGCGCCGGCGATTGTCCTCAAATCCGCGGATTGAGCCCTTTGGATTGGATTGTTTGTGAATTTGATGCACTAGTAGTGCCCCAAGTCTGGACACCGTAAGTCGAAATTGGCTTAATTAAAGCCTTGTATATACGCACGTTATACTCCAGTCGTAGCTTCGATTTTTTGTTGATAAGCCAGTACAAGCAACTTGTCCTGAGTTTCATTTGGATTTTCTTCGTTTCTGTATGCTTTCTCCAAGTGAGCCGTTGGTCGAAATGCATATTTGACCTGTGATGCTTGCGGGGTTTCAATGCCATTTAAGGAGACTGCCGGACAAGACCGGGGGTTGAGGGTGAATGTCGCATGTACACTTTTTTGCTCCTTTACATTGATGCGCCAATCGGCCAACCCACTTTCTATTTTCTTTAAATGTTCAAAATCCGGCGAAGCTATCCGCGGATTTTAGTGAGTGCTCAGGATAGTTGGCTCAACCGCAAGGTAACGAGGCGTTTATCAGTTGGCAGATCAGAAGTGTACAAAGTGTATAGCATAGGGCCAAGCTCACTACCTTGTGGCACTCCAGCCATAATTTCGAAGTCTGCTGTTAGGAATTCTTTATATCTAACTCTGAATTTTCAATTTGTTAAATATGACTCCAGAAGCCTGTGCACATTGCTCGCAGAAACTTTCTAATTTTATAGACAAGTCCTTCATACCAGACCTTGTCAAAGGTCTGTGCGACATCTAGGAATATTCCTGAGCAGTACATCCTTTGTTCGAATACTCGTCTTATTTCAGAAGCAGTGTGGATTATTCCATGATGCTTGCGGAACCCAAATTGGGGAAGAGGATTGAATTGAATTGAGCTTTGATGTTAGTTTTTCCCGCAATAACCGAGGGTTGGCAGGAGACTTATGGGGCGATATATGAAGATACTTGAGTAGGCTATTTTCCACATTTTGGTATCATTATTATATCGACTTTTTCCATGTTGTGGGAAAGTGGGCCAGACGGAGGATTGCATTAAAACTATGTGTAAGATGCATCAGAGATATTTGCGGAAATTCACTTATCATTTTGTTGCTAATTAAGTCACATCCAGGTGCTTTTTTTGGGTTGAGACTCGTTGTACACAGGCGTTTGACTTCCTTTGTACTGCTCGTGTCGTTGTTGAAACATTCTGAATGCTATTGTTGTTGCGGGTTGACGGATTAAGTAGAAAGACTGATATGCAAATAAATTTCCTTATTCTTCATCTGTTTTTGCCCAAGTACCATCACTTTGTCTTACAGGTGATTCACTATCCATCGGTGTTTGAACTTCATTTTGGCAAATTAGTCGATAATTTTCCGAAAAGTCAACTTGTAAGATTAGGTCCTCAGGCTTCAAACTTTTCTTTCTAGTTTCAAAATATTGTTGTTGAGCATGTTGGCTCTTTCGATACCTTCGCGCTCTCTCTTTTCCTTTTGAACAATAGCATTCCAACTTTTGTTGATCTTTTATCAATGCTTCTCTATGCCGCTAAGCCGATTCTTCCCTGGCTTCATAACTTAAGTGACTCGCACTCTCTTCAGTCGCTCCTAAGCATTTGATCAACTTCGCCATACAACAACTTCTGTACCGCCGGAGGCACCGGGTGGTACCGATCCTTTACTACCTCCGCTCCATTAAGTAACCGCGCTGTGCTCCTCTAAACTAGTTCTACTTAAACCATGCTCTTTGTACATTCTAAAGGACTGCTTTTATTTAATTAGTTGCTCCTGCTGGGTCTCCGACAACTCGGGCCATTCCTTGACTACGTCTACAGTTAGTCTTATGTTGAAGTGATCCTTGGCGAGAATTTTTCCGAGCCTGGCAGAGTCCGTCAGTGACTCAATAGATTCGCAGCGGTCTTGCCAGGATTTGCGTTTCGCATCCCGTAGTGCTTTTAAACTTTCTTCCTAAGCTTGGAAATTTCGACTTATGTAGCATTCGTTTAAGACCCTTCTGAGGCTTGATCTCAAGTCTAAGATTTCCATCCCACCAGGGAGGGAAGGTTTTTTTGCTACATGAGACAGGGCACGAGACCCTGAAAGCAACCTATAATGTTTTCTCCAAGGTCTTTACTCGCTTCTCCAGCATCGTTGCAGAAGAAATGGATGATATGTTCCTATCGAGTCTGTTTTTGACCACCCTGTTGAACAGACCCCAGTCCGTTCTTATTGGATTTCTGCGGGGTGAAACTATTTCCCGCCCAAACCCAACATTGAAAAAGATAATGGTCTGACAGAGAGTTCTTCCCAGATACCGCCCAGTTGTCCACCCGAAGATCGGGAGAATTTGTTACCAGAGTGATATAAAGAACTTTTTCCCACCCACTTGAACTTTCCGAGCTGGGGAAACTGAAAGTCGGAGGCCTACCCCTGTTGCATACACTCAGGTTGTTATTTATAATGCAATCGAAAAGAAACTCACCTCGGTCATTTGCCTTACTGCTACCCCACAACGTGTGTCTCGCGTTGGAGTCGCAGCCTACCAGAACAGCTTCCTTTCTTAAGGTTGTTGATGCATTGAGTCGCAGCTTCCCCTCAGGGGGGTGCCTGGCGATCATGGACCATATATGACGAGGCGACCAGAAGACATTGGCCGCCCAGCGGTTCTACCTTGACCACTGTGACATATAACGAGCTGTAATTAGGTAAGAAGAAACAATACAAAATACTTGCCCTCGGCTTACCTTCCCTGTGGGTGTGGATAGCACAAGTTATATAGCCCGTCTCTCAGACCCATAACTTGAGACTGCTTGGCCCATTGTTCTTGGATCAGGCAGATGTCGATGTTCTCCTCTCTGAGAGGACAAGAAGGTTATAAGTGGCTGATTTGGAGTGCTGGAGGTTAATCTTAGCTAACCTCAGCATCCTTCTTGCCGCCTGGTGGTAGCTTACTTTCAGTAAGATTCGCTTTTGGTGCTGATTCCCCTACTACAGCCATCTCAGATAGCTTGAAGCCTCCCAGCAGCTTATTTGCCTCCGCCGCCTCCTCCAGGTTGTCGTCCGGATCAACAGAGGCAAGAAAGATTTTTAATTTGGCCTACCTGATGCCAAACCGCAATCTATGTTGTTGCTTCTCGAGTACTCCCAGGGACTCTTCACTGATCAACAGCAACACAGGTTGACTATTTTTCTGGATTTTTTTTACTTTTAGGACTGATCAGTCTATCGGAACCCCAGGATTTTGCAGTCGTAGGCACTGGATGCGCTTCGTGCGTTCCAGCTGACTGGGCTCCTTGGACGAACTTCTGGTTGTGGCCGGCGGCATTCGACCGTTGGCGTGGTGTGACAAATAACCCAACATTTTTTGGTTTTTGGTGATTAATTTAATTTAAATTGTGTGTGCTTAGTTGATCCGTGTACTCTCTGATGTACTTCACTCCACGCTGTGCAATACGTTGAAAATTGAGAAACCGTGTACGCTCTGCAAACACTCAAACGTAATTGAGAGGGGGAGAGACTATTTTCAAGCAAAGTAAAGGCCGTGCAAACACTCGCAATTACTTATACCAAAGTATATCCATAATAAGTAGGCGTAGTCTGCCGCTATAGACCCAGAATTATGCCGACCGTGGTACCGTTTTTGTAATTACTTGGCAGAAGGTGATAGCAACAGAAAACACACGAGTGGAAGGAGGTACGAAATAGTGGTGGAACGAACTGAAATAATATACTGGGTGCTCGAAAATGAAACAATGTCTGCTTATATTTTTAATCCTTTCCTAATATGAATGATATGATTGAAATATCAAATGTGCACACATTTTACCTACTATTTGGCGCACTAAATAGTGAAAAATATCAAAATAGAATAAGAAATGTGCAATATGGTATGCATATAGTATCGTGTCAATCTCATGTGAGTATTTACAAACGATAATGTCCCAATTTGCCAACACGAATTGCATGTACGCACTTCTTTGATTTATTTTCGAGCATTGAAATTAATGTTTATAAATACATAACACTCAATACTTTTTGTCTTCTATTCACTAATTTAACATTCTTATTGAAGTGTTTTACAATATGATATATTCTTACTCGAATGTATAATTTAAAAATGTGACGAAATCACCACGATATCAGATAATTCAGTGAAACATAAATGGTTGCATACTTTGCTATTTTGCTATTCGTCATTTTCAACCCATCAAATACACACGCGAGAAGGCATGCGAAACTACGTTCGAAGGCTACTAGAAGTTCTGGTAAACAAGAAGTATATAAGCGGCCACAGAATTGACATCGACATCAGTTAACCAGTGACAATAGCAGAGTGAACATCGAAGTAACAACAAGCAGTTGAGCAGTTATATATATTTATTAAATAGTTCTACAAAGTTATTTTCAACAACGCTTTAAAGACTCCATAAAGTTGTGTGGTGGTATAATTAAGTGTGCATCATCAAATTCTTTAAAATCAATTAATATTCTAGATATGCTTGGCTCATTTTCTTAAGGGAACTGTCAATTGTGGTGCGTGATGTTTTTTTTTTTAAATATCCACCGCCCGAAATAATGGAATGCATTGTCTGTTTGAAGATCAATGTTTTTGTAGTCTGTTTCTCCTTTGAATTCGCAAGACTTTTTCGTTTTAAGTTCTGTCGGAACTTGAAAGGAAGTGCTTGGAATATCAGTTAAGTTTCAGTCAGTAGTGGGTCACAGTTATATCAGTCATATAAGTTGTTGAGAATGATTTTTTAAAAGCGCACAAATTCGTATGGAGTCAAGTGAGCACAGTTTACCCTCGTTTTCGCAGTGTACCAAATGCGTTTTCAAGAACGTCTTGATTTAAATTTCTTGTTAGTATGAACTTTACATTATTCCTTCTGAGACTATTAAATAACTGAACTAAAGCTGTAATATTTTGCTGGCATCCTTGTAAGAATTTAAATTTTTTAGTTACATTATTGTTACCAGTAGGTAGGGAGGTAGGAGTGGCCGCCTAGTCTGCCAAAAGCACAATTGACCACACCTAATGACACCACGGTGTGCCGCCGTTCAAGCACTGACTAAAAAGTTCTCTTACTTGTTGATGTTGATAGTCAGCGCAAGGACAGCGCCGGGAAAGGCACGACTCCCCCATTATGTTGCACCATCCTGATTGTTTGATGAACCTATGAGCTATATCCCTAATATTAAAGGATGACAGCTCTGTCCGGCTTGCATAAAATGGGGCACCAAAGGTGCGATATCTTCTTTTGCTCAAGAATGGGCAGTGACATACGAGGTGGAGAACCGTCTGGTCCTCCTCCTCGGAACCACAGCCTCGGCAAGCATCATTTGAGGGTAGGCCCAGTCTTTCTGCGTGCTTTGCCAGTATGCAGTGGCCGGCCAAAACCGACACAGTTGTCGACAGAGATATGCGATCCAGTCGAAGAAGTTGATTGGTTCTATGTTTGTCCATTCTTGCCTAAGTTAGTCTAGCCGTGTGGCAGGATTGCTCGTCAACCCAGGATTTGTAGGCGTTAGCCAGGTATTTCCGTTTGATATCGAGCTTGGATGTTGCCAGTGAGATGCCGATATTTATATAGGGCTGAAATTCGTGCAGAAGCGTGCCTGCCTTGGCAAGCTCGTCCGCTTCGCAGTTGCCCGGGGACCCAAACTAGGTGCACCCGAGAGTGTCTGGAGAGCTCATTTATATATGTTCGACATTCATGAACAAGTCTCGAGGTGGCCGTAGAGTCAAAAAGAGATTTAAAGGCTGCTTGGCTGCTGAGAAGATGGATTCGTCGACTGCGCCGATATCGCTACTCAGCATCCGTTTCGCTACGTGAGAGACGCTGCAATGGTCAGGGAGACGTAGGGAGATTTTTAAGTTCAGTTTGTCGGAAAAGATACCGCTGCCGACTCTACCTCCAAGCTTGGAACCGTCGGTATAGATATCGATCGTTTCACCGACGATTATGTCTTGAAGTGCAGTCATTTCTGCTTGGAATAGTGAGGTCGAACTCCCTGTTCATATCGGGATAGACCGACATGTAAAGTTGGGGACAGGTGGATCCTGATTCAGAATAGAGGCATAGTCCGTCCGGGTTAAGCGCCAATGTGAAAGAGCGTTAAGTCTAATCGCTGTCAACTTGGCTTGGTGCTTAACCAGGGGCCCCGAAGAGAGCCAGTGAAGCATGGCAAAAAGTGCTTTCGTAGGTGTGATACAAAGAGTACCAGTGATCAGAAGAGCAATGGACCTTCTGATTTTATCGAGGGGTTTGATATTGCAGGCTTTTTCGTGAGCTTGCCACCAACAGACTGTAACGACTCTATTTTTGGCTGGAGTAATCTTCTCAGCGGGTTCCAGGGGTCGTATACAAAAATTAATTTTATAAAACGGGCGTGTACTTGTATGTGGTATACTTTATTTAATTCATTAATTATGTTACAAGCGTTTATAATTTAAGTACTAATTTTAATTAAATTAAATGATTTGTTTTGCTAATCGTATAGGGTTTCGTTTGCGTGGTCGCGGTTGGCAGTGCTAGTCTCCGCGAGAATCGGTAGAACCATAAACTCGTGGGGCGGTCTTAGCGTTGGTCTTAGTCTCCACGAGAATCGGTAGAACCATAAACTCGTGGGGTGATTTTTGCGTTGGTATTAGTCTCCACGAGAATCGGTAGAACCATAAACTTGTTGGGCGGTCTTAGCGTTGGTATTAGTCTCCACGAGAATCGGTAGAACCATAAACTCGTGGGGCGTTCTTTAGCGTTGGTATTAGTCTAAGTCTTGTACTAAGAGTATACTATACCTTGGTGCTAAGTGGCGCTGGAGTATTGTTGCGGTGTGTCTTCGCTGACTGTTGCTGGATCAGAGAGTGATCCTATCATCCAGAACCACCTGCTTATATACTGCCATCCGTCATGAGCCCGTGCGTTGTTCCCATTGAGGCTGCACCATTGTATGCTTCCGTACACCGTTGGCCAGCTTCGCCTGTTAGCAAGCCCATGCTTGTTGTTGTTGCACCTTAGTTGATCTTGGGCCACCTTGAGCTGACGATGGTCAATCACCTGGCTGCCACGGTTCCTCTCGACCCGCAGTGTTGATGCCTGTAGTCAGCGCAGCCTGAAACAATTACTGGTGGTTACTGGTGGCGTAGTGTTGTTGTTGCTGCTTTACAATTATTGTTGTTGTTGTACGCCTAGCAAACGTTCACACTACTTCTGCGTCCAATGTTTAGAATTCTCGTTTTCCTCTTTATGCTATGTCCGCACTGACGGCGCATGTGGTAGCCGCTCTGCTGTGGATGCGTTGTGTGTTAGCTTTGGTCGTTGTATTGTTGTTGTTGTCTGCGGTTCGTATCGTTTATTCGTAATGCTGTTTGTTAGTGTACTAGGTCGGCTCGAGTCTTTGTCGGGCGTTGCCTGTCACGCAATGACCTCTGGAGCATGAATAGGTTTTGTTGTGGGACTTGTGCTGATGTGTTTCTTCTTCTTCGGTGCGTTGTGTTTGTTGCTATATTTTATAATTGCTGCATTTTGCTTTCCTTATTACAATTAATTGGCTTAGCCAATCATTGCAACTGGTATAACCCATTCTTCGTTGCGTGTTTTCTGCGCGCCCGTCTTTGTTAAATCTTGTTGGTGTAATTAACATGGGGACGTTTACCTTTTTGCTAATTGTCAACTCTTGTGTGATGTCGTGGATGATTGTACGCTGTATATTTTGTTAGTAGGTCTTTGTTTATTCATAGTAGGAGGAGTCGGTCTATGTGTGTGCGGAAAATACCTGTCATAATTGCCGTCCTCACAAGACCGACCCGTATAACAGGTCGGATTCTACGATGGCCGTGTAGAGCCAGACCCCGACTCGACGACGAAGTCCTCATCGTGCTCCAACTGCTCTTCTACACCAGTATATAGCGCATGTTGCTTTACGTTACCACTATAAAATGCAATATTTGCTAAGAAGCTTAATGCGTTATTCAAAAATATAAGTTGTTCTCGACTCCCACAAAACTTTTTTGTTTCCTTAAATTTTGACGAATTAAAGACACCAAATAAGTCGCTAAATTTAATCAGCACGTTTGCAGTGTTTACTGCAGTTGAAGGTGTGGCATTTAGACTAAACACCAGCTTCAGTGTAGATCCTCCAATAAGTGTTGTTGTGCGGGAACTGTTGTTTGTTGTGGCACCTGTCTGCTAACCTGTGCTGTTGCATGTTGTTACTGTTTCCCGCATTGTTCTTATCGTTTGGATTTGACCTTGGGCCACTTTCAGCACCTTGTTGTTGTTTTCTCACAGTTGTTGTTGTAACATGTCAATGGTTCCCCCTTCCTCCTCTAATTTTTGTAAACGTTGCTTTAGTTTAACCACTTCTTTTTGAAGATTTTCGTTCTCCCTGTCGTCTGCCCGAGTTGATATGTGGATGTCGAAAATAATATCCTTGATATGAAAGGAACTTCTTCAGTTGCCGGTGGAACATACTTCTCATCTTCCTGCGCAGATATCGCTGATGGATTCAGCCCTTCTTCTTCTTGTTCCTCATTCGGTACTGCTGACCAGATTAAGCGCCTTTTTGAAGTGCCAAACATCTGCTTAGAAAAATGGATTGAACAAATCTTGAAATGATTTGATAATTTGATATTGATGAGATCGTGTCTGTTTATATTTGAAAGCCATTGTTCTCTTCTACGTGGCACATTTGAATATTAAAAACCAAGAACGGCAAAACAACCTTGAAGAAAAAAGGAAAAAAATGAAATCTTGCTTTCACTAAATAAAAGAAACAAGTCCTCGACACTAAAATATAACTTACTTTATTTTAGAATTAAATTTTAAAAGCTGCTCTTGAAAGTCTCCATTAACAAACAAACAAATTATTCAAAGTTATTATATTCTGATATAATTATTAATTTATTTATATATTGCTACGAAATTGCTTTTCTGACAATTTTTACCAAGCTTGGATTCGTATCGCTGTATTGAGTAATAAGCAAACAATTCCTTCTGCAGTTAGAACAATTGGTTTTATTAGTATTCGTCCAACTTACAATTGGCTTTAATTCTATCTGCTCGCTTCTCACACTTCCCCTTCCCTTATAGTGTGTTTCAGTTAGTTGTTGCCCCACAATTTATATATTTAGATCCGCTTCAACTGCCCGTTGCTAACACGATGTCCGCTCTGCGACGATCACTCTCAATTGCCCGTTGCTAACACGATGTCCGCTCTGCGACGATCACTCTCAATTGTCCGGTGCTAACACAATGTCCGCTCTGCGACGATCACTCTCAATTGCCCGTTGCTAACACGATGTCCGCTCTGCGACGATCACTCTCAATTGTCCGGTGCTAACACAATGTCCGCTCTGCGACGATCACTCTCAATTGCCCGTTGCTAACACGATGTCCGCTCTGCGACGATCACTCTCAATTCCCCGTTGCTAACACGATGTCCGCTCTGCGACGATCACTCTAAATTGCCCGTTGCATGCAGCTGATGCATGCTACCTACCTACCTTATCGTGGCTAGGTGGTGGAAGAACCACTTTACACACAAAATTGCACATTTGAAATAAACTGCATCATCTCCTTCAAGCAGTTCCAAGGTGTATTCTTATTTTGCAATGCTGCATTATAGGGACTAATGGAAAACACAGTTTATTATTGATGTTGTCCATGAATTTAGCTGTGGGCTCAGCATCTCCTTTCAATGTGTCGTTAAATATATTTAATTTACTTACTTAGCTGGCACTACAACCGACGGTCGGTCTTGGCTGCTACCAAAATGTTACGCCATTCACCTCTGCTCTGTGCGCGATGACGCTAGTAAGAAATACCAAGCGCGCTCAGGTCATAGTCGACTTGCTCCTTCCAACGGAGATTAGGACGTCCTTTTCTGCGAGTACCACCAGCACATTCCGAATAGAGTACCTTCTTGGCCGGAGCGTTGTTGTTCATTCGCTCGACATAACCCAGTAATCGCAACCGCTGTAGTTTTATGCGGTTGACTATGTCTGTGTCGGTGTACAGCTCATACAGCTCGTGGTTCCAGCAGATTGGAATGTAGATCTTTCGAAGAATTTTCTTCTCGAATGCCCCCAATAATCTTACATCGTTGCTCGTCATCGTCCGCGATTCGGCGCCATACAACAGGACGGGAAGTATGAGTGATTTGTAGAGCGTTGTTTTTGTCCGTCGAGAGAGGGCTCTACTTTTCAGTTGCTTACTGAGCCCAAAGTAACACCTATTGGCTAGGGTTATTCTTCGTTTGTTCTCCAGGCTGACGTTATTATTAGTTGGATGCTAGATAGACAAAACCCTTGACCACATCAAATGTGTAGTTGCCAACAGTAACGTGTTGTCCAAGACGCCGGAACTCTTTGTTTGTTGACACAAGATATTTCGTCTTGTCCTCGTTCACCACAAGACCCACTTGCCGGGATTCCTTTTTAAGTCTGGAAAATGTTGCTCTGACCGCCCTTGCGTTTGTGCCAACAATGTCCATATCATCGGCGTACGCGAGCAGCATGACACTTATAGAAGATAGTGCCGGAGATGTCGATATTCGCAGCGCGGATTATTCTCTCCATCATCAAATTATGAAATCGCACGATAGGGAATCACTGCCTCAAAACTCGCTTCGTTGCAAATGGCTCGGAGAGATTCGTGCCAATTCTGACTGCGCTGGTGGTGTTGGTTAGCGTCATCCTGCAAAGTCGGATGAGCTTTGCAGGGATGCCAAATTCAGACGTTGCGGCATATAAGTGATCCCTGATCGTGCTGTCAAATGCAGGTTTATAATCGACGAAAAGGTTTTGGGTGTCGATCTGCTTTTCTCGGGTCTTCTCCAACATTTTAGAAAATTAAAAGTGTTTGTCAGATCAGCATTCCTGACATCTTCTATACTAATGGGCTTCAAGATAATTTCGGCCTCTTAGGTAAGGACGAGTATGCTTCCTCCTGGCATTTTTTTTAAAGGCAGTCACAATGGACATATATGTCTCCGAGTGGAAGCCTTCCCAACCTAACCTAACCTAAGCATGGAAATAGAATTACTGCTATTAAGAATATTAAAGAGTCTGTCCAACAATAATAAAAATTCTGAGGTATTTGGAAAAGTGCTGAATCTATTATCGTCTAAAGTCCCTGAGCTATATAATGTCAGCATTCCCAGCTGCAACTGTGTTGCTAAAAGTATGGGCAGCTAACCTAACAGACATTTTCTGATTTATACGTGCATCCGTCAGTCTCCATGCACATCTACTGGTCGAAGCATAGTCCACTTTATAGAAAGGCAATATATCGATCCAACTTACCCTACAATCATTGAAACGAACGATATTTTTTGAATTTTGTAGACAATTCTTGGTACTTTTTATTGGATGCGGAGGACATTTGAATAAGGCTGAAGTGGAGAAATTCTTTAGGAAAAATTTCTAAAATTATAACCCTGATCTGATCACAAACGAACTGTCAGGGAAATAGACCTATATTTTGGAGTTGAATAATAGATTCTACGACGTATTTTTTTAGAATAGCCCCTTTACAAGAACCATTAACAAAAAAATACGCAAGGGGCTGAGACCAGGAATTTCCACTAATACCTCTAACCGTCAGTGTCATAACACTGTTGGCTGTCCAGGATGTACGGTTTACGGAGGTCAAACCTATAATTTGGTCTAAATGTCTATTATATTGGATATGAGTTTTCAGTGACATTTCATCGCAAGAGGTCGACAAGAATCTTTCCGCTTTGGAGAAGCATCTACTTCTAAATTCTAACGACTTAACGGTGCTATAAGTGCAATCAGGGGAGCGGGGTCACTTTGAAACGAACTCTTTTAGAGTTCTTTCGCAGGGCCAAGGTTAATGGCAACAAAAATAAATGGGTCTAAAGCTATTGTGTAGGGTAAAAGTTGGTCACGCACGGATCGGCATTCAATTCATTTTTGCAGATTCTATGTAATGCATAGATGCAAAAGAGCACTATAAAATATAAATGCCTAGCACGAAGCGAAAGACGCCCTCAGCAAATTATGACCGGCAGAGTGTGCCGTTGGCCAAGCTATTGTTCGTGCTGTTCTGTAACTAAGCCTAGTTAAGAGCACTGAGAGAAGAAATGAGAAATCTAATGCAGGTTTGCAGTTTTAGAAGTTCAGATTAATTCTGGTTTATTTGGTGGCCGCTGGCCCTTTTATATCATTCAATTGTTATTGTTTTCTTATTCTAACTAATATAAAATGTGTATCTTATTTACACTAGTTACAAATCATATTCCCGAAATTTGTCTCAAGTATCGGATTACTGATATTATTCATTGACGAATCATCGTCTTTGTTTATATTAATAATTTTGAGTACAAGTTCAGGGCTAAAGTCACTGCACTGTCCAATATGCATACGCTGCAATATAGGCAGCGTGTGTTATTGCACCACCAAAATGCTAGTCTAGCGTATTTGGGTATTGAGTGCAATTGCGTACGTTGCGCTTTTGTCAGTTTGTTTGCATATGCGACATGTTGCTGTGCTTATGACGATGTGTGGTCGTCAGTGTACACTTGTGTGGTACACTACAATTGTTTTTTTAACTATCCTCATACCTACGACCATTGCGTTGTCTACAACTATTTTTCATGGAAGTTCTAATTCCGCCACTTGGTAAGGAAGTGCATTATATGAATTTTCAACATTATTTAAGGAAGCTTCCGCAGAAGCTTTCCACGTATTATTTTCTACAGTTAACCTATTATTCTCCAAAGCTAATCTGTTATTATCTAAAGCTAACCTAGTTACTTCTAAATACCTCTCTCTCAACTGCCTTTTCAAATTCCTAATGTGATCTACTAGGTATAGTTTTCTTGGGGTCCTTTCACTTAGACTCTTACCGGTTTGAACTTGTCTACCTACTACAGAATCGATAGCTCTCGATTTTTTGGGATTTGTGAAGTGTAGGGATGTAAAATATGTCTTCCAATGAAGGAAAAACTTCAGAGGAACTAGGAGATGTAAATTTCTCATCTGAACTTTTGGTTAAAGTATTCAGGTCCTAACTGTATGATTAGGCCTTTCTCGTTATCACTACAATTTACAGTGCTAACGTTGTTCTTCCGATCTCACTTATTATGGGCACTTGGGTTTTTTTCATAATTGGCAAATTTTTAAACAAATCCAGTTTAAGCTGCTACCAAAGAGCGTAATAAGAAGTCTCATCAAGAAAAAGAACAATATATTTGATTTTCTCTTCTCACGTTACGAGTTAAATGGGCGACACTGCAAATCATAATAACTACAGAATCATGAAAACTACAGAATTTTGAATACATACATGTGTATCTTATAATATAATTTAACGCCATATTTCTGCGGGGAATTCTCTCCGCACTGAGTCCCGCTCAGAATCCCATGGTGACTGTGAGCAGGCAGCAGCCACCGTCAGGAGGGCTCCGGCGCGAACATGCCGCCTTTAAGCTCATCTTCAGTCTCATCATTGTTGTCGTCTGGGTTGTATAGCAATTTCCGGTATGTCGCCGCTGTTTTCGGAATTGTTTATAATATACACATTTATGTCGATTGCCTATTACATTTAAACATTTATATAAAATATTTCTAAATGATATACATACATACATATGTATGCGTGCTTATCTACCCAGTAGGAAAGTTGATCATCCCAGGAGTACTCCCCGTAGTCTCCTAAGGGAGGTATCATTGCTCCCTGGAGACCTCCCTTTGGCCTCCTTTTTACATAGGGTAGGCTTTGGCTAAAGCTGTTTTGTCTGAGCCAAAAAGCTGTTTTGTCTGAGAGACCTCCCCTTAGCACCCTTTGGGAGCACAAAGGGAGTACTCCTTTTTATACTCCCTTTGGCCTCCTTTTTACATAGGCAGGGGAGTGTAGAGCGAAAGCTAAAAAGCTGTTTTGTCTGAGAAACCTCCCTTTAACATCCTAAGGGAGCACAAAGGGAGTACTCTTTTTGTACTCATTTTGGCCTCCTTGTTACATAGGCATGTGATTGGAGAGGAGTATTCCTTTTAACATCTTTTGGGAGCATTAAGGGAGTGCTTCATCTTAACATAGATTCCTCCAATGAAAACTCAATTTTCAGGCCCCTTCCAGTTTCCAGTTAATACAAATATTATAACAAAATTAAACAATTTAATTTATTTAACATTTTATTTACGATTTAAAATTAAAATTAATATTAAAATCAGCATAAAAAATACATTTTTCCAAACAACACTCGCTTTGCGAAGACACTCAAACCGAACAATAAAGGCACACTGAGCAAATGACAACTTTAAGCTATACAGTGAGAGGAGAAGAGAAGGAATGTAGCTTCCATGCACAAGAAGCTACATTCCATACATCGCATGAATCGTATTGCTATTATGCACGAAGTAAGGTGCATCAGATGTGACTTTCAGAATTTTGTATAAATTCCTGTTATCTTGTCCTTGGTCCGACACCAGTGCCACTACTTTAAGACCAAGTTGTCCTGTAATGTCGATGCATTCCAAGACAATATCTCTCAGTTTGTCGCCACGTATACCATTACTGGAAGCGTAGTAACTCAGCATGCATTTCCAGTTTCCCACAATTCACTTAAGCACTACAAATAAGCATTTGCTGCTAAGTTCTTGTGTTCAGTTTCCATTTCCCAGGTCTACATATCCACTTATTATGTCATCGCATTTATTATAGACTAGATCTCTTCGAATACGTATTTCGTCTATCAACATTTAACAAATACGAGAATCTTGGCATTTCTTTTACTAAATTTGCTAAATTTGTTAAAACGTTTGGATCCATTCCTGGTTTTACAACCCTAATGGGAGGGAATCCATCGATGCAATGAACTCTTATGTGGTAATCTGAAACCAAAATCATCTCTCATTGATCGATATGCCTTTGTTGATAAATAGTTTATATTCTGCAATAACATCCGCTCTTCCTCGGTGTACGCTGTATTTATTGGACCACAGATAATTTTTGAAAATATCGCAGCATGTTCAGTAGCAGAAGCAGCTGGAACTATAGCATTTTATTTGAAGTGATTTCATCTTCTCTCAATTCTTCAACCTCTTTCTCTAATTCCATTATTCTAATTTTATCCTTGCGGTTTATATTTTTATAATTTTCAATTATTTTTACATGGTTGTAATCAGACTTATTGTCAGTCAAT
Source organism: Clusia tigrina (assembly GCA_920105625.2). Taxonomy (NCBI): domain Eukaryota; kingdom Metazoa; phylum Arthropoda; class Insecta; order Diptera; family Clusiidae; genus Clusia; species Clusia tigrina. The sequence goes on from OV050033.1 coordinate 146,560,188, forward strand.
TCTTCCGACTGATCGATGGGCACCTCATATCTCATTGTTTTTTTACATCGTACCGCACAAATTATCTATTTCTTCATAGGTGAAGTCAACATCTGTGTTCGGTTTGATCAACTCGTAAGTACCTTTAATGGGAAGTTTTCAAAATTGACCGACGAAGTATAAAGTAATTCGGACGAGAAAAGCCGAAGAAAAATTACAAAAATTAACCACATGAAATGGCAGCTGGTACTCTTGAACCTCTAAGCCCATTTCGGTCATCAACTCCTTTTCATAAATAGCTTCTTTAGCTGCTGCTGAGAGCGCCATGTACTCAGCTTCTGTGCTGCTGAGTGCCACGGAATGTTGTTTCTTTGATTCTCAGGAGGTACGCGGTTGACACATTTATTTGATGCCTCTAAAGATTATGTTCAACTGCAATGCCTATTAACATTCTAATGCTACTATAGCGAAACGTTTCCGTATAATTTAACGCCATATTTCTGCGCACACCCTTTTGCGACTAGTCGGACTTTAAATCTTTCAATGACTCCGTTTCTATCAGGTTTTAAAGCGAACACCCACTTTGATCCTATTGCTTTTTGACCAATAGGTAAATCGACGAGTTCGAAAGTGTCGTTATCTACAAGAGCTCCATACTCTCTATTCATAGCATTAAACCACACGTTGGCAAGCGGTCCATCGACAGCTTCTTTCACACTTTGTGGAACTTTCGCGTCGATTTCAAGTGAGTTCAGCATATTAAATTTGTTGCACGGTCGTCCTGGCTTGCCAGTACTCATAATTTTAGGTCTTCCCCTTCCAAGTTTAGCAACTTTATCTTCGTCGCTGTCTCTTAACGGAGCGTGAGGAGTTATCGAATCCATTAGTATAGGTTGTAATAAAAAAGGCAGTTTAATACAGTTGTTGTATGAATTATTAAAATACGCTATGCATAGCCGCACGATCGGTGATTCAATTGCAACTGATCTTATTTCGTCACCGGCTCCCCTGCTTCGCCTGCGCCTTCATTCTCACCACAGCGAAAATTTGGCTGCGGCCTGCTGTACGACCTGGCGGGACCCAATGAGGGGAATTCTCTCCGCACTGAGTCCCGCTCAGAATCTCATGGTGACTGTGAGCAGGCAGCAGCCACCATCAGGAGGGCTCCGGCGCGGACGTGCCGCCTTTAAGCTCATCTTCAGTCTCATCATTGTTGTCGTCTGGGTTGTATAGAAATTTCCGGTATGTCGCCGCTGTTTTCGGAATTTTCTCATTTTTTATTTCTATCATTTTTACATTCATGAAATTCATTGTCTCAATGTATAAATTCATTTACATGCTGCATTTCTGAATTTTTGTTCGACATTTCTACAAATACAACATCGCAACTACAAATCATTTTTCGGCTAATCGGGTCGAATAATCTATAATCGTACTAGAATAACCGACTAATATATATTCTTTACCTTTCGCTCGAAATTTGCGTGTTTCGGTTTTAATCAATCCGATCTCTGGAGATCCAAAAACTTTCACATGTTGAACAGCTGGTTTCTTCCCGGTCCATATTTCATATGGCGTTACGTCTACTAAAGATTTTGTAGATGCCCGGTTGCGTAAGTACGTTGTTGTAGCCACGGCTTCAGCCCACAAGTATTCCTGAAAGCCAGCATAATTTAACATGCAACGTGCCATCTGAACTTACACCGTTTTGTTGAGGCGTGTGAGGGACCGTGAACTGCCGCTAACGACATCCCATAATTCCATATGGATCAAAAAACTTTTCATTTGGATGGCCCACGAATCATGATTCCCATCATCCAATTTCTCAATAGAATATATCGACGAACTCATTTTTTAAACAAATATGCTTTTTCAGCAAATTCACCCTTTTTATTCTTTAACAATAGAGACGCCTGTGCCCATAACCTGTTGGAATTCTTCCATTAAACTAAAAAAAGACAAGGCACGTGGAAACCTCTCTCCTGCGCCGCGTTGACAACTGCAGGAATGTCCTGCATACGGCGATGGTATGTCCCCAGCGCTTACACATTTCGCACGGGCGTTGTGGAGCCGCTACCTGGTGCGAGCCTGCTGTAGCTGCGGATGTTACGCGAGATGGCGCAGCCGCCACTGGGGCGCGGGATGTCGCAGCCACCATTGGGGCGCGAGATGGCGCAGCCGCCACTGGGGCGCGGGATATCGCAGCCACCACTGGGGCGGGAGATGGCGCAGCCGCCACCACGGCTTGAGATGGCGCAACTTTCTGGTTCCGGCGGCGGTGGGATCCCCTTGGCTTACGGACGCGGCATGGCACCTCTGCTACCGTGGCGCGAGATGGCGAACGTGAGGCAAGTGGCGCAGCGGTGGTGCGGACGCGCCCTGGCGTTGACCCCTGGTTATGACGACGGTGGACGCTCATCGGCCCCATTGATGGCTTAAGCTGCTACCAAAGAGCGTAATAAGAAGTCTCATCAAGAAGAAGAACAATATATTTGATTTTCTCTTCTCACGTTACGAGTTAAATGGGCGACACTGCAAATCATAATAACTACAGAATCATGAAAACTACAGAATTTTGAATACATACATGTGTATCTTATAATATAATTTAACGCCATATTTCTGCGGGGAATTCTCTCCGCACGGAGTCCCGCTCAGAATCCCATGGTGACTGTGAGCAGGCAGCAGCCACCGTCAGGAGGGCTCCGGCGCGAACATGCCGCCTTTAAGCTCATCTTCAGTCTCATCATTGTTGTCGTCTGGGTTGTATAGCAATTTCCGGTTTGTCGCCGCTGTTTTCGGAATTGTTTATAATATAAATACACATTTATGTCGATTGCCTATTACATTTAAACATTTATATAAAATATTTCTAAATGATATACATACATACATATGTATGCGTGCTTATCTACCCAGTAGGAAAGTTGATCATCCCAGGAGTACTCCCCGTAGTCTCCAAAGGGAGGTGTTTCGTAGAGCCCGAGTATTTTCCGATTCCATTTTCCTTTGTGATATTTTTGCGTTTGTTGAACTTAAACAATGTATATCTTCTTAAACAATAACCTCCTTGGTTGAACGCACAATTAACACTGCTCTCGGCACGCAGTATTGCCGACCGACTCTCCTCCTCTGCCTGCGTCGGCACTTTCATATGGCAACAAAATAAAGATGGCTGCGGCCTGCCACACGACTTTGGCGGGACCCAATGAGGGGAATTCTCTCCGCACTGAGCCCCGCTCAGAGTCGCATGGTGACGGTGCGCAGGCAGCAGCCGTTGTCAGGAGGGCTCCGGCGCGAACATGCCGCCCCCCTTGCAGTATTGCAAGAGAGATGACGACCTATTCCCGCCGGCTCCCATCCTGATGCACCCCTCAGTGTAAGAGGTGATGATGTCGCCGGTGGCACCGGGAGCACCCCGGCTGTTCGCAGCTGTGGGTGAAGTGTTTCACCCCCAGGCACACGAAACACAGTTTCCGGTTTGCGACCGCATCTCTCCTGCGCCGTGATGATAATGACAGGAACGCCCGGCACACTGCGATGGTGCGCCCCCAGCGCTTACACATCGCGCACGGGCGTTGTGGAGCCGCTGCCGGGTGCAAGACTGCCGTTGCTGATCGGGCTGTCGCAGCCACCATTGGGGCGCGAGATGTCGCAGCCCCCACTGGGGCGCGAGATGGCGCAGCCTCCACTGCGGCGCGGGACATCGGATGTGGCGTCTGGTGCAACGCTCCCTGGCGTGGACCCCTGATTGGGAAGGCGGCGGACGCTCATCGGCCCCGTCGGTAGCGTTCGCGCGGCAGGTGGTGCAGACCGGGCTCGGGGGCGCGATGGCGTAACTGCCGCTGTAGTGGTGGACTCAAGCGATACATCGTGGGCGCGAGACAGCGCCACTGCTTCCGGAGTGCGGTATGTTGCAGACCCCTGTAGCATCACGGGGGCTGGGAACACCAACTGTACCCTCGGAGCGCAGGTAAGGCACGGCCCGATGTAGCGTCTTCCACGCCAGTCAGCTCGGCACGATGGGAAGTTCTGTGGAAAATCAAATTTTATAATTAGGCATGTGCTTACAAGAAGGCTAGTAATAAAGGTTAGGATGCTACTGGTACGAAAGATAACGTCTCCAAGATTTGGCCTGCTCTTCTTTTCGTAAAAGGCCTGCTTTGACGGACGGGTTTCAATGACCCCCTGGCCTACCCCAGCAACCTTCTTCGAGCTGCTGGGGCCCCTCTACTGTCTGCTGCCAATTGATCCCCAGGGCAGCCCTCCAAAACGGGCTGAGACGTGCTGCTAAAAGGCCCATTGTAGTGGTGGTGACCTTTCGGAGGGTAGCCACTTCTGTCCATTTGGAGAATTTGTCTTGGAAGACTACCATCATGGTGTTTCCGTGCTTTGAGCAGGGTAAGGTCCCACGGTTCCAAGGGTATCTGTTTCAGCACTTCTCCAGCCGGTCGTTGTTGGACATGTTTGTATTGGTAGCATATCTGACATTGACGTACGTACCGGCTGGTATCTCTGAATGGTCTTGGACAGTAGTACCGGTTAGCAATTTGTGCTATCGTTTTGAGGATGCCCAGAAGTCCTGCAGTTGGTGCGTCATGACTTTCCTGTAGAATGCGTTCCCTAACAGGTCTGGGTACGCATAGTGTGCTGTCTTCGTCTCCCGTGCGGCTGGGTATATAACTTGTATGCATAAATTTTACAACTTATCTAGCAAAAAAGGCTGTTTCATATTTCTGTACATAAGTTTTTGATCACAAATTTCAATTAATTACTGTATTTATAAGGAAGTCATAAAAAGAAATGTGCGAATTTAAAGGAAAAGGAAGAAAAAATACCACAGACACAAATACTACTCAATTTGGCGAGTGTCAAGTAACTGTAACGCACGAACTGCAGCCTTTTTCCGTGGAATCAACCAATGTTCACATTTCCGGATTTTTGCATGAGACTGCAATGAGGCCACTTTCGCCACACTGTCTGCACAGTCCCGTTCGGTCCGTCTGCTGGCAGGATGGTGCAAAATGACCAAATCCCCAGCACCTGAAGCATCTAGCTGGAGGTATGAACTCCGACACACGGCAGCTCACTCATCCGCCTCGCAGGTGCTTCAATTCCATTACCTTATTAGCGTCCTCGGCTGGCAACGTTATATAAGTAGTCTGTGTCCCACCGTATATGTTCCTCATCCTCCTTGTTGCGGTTTCATCTGGCCTGCTAATTCTCGCCTGTTCTTTTAATGCATTCAGCAGCTCCTCTTTAGTGCTGATTTCAGTGACCAGACCTTTGCACTGTACCGTGACCATGTGAGTTTCCACTTGCACTCTCGCTACATCCTTCAGGACTCCTTCGATGGCTGCGTGGAGTGAGACTGTGGTTGCTTCCTTCGTACGGTTCACCCACCGTAATTGTTAATTCTTCCGCACCACCTCAGTTTTTTGTGCTGCCAGCTCGAGCTTTGCGTTTCCCAGCCTTCTTCTTACTCTCGTGATGGCGTCGTTACATATCGCCTGCAGGCAGTGTGTCCAGGGCTTTGCCACTGAAACCATCGCGATCTCATCTGCGTATCCAACGAGGGTAATTTTTTGAGATGTTGGCAGTTGGATTCCTTAGAAGTAGTAGTGGATCATTGTTGTTAAAATTATGAAGTCTGTGGATGTCCGTCCAGTTCAGGGCAAAAAACTAGTAGGTGTAGTACGCTGATGGCGGCCTCGCAATATGGGCATTGGCTGATACAGCTACCTTCCAAAAGGTAGGCATTGGTGATTATGGTGTGGCCTATACGAAGACGAGTGTAAGGAGTAATGTAGGCAGCTAGAATTGTAGTCGGATAGTCGGGTTTATTGCGGGTAGGATTAATTCTGGAATATTGGTGGTTGTCCACTGCAAGCCCAAGCTCTGCTGAGCTATAAGCCGGTAGATATCGCTCTTGCAAAACAAAGTGGAGGTCATGGTGGGAGTGTTGACAATTTGTTTAATAACAGTTTCCACTAACGGCCCGGCATATTGCCGGTTGGTCTTTGGTGAATAAATACAGGTGGGTTAGTCTAGTGTGACCGAGACGCAGCTTGGTATAGTTTATTATTTCTCGGCGGCATAATGACATTGGGTATTGCGGAGGTGTTCTATTGATATTGATGGATTTATAGTGGTTTTGTTTTAAGGCATTCCAATTAAAATCCAGTATTTTGGAGTGTTGGTGATTGATGGTGGAGGGGAGATTTCGTTGCTAGCTTTCCTGCCTCATCATCCATCGTGTTGCCGCTTATACCAATGCGACTTGGGATCCAGGCGATTTATACGTTTTTTTTTCAATCGAAAATAAGACTTCATATTTTCAAGTTGTCGGCATATTGGATATGTTGCCATTTAGTTGATTTTGGGTTGGAGTGCAATTAATTTTTTTGTGAAATACGCAGGACTTTTGATTTTTTATTGATATGTTAGCACCACTATAGGAGCACCAATCCTGAATAATACCTGGCTTAGGAGTTCTTCCTCTCGTTTATAGTGGGCAAATATGCATAAGTTGTCTGGTTAAAGTATTTATTGTTGTCTATGATAGTTTCTTCGGATTTTAGTTAATAAAATGGAAACGAACGGCCTTTATAGTACACTTAAAAACGTTTGCTTTTTCTTCTGTTCAATTTGTTTTTAACTTATTCAAAGCTGATTTTTCTGTTTTGAGTGAACTTTTTAAGAAATACGTCCGCCTTTGTCCAATATTCAGCCAAAAATCGACCTACCGTTTGAATTCCCGTTTTGACCGCTTATTTGTGCTTTGCATATGTAATATGTGGCTCAGTGAATAAAGGCCTAACGAACTAATGCCTAATTTTTCAAAATGAAAGAATGCCTAAACAAGAACGCCTAAGAAGAAAGTGAAAGAACGTCTAACTTTAAAAATGAAGGAAAGTCTAATTTTAAAAATGAAAGAAAGTCTAAATTGTTAGGGTTTCTTTCATTATGAATTAACACCTAATGAAAGAAAACCTAACAACTGGAATTAAAATGCTGAAAATATATTTTGAAAGGAAAAAATGTATTTTTAAATTATATTTAACTATAAGTTATGTAAATACAGTTAAATTTTCAACAACTATAGCTCTACATAGCGGACATTTGAAAAAATTTTCACCTGCGTTAGCTTTTAGTTCATTACAACAGTTCAAGCAAATTTTTAAATGCCGACATGGCAATTCTTTACTCTTATTAAACTCTTCATCAATAAGATGTAGCACACAATAAAACACCACTTGCCTGGTTGAGTTATACTTTATTAATCATGCTTACAACGCCAACGCTGTTGCTAGCACGCCATGTAGCGGCTTAATGTGCAGACTCGCTTAATGTGCAGAATCGCTTAATGTGCACATTCAGCGACTGCTTATATCTTATTTGAATATATACAGGGTTTGAATAACTTACAGACTAATTATGAAAATATATACAAGATGTGAATAATAACTTACAGACTAATTATGAAAATATATACAAGATGTGAATAATAACTTACAGACTAATTATGAAAATATATACAAGATGTGAATAATAACTTACAGACTAATTATATAAATATTACTACAATTCGGCCATCCTGACCAGGAGATCACCTGATCTCCAGATGAATATAAAACAACTTTAACCGTTTGATCCTGATCTCCCTTTGAACCATGGACGAATATTTGCAACGGCCCACACTCCTTTATATGGCGTTCGTGATTGTTGGAATCCGTCAACATCTGCGATAAGATATCGATCATGTCTCAAAACTTTTGTAATTTTATACGGCCCTCGAAATTTAGGAATTAATTTTTTAGAAACTCCAGCGTGTGAATCGAAATTTTTGACCATTACATAGTCTCCCTCAAAATATTTTTTTGGTAGTTGCCGTTTTTTGTCTACATATTGTTTATTATAAGCTTGTGCTCGTTTTTGATGTAACGCAGCTTTCTCACGCAATTCCCCATGACTTAACTGTTCTTTACCTTGTTCGACTTCATTTAAACATTCACCTAACATATCTATCACTTTTCCTCTCTGTTTAATGCCAAAAAGCATTTTACTTGGATGTTCTTTTATTGTTCGATGCATTGAATTATTAAGTGTATACTCAACTGTTTCTAAGACAGTATCCCAATGAAGTCCCTTTTCAGGATCGGTCAATTTTGCTATCATTGGTCCCAAACTCCTATTCACTCTTTCGACTTGACCGTTTGCCTGTGGGGAAGCGGTTGCTACTTTTATGTGTTGTACATTATGTCTTCCTAAAAATTCCCTGAACTCATCGGACGTAAAACTACTTCCTCTATCTGAAATTATAATTTTTGGGCGACTATATGCTCTAAAATAATCACTAAGTGCTTCTATTACTTCCTTTGTATTCGTAGTTTTAGTAGGATACAGCCTAACGAACTTTGTACAAGCATCAATCACAACTAAAATGTGTTTTTTAGATCGAGAATTGTCAACTGGCCCATAGTGGTCTACATGCACCACCTCAAAAGCTAAATTTCCCTTAGGTATATTGTGGAGGAACCCTTCTTCTCGGCCGTGTTTAGTTGAATAAACAATGCATTTTAAACAATTTTGTATGTGTTTAGCTACTTTATCTCTTATTTTAGGGAACCAATAGATTTTTGAAATAAGCTCGCTGGTTTTATCTATGCCTATATGACCCATTTCATCGTGATACTTATAAACGACATGATTTTCCATATCTTCTGGGACACAAAACAAAACTGTACCGTCACTATTTTTTTTATAAATAACTCCATTTCGCATCTCATATTGACAATGTTCAGAATTTTGCAAATGTTCACGCAATTCAATCAATTTTTTATCTTTACCTTGACAGATGATAAGGTTTTCCTCAAAAGTGTTAGGTTCTAAAACCAACACATTATTACACCGACTTAACGCATCTACATGTTGCATGCGAGCACCGGCACGATGCTCTAACACATAATCGAAATTTTGTAATTCTAAAGCCCATCTGGCTATTCTAGGGTTAAGTTCCTTTTTATTAAGGGTCATTGTTAAAGAATTGCAGTCCGTTACAATTTTAAACTGTTTACCCTGAAGATACACACGAAAACGTTGTAAAGCGTTTATTATAGCCAATGTTTCAAGCTCAAAACTATGATACTTGGCTTCGGTTTCAGTTGTTCTTTTCGAAAAATAAAATACTGGATGCAACCTACCATCTTCCTTTTTTTGCATGAGAACGGCTCCGTAGCCCATGGAACTAGCATCACAGTGTAATTCTGTAACAGCTTTCGGATCATACAGTGCGAGGATCGGTGATTCTATCAATTTTTTCTTAAGAATCTCAAAAGTCTCTAGTTCTTTCTGTCCAAAATTGAATTTATTATCTTTTTTTGTTAAGTCATATAATGGTTTAGCTAATACAGAAAAATTCTTGATAAACCTCCTAAAATAAGAACACAATCCAAGAAAACTTTGTACCGTGTGAAGTTTTTGTGGTACTGGAAAGTTTTTTACTGCCTCAATACCCTTTTCATCAGCTTTTATTCCTTCTCCCGTTATCGTGTAACCTAAATACTTCACACTTGATTGCAGAAATTCACATTTATCTAGTCTCAGTTCTAGTTTATTATCAACTAATCGCTTAAAAACTTCAGTTAATATTTCTAAATGTTCGGATAAATTTTCGGTTGCTATCATTATATCATCTAGATATACAATCAATTTGTCCTCACGTATCATATCAGCAAAAATTTTACTAACGAATCTCTGAAATGTCGAAGGGGCATTTTTTAGCCCAAACGGCATTCTTAAAAACTCGAACTGTCCTAATGGGGTAATGAAAGAAGTAAATTTTACTGAATCAGTTTGCATGTACACGTGAAAAAATCCATTCTTTAAATCTAATTTTGTGAATAATTTCTTCTTTGCCAGCCTGTCTAACAAATCGTCGATAAGAGGGATCGGATAGTTATCTTTAAATGTCACCTTATTTAATGTGCGATAGTCAATACACATTCGTAAATCACCAGTTTTTTTTCGAACTAATACAATTGGTGAAACAAATTCTGACTCGCTAGTTTTTATATAACTTTTATTCAAATATTCATCTAATAATTTCTGCAGCTCTGCCTTTTCTGTATATGAGAGTCGCCTAGGAGGACAATTAAAGGGCTTTGCATTTTCTAGCACTAATTTCATTTCGCACTTCACCAATGGTTCATTAGGACGATCAGGTTTTAAATAATACAAATTAAAAATTTCTTCAAACTGCTTTTTCGCTGAATAGCTTACATTGTCACCAATACTTAAATTTATTTCATTTTCAACAAAATTATCAACTAACAAAAGTGACTCATCAAACATTTCTTTATTTTCTGTTAATTTCTGCCTATCTATTTTTGTATTCTTCTCAATTTTATCTTCTACTTTAAAGTCACTTTTTTCCAATTCATTTTGTTTTTCAATTTCTTCTTTTTCTATTTCATAACATTTTTCGATTTCTTTTTGACTATCAATTTTAAAATTACCATCACATTTTATTTTTTCTTTACATTTCGCAAATAAATTATCAATTTCTATTTTAGAAATAAAATTAGAATTACTAGCCCGTTCGATTTTATAACATTCTTCGATTTTTTTTTTATTTTGAATTTTAAAAACAGTATCGCATGTTAAGCTTTCATTACGTTTTCCACACAACCTTTCAATTTCCATTTCTGAAATCAACTTTAAGTTACAAGCTCTTAAATAATCTCTTCCTAAAACCACTTCATAACCCATAGACTCATCAGCAACAACGATTAATTTCAACACAGTACTTTTATTATGAAAAATTAAATGACATTCAATTGTCCCAAAAATGTTCAGTTTACAATTATTAATTCCAAAATAACTTAAATTATGAGGCAAAAATTCACTTATTTTAAATTTATTTTCGGCGCAGCATTTCTTTACGAAGCTAATCGGGCTTCCTGAGTCTATTAGGCATTCTAAGGGTAATACAAATTCGTTATTCTTATATTTGATATAAAATTTAAAACACCTTACATATTCGTTTTGCTGCAGAAAATTAACGGCCCTCTTCCGTTCCGGACAAGCCACTACCTGATGACTCATACTGCCGCAGCCGAAGCAGGCACCCACTTCTCTTTTTGGTTTGTTGCACTCTGCTGCCAGATGCCCCATTGAATTACAATTGTAGCAGCGCACCGCCAATTTTTGTTGCCCTCCAGAATTATTCCGCTTGACAGTCGTAAACATACGCTGTTTAAGTTGTACATTTGCGAACGCTTGCAGCAGCTGTTCCTTTGTAGAAAAACACTGGATACTGGCTTGCACCTTCAGTTGAGTATCTGGAATGCCCTCAATTATATGATCCAATAGTTCGTCTTCTTCTATTCGTACTTTGTTGGCCAACACAATCTTTTCGCCATAGTAGTCCGCAAAACATTCAGTTGGATTCCATTTCCTGGCTTCAAATTTTCGTCGCAGTATCAATTTATTTTCTTTTGTTCCGAAAAATGTTTGTATTTCGTACAACAAGTTGTCTACGCTTTCAGCAACAAAACTTGGTTTTGAATATAGCCAAGCCTGTGCTTTACCCTTTATTTTGCTAATAAGCAGCGCACGCAACATTGAATCGTTTACGTTGTAAACATCGCGTAGGCTTTTAAGTTGCGAAATCCATATGTCAACATTTTCGCCTCCCTCAAACTCAGGCAACATGTCTTTTATTATGTTAAACGACACTGTCATGTTGACAACCGATTCAGCGCCACACGTTGACGATTTTTCTATGTTTGCTGATATCGCGCTCTCCGAAGCTGCTGCTGCTACTGTAGGTGTCATTGTTGCGATCTTGCTCACTGCAACTGCTGAGGCTGCGTAACACACATTTTTTGAATTTGCATTTTTGGCAACTTCGTTTGACAATTTATGTTGCATTTCGTTCATCAGCATAATTTCCCTTTTGAATAAAATATTTTCTTTTTCAAGTATTGCTTTTTCGCGTTTCAGCAGCTCGACTTCTCTCTTTAAATTTTCGTTGTCATTAGCATGTATTGTTTCTGCATTTGAATGGACATCAGCTGCGCAGACTTCAATGCCGTCGTTGCCTCGTTGCTCTTCGTTGCTATTTCGTTCTTCTTCACCATATTGTTCCTCGTCGCTGCTGTCCGCCCCGTTGCCACCATCAACCGGGCACTCGCCACGCTGATCAGACGGCACAGTATTGATTCGTAAAATCAATGTCGCCTTAGTGCCACTTGACGGCAACCCAAGTTCTTGCAGCCAACGACGTAGCTGCGGTACAGTGTACTGACCCGGCGCAATTTGATTGTTCATGTTGCTGCTTAACGAAAATCGGGGCTGCTTCAAAATGTTCGAACGTGGTGCTGCTGACGCGTTTGACTCTTTTTCGTTGCACGGGCTATTTTATTTATTTTGCCGGCGTTGTTCACAATAACGCGAATGTGGCTTAAGCAATTATTGTTATATAATTTTAAATTAGAAATTTTGCACACTTTGCACAAACAATTTTTTTTCGCTTTTGATAAATTTTTATGCGATCGTTTTGTCCATAAAACTTTTTTAGTTTTTAATCAAATTTTGTGGCTTTTTGGATAATCATCCCACTTCTGAATATATGTAGCACACAATAAAACACCACTTGCCTGGTTGAGTTATACTTTATTAATCATGCTTACAACGCCAACGCTGTTGCTAGCACGCCATGTAGCGGCTTAATGTGCAGACTCGCTTAATGTGCAGAATCGCTTAATGTGCACATTCAGCGACTGCTTATATCTTATTTGAATATATACAGGGTTTGAATAACTTACAGACTAATTATGAAAATATATACAAGATGTGAATAATAACTTACAGACTAATTATGAAAATATATACAAGATGTGAATAATAACTTACAGACTAATTATGAAAATATATACAAGATGTGAATAATAACTTACAGACTAATTATATAAATATTACTACAAAGAGCTTTAACAAATTTGAAAAAATTTCCATTTTTTTGAATGATGCGGCCAATAACGCCGTTATAAGCCTCGACAGCTGATGTAGTCCGTGTTCTTTTTAAGAAAACCGAAAATACTTCGGGTGTCACCTTAAAAAAAAAAAACAAACAATAACAAATTAAAAATCAATTACTTTTATAACTTTAAAAACTAATAATTTTCTATTTAACGGAATGTTTACAAGGTAGTGTATGCATTTTGTAAAAGGGAAAATCAATTGTTTTTATAATTTTAAAAACTAATAATTTTCCCTTTTACAGAATGTTTACAAGGTAGTGTAAGCATTTTGTAAAAGGGAAAATCAATTGTTTTTATAATTTTAAAAACTAATAATTTTCCCTTTTACAGAATGTTTACAAGATAGTGTATGCATTTTGTAAAAGGGAAAATTAATACCATTATTTTAACATTTTGTAAAAGGGAACTTACCTTTCGTAACCATTGCTTTTCATAATAAATCATGAATGGTGTAAATAATTCTTGCATATTTGTATTCATCAATTCTTTTTTTATGTTCCCAAAAACCGCATTTATTTGTGTAGCTGGTAACAGGGGTAGAGCAAGGATTTTATGGTATATCGTAGAGGCATTTTGATTGTTTCTTATTGAAGATGCCAATTGTTTCCACTTATACGAAATATTTCTCCTTATTGCTTGGCAATAATGAAACCAGCAACCATAGATTTCACCACAGGCGAGTTTTTTTCTTATTGCCATTTGAAGACCGACTTCGAAATCAGTTAAAAAACTTTTGGCGCTTAATTTAAATACATTTTCATTAATGTATGAAAATATATCTTCATAGTTTTTTTGCGATTTCTTATCCATAAGTATAAAAAATAATGGAAAGATCTGAAAAAAAAGAATACAAATAACAATAGAATTTTATTTATAATGTAAAATGTCTATAATTTATATTTTATTTTATACCTTTCCGAAGTATTCAATATGAATTATTAAAAGCTGCTTGAAACAGCCATTTGGAACAACTGAAAATGTTCCATCTACTATATATGTCCTATTCATAGGAAGAATATTTTCTTCAATTTGTAGCATAATTTTCTTTGAAGCAAATATGCAAAATGAGCCGTTATTCCCTTGGATGCAAGCAATAAAAAATTGATGTTTCGGATCTCCATGCTTCGTTAAACCAAAGTTCGTATAAATGGATTCCAACTGAAATGCCTCCACTACCTCTTGCGCACATGTCGGAGATTTCACAAATGTTTTTGCTACTAATAATTGTAAACCTCTTTGCATCCTGTGAAAATCTAATTGTTTAGATTCCTCGGAGTTGCTGTAATAATATCGCATTTAATATTAAATTTAGATATTATCAAACTAAATAAATATAGTCTCACCTTGCACAAACATCGTAGAAACTTTTTTTGATTGTACTTAGCGCATTCATATCAGTTAAAACTGAGGACGAATTCAAACATTCACTTTTAATTTTATTTACACACTTTAATTCATTTGCCAGGTTTTCCGATTCACCATGATTATGTTCAATGATTTTTTTTGGTTTTTGACACACGTCATTCACTAATTCAACCTTTGCCTTGCATTTTTTATTTAAACATACATAATACTTTTTATTTCTTATTAATGTTTTAAATTTATACAGTTGTTTTTCTGATATTACATAAAGTAATTTTGAATTAATCCTCTTGCCAGAAATAATTTCGTAATCCATTTTTAATTATAATATAATTTTTAATGTCCAACACTTATGAATGACTTGCTCGTAGTGATAGAAGTTTAACGAATGACGACAACTGATAACAAATTGCAAAAACATTTGTCTAACCGTAAATACAACTGTTAGTTTTCAATGAATTCACGCATAATAGTAATAAAAATCATCACACTTTTAGCAAAATGAAAAATCGCCTAACATTAATGAAAGAAAGCTTAACAATCAAAAATGAATAAATATCTAATTAGGCGTTTTTTCATTTTTGATTCTTAGGCTTTCTTTCATTATGAAAAATCACCTAACAATTTTAATGAAGGAATGCCTAAAATATTAGACATTCTTTCATAATGAACAACCGCCTAATTCCTATATAATTTTTTGTTGCAATTTTTAGGCATTATTTCATTTTTTTTTTAGGCGTTAGTTCCTTAGGCCTTTATTCACTGAGCCGTAATATGTATGTATGCAGGATAGCTAATTCATGGTGTTAACAGGGCGGTGGAAGTTTTGACATAATTTATTAATATAATTTCGGCGGTAACATTTCTCCCCCCCCCCCGTAAGATGAGTCCACGATGCTTACATCACTTTTTGCCGAAGTCAAGGACTGCGATCTTTATTGCTGGCCGTTGGTATATTCCTTGTGGTGTTTGTATAGTTGCTCTGCGTACCTCTCCATCTTTTGCAGTAACCACGTCAATTATTCTTCCCTTAGGCCACTGATTACGGGGCAAATTCTCGTCTGCTATAATGACGATATCCCCTATTGCTATTGGAGATTTTTTTACTTCCCCCTTATTTCTTTTTGTAAGCGTTGGGATGTATTCTTTCACCCACCGTCTCCAGAATTGGTCTGCGAATTCTTGAGCTTGTGTCCAACGTTGTCGTAGATCAACCGTATCCGGCCTTATGGGTTTGTAGCCGCTTGAAGATCCTAGCAGTAAATGATTGGGTGTATGAGCTTCGTCATCTCCGTGTTCCACCGACACGAACGTTAATGGTCGTGACTTAATAATAAACTCAACCTCGTACATAGAGCTCTTTAAGGTTTCATCAGTAAACTTCTTGTGTGGGCTTATCTTGCTTAATACTGATTTTATCGAGCGTATTAATCTTTCCCATGCGCCTCCCATGTGGGGTGCTGCGGGGGGATTAAAATGCCACTTGATGTTTTTGAATTCTCTTTCGATGTCAGCATACTTAACCTCGATTTTTTCTCCAAAAATCTTTGAGGCAAGTCGCAAAAAATTACAGTTCAACGTCACCACTATGAAAGCTGCAAACCTCTTTCTCAACAAGCCATCAAGGTGGAATGTCCCGTTACATGTGCCAAATTTTTTTGGAAATTGTTCGAATATTAATTTAGCAAGATTTGAAAAATCGAAAGCGAAATGAAATGCTAATTAGAAATACACCAAGGAAAGAAATACGCGACGATGATTGCAATAAAGTTTCAAACCATGAAACCATATTCAATGATTTTATTGTCTGGGTTGTTTGGAAATTTCATGAATTAATCAAGCAAAAGACAGAATTTGCAAACGAAATCTTTCAGGGAATTCTGCATAACAACAACCCAAAAACACACAAGTTTTAAGTGTAGGAACAGGGGGCACATCGCGGCTTTCTCTCCACTTTGTCTCCACATGGTGTGAATTTTTAGATCTTTACCCCTCTATTCTGGTTCAATGACAAAACTCAGCACAGGCACATGTGTCAGCCGAGTATCAATAGAGGCTCAGAGCTATTCACATCGAAAACTAAAAGCTCTCTGAGCGACACTTGAGATATATGAGCGAAATATCTGTTTGCAAGAAGCTAAGAGTGAAGTCAGTGAAATGGAAAGGAAATCGCGATTGTGTAGATTTAGGTTTTAAATAAGAGAAAATTACAATTTTGTTACAATTTCGAAAATCAGATACAAATATTTACTTTTTCACTTTGCTGACAATCATCTGATAAAATACCCAAGGAAACTTTTTCACCAATGGAGGTGAGTTTAAAGGGCTTTCTGCTTGAGTTGACAGTTGGTTCTGCGTAGATTCACAGAATCCACTGACAAAAATCGTGTCTCACTTGAGACAGATCTCAAGTGAAATAGTTCGCGCGAATAGAGGGGTTATTGGCATCTTGGATGTAACAAAGAGTGGGAACATAGCGTCTTATTAGACTATAACAGGTGAAACTATCGCTAAATACAAATTAGCAAAAAACAATAAATCTTGGGATGCGGAGAAGAGGGAGCACATCACGGCTTACTTTGTATTCTATGACCTCATAGTGTGCTATCCCGGAACTTTTATATATATCTGAATCGGACTGACACTAAAAAATTCAAATCCAATTCGATACATTTCACCAAAACTGTGCTAAAAAGGTGTGACATACTTCTTTGGCTAAGCAGAGGAGAACTCAGGACTATCGTGGGGGTTCTGACAGGGCACTGCATTAAAGGCCGAATGTCAGCCAGGTACGGTGATCCTTTCAGAGTTTATTGTAGGAGTTGTCGAGATGAGGAGGAGGAATCGGAGAAAATTCTGCTCTGTGATTGCCCGGGTCTTCAGAGGAGGCAAGCCAGGTATATATGTGGGCGGCCTTTGAAGAACTACAAGAAGCCGAACTGAAACTGACTGATATTCTCAACTTCATAAAAGCTTCTGGCTGCTTTAGCATGACGAGGAGCTGAGTGTTTTTTGAGGGAGAGGGGTAGGGAGTGGTTTTCTCCCTAAAAGCAGGTATCACAATGGGCTAATCGGCCTCCGAGTGCAACTTGCGTAACTCGCAAGTCACGTGGTAACCAACCTAACCTTTTTTTGCTGATGTCTGCGTTCGAGTTCCCCTTTCGGCGGAAATAATACTAATTCGATAGAATGTGTGTTTGCTATGAACAAACATTTCACAGTGCTGCAGCTGTCTGTTGTCACGTTGTTCATCGCGTTCCTCAACGTACGAAGCTTCGTCTGGTGTAAGAGGGTATCCACGCGTGCGTCAATGCGTTGTTCAACTAAATCGAAACGCAGGTGATCAATTCGAGCAACTAATTTTTTGACAAAAGATCTGCTCGCGTAATAGAACTACACACCGTTCAGTTCCACGTAAACCGCAGAACCTGATACAATATCTGTTTGGGGCCATCAGTGAATATACGGGCTCAGTCGTATGATCAAACCATAAGTGAGTGGAATTTTTATGCAGTACTGCATTTCTGTTATAGGATACGCGGCAATCGAATCAGTGGACATGGAAAGGATACCAATATCCATGTCAGTGCCAACAATATCTTCAAAATTCCAACACGCAGCCACCCACTGCCTACTGTGCTTTAGCCTACAGATGGTTTTTTGACCTCTCCTTGCATGAAAACATCTAAGGCGGGAAGATTCAACAACACATCAAGAGTAGGGCCAGAAATTGTCGGAAAGGCTCCAGTACAACATATAGCCAAAGGTCTCTGTTGTCTAGATAGGGCAGATTTAACCCACTTGAGAGACAATCTGCTTTTCACCAGGGTCACTTGTGTTAATGGTCCCTGGTTTCTCGCATACTATTGCAATTCATTTTGCTTTGATTTTGTTGTTGGATCTTTGCGTGCCTATGGAAGTTCTGGCAGATCGGCAGAAGCAAAAGCAAATGAAAAAAATTATCGATTACGCTTAAAGCATGGCATATTTTGGTTTTGGGCTTTCACTGTACAGCACTTAACGGCACATCAACAGCAAATGCACAGCACATCAACAGAAATGCACAGCACATCAACAGCAAATGTACAGCACATCAACAGCAAATGCACAGCACATCAACAGCAAATGCACAGCACATCAACAGCAAATGCACAGCACATCAACAGACGCCGTTCAATACCAAAAGAACAGTTCAACAAAACAAATATGCAGCACAGTGCAGCACATACAAAAACGAGAAACAGCAAATTCGTAGTCGCTGTGGATGTTAGTTTGGCGACAAGCAACAGAGCGTCTCTGTTCACGAAGTAACACTTAATGCCTAAATGGGGTGCGTTGCCCGAAGCCGGTCGATGTGGATGTGGTGTGGTGTAACTGCAAGCGGTGAAAGTTCTATTTCTTGGACGGTACTCTGCGCCGTTGCCCTCTGAGCAACGGGTGTCCTATGGCTACTCACCGTGCAAGGGTAGCAGATACGGCAGGATTGAGTTACTCAACGGGACAATTTGTTTAAAGAATTATGAAAATTAGTTTCGTTTCAGAAAGTTTTATTGCAAGATACTCTGCTTTTGATATTCGCAATATTCATTAGAAATTAGTTTACTTTGAGAATTTTACTTCATGATATTCTTGTTTAGTTTGATAACTACGCAGCATTCCTACTACAAGCCAATTCACCCTCTGATTCAAATGATATGGCAAAAGAGACAAAGATTGCGCAAAACGGAGAACAAACATTTTTCCTTCTGCGCATCTACGTCACAGTAGCATGGTTGCGAAGAGAAATGTCAAAAAAATACCTATCCGCGTAATGCTGCATACACACGAGGCAATCGTTCCTGCAACTAAGGCATGTTGCTTCGACGGTTGCCTCGTGTGTAGCTTAGTTGCTCGTTGAAATGCGTGTTGCAGCAACCGTTGCCTGAAATATCGCGGAGTGAAACAAAAAGTGAAAACAAACAAAAATGGCAACTGAAAACAGATAAAATATTGGTTAAATTTCATCATGTCCTACTATTTTTCGGATGTTTCTTCGTCCTTCGTCATATCATTTCATTAGTTTTTTTGGTCATTTTCTTTCATTCCTTCAACAATATATAATTCTTTCCTTAAAAGCCAATTTTTTTACTAGATTCTTCTTTTCTTTTTTGGTTACATCTCCTCTTCCTCATCTTTATACAACAGTTTGTCAAAAACAAAAATTGCATTATAATTCCCTTAGTACATCGCTCATTTCGAAAATTTGCTTATCTTCCGAGTAGGTCCGTTTGATTTCACAATGCACACAGTAATGTAAAGCTGCTGCAACGGTTGCCCCGTGTGTATTGAATAAGTAAAACAGGTTGCATCAACACGTTGATTCGACGGTTGCCTCGTGTGTATGCAGCATTATGTATTTATTGCTACGGTGACATCACAGCCCGGCAACGAAATGTCAAACTCAGAAAGAAAATTATAACGGACCTGCGCAATGCGTAATCTTCTTCTCTATCATTCTTTGTGTGGAATATGAAATATTTCCAATGAATCGTGAGTGGCCTTTTGTAAATTAATTTCCAATACCCTTGCAAACCAAGCGCATAGCTGATATACATATGAGCAGATGCTTTCAAAAATTATTAGGTGCATTTTAGCAGTCTATCGGTTGCCTATCGGATGAGTGAAACAGCCCACTTTGTTTTAGAATGGACCGCTACAAAAATTAAACAAAATATCTACAGAAACAAAATACACAGAATTGCAATCGCAACATTGTTGCGTATTTGTAATACTGAAAACCAATAGTTTTGTTTGCAATCCAAATTTCCTAATTCAATTGATCAGCTGATTCAAATCGAACCGAATCAAGGTGAATCTACTTACATGGTGGCTGCTAGAACAAATTTTTTGAACCAATTTTCCCGCACTTGCTGTCAAAATTGAA
The DNA here is from genome assembly GCA_920105625.2 of Clusia tigrina. Taxonomy (NCBI): domain Eukaryota; kingdom Metazoa; phylum Arthropoda; class Insecta; order Diptera; family Clusiidae; genus Clusia; species Clusia tigrina. The sequence goes on from OV050033.1 coordinate 146,580,498, forward strand.
ATTATAGAAAAATGCGATCAAAACAAATATGCAAACAATTGCAAATAGAGTTTTGATTTGAGAGAATAAGAGTTTTTTAATTGTTATTTTTGTGAAGTTTGAACATTATGAAGAAATTCTGAGTCTATTTAACTATTAAATATATTTTATGTAAATTGTGTGCCACTTTAAGCAGCTCTTATGTATTCCTTCATTCCTATCAATTTCGTTTATTTTGATCGCACATTGCTTATATTTGACAATTCCGGAGGTGAAAAATTCACCTTGCAGCCACCATGTAAGTAAATTCACCTTGAACCGAATAAACAAATGTGAAAATTGAAATGAGAATGGACTCTTTAAATATTAAAAAGTATATAAAAAGAGATAAGCCCAACAAAAAGTGACAGATAATTGAATAAAGTAAATTTTGGAATAATATTGCAAGAGTACGCGGAAATAGAGGTGATCTAAATTTTGTATTAAAAATGTTCTAAAATAATTAAGAATTATTTTACACATATCTCCTATAAATAAAATGTCTTGAGCTGCGTCCTCTATTAAAGCATCCACAATTCGTACTTTAGCGCTGTTCTTCGACATAACTTTATTGAACGACTTTAATGGGACGGCGAACAATGGCTGCATTCTTGCAGCCCATCGGATACCCAACCGATCAGAATTCTCGGAATTTTGTGCAACCAGCTGACTCAGCGGACGCCATTTCTTTCAGCGGAAATTTCCTTCGTTACCGTACTCAACACTCAATACAGCTGTTTTTGAACAGCTGTTTACTTATAAAGTGACAAATCACTTATTGAGTTGAGAATAGTGTTGAGAATAGTGTTGATAACGTTGCAATCAAAAGGGAGTTTTTTGTTGGTGAAGTAAATCACGTTGCAATCAAAAGGGATTTTTTTTTTTTTGGTGAAGAAAATAACACGTCAATTGTAGTTTATATTTTTCTGCATGGAACCCCATGAAAGTACTCGGAGGTATAACCACGATATTAGAAAGCAAATAAGTGAAAATATTGATAATTGCATGCCTTTTTTATAAGAGGAAATTTATATTTATGATTTGGCAACACTTTTCGAAATGGAAAATCGGCATTTTAATCTATGAAATCGTTGCGATGTGGCATCACTCCGCTGCGTTTGTAGCGGGACAAAAATAATTGAATCGAATTGGCGAATTTGTTGGATTTTTGCATTGCCAAAATGGAACAGTTATAAAATAGAAATGGCTGACAGAGAGGAGACAGAAGTGTTTTTCCGGTTTCACCTCGTGGATGAGAGATAACCTAACAAGAAGTTTGTTCGTCTGCCCTTGAGGTATTATTATATTTCTGCAACAACGCTTTCGCATGGAACGGGTGAGAATTCTTCGAGTTTTGTTTGAGTGATGTCCACAATGATCCTAGTGAGACGCAACCTATGAATTAATTTCTACTTGGAAAATAGTATCCAACGGCGCAAATAGAGCACATGGGCAGCTTGGCAATGTGAATGCATCTGGACACAGTTGGTAGACCACGCCTATGGACATGAGTATGTATAAATGTGTATATAATTTCTTCAAACATTATTTATATTATTTGTTTTATGTCGAAAGTCATCAGAACTTATTCTTAGATATTCCATCATACTCGATTCTCTAACTTTGGGGATTCATTGGAGCTGTAGGATGAACACAAAATCCAATGAAATAGTGTTACTTTGTTGGAGCCCCACAAAAATGAAATGGTGGAATTCCATTACAAAAACAACAACTATGGCCATGGCGAACTGAAGAGACTACACTACATCACACATAATTACAACAAATCTCACCAAAGAATGGCGAGCCTAAAACTCGTGAAACCTTTGGCTGCTTGCTCTGGAAATTTTGGAGGAGAACGGTGGGAGCTGATGTCGGTGAAAGGTGCGGTGCTATGATATAATATTAGATATGGCTTTAGTGAAGAACGGACAATTTGCACAAATTTGTTCTCCAACCGTGCCTGATTCCACCAGTATTGGAGAGTTTGACCAAAGTAATGTGGCAATTCAATTGTTAGTTTCGTCACAAACAGAAACGTCGAATTGGATCTCGGAACATACTTCCAATTACAACTTTTCAAAGTAGTGCTGAGACATGAAGTGGGATATGAATGGGATACATGGGAATTTAAATAAACGATGGAGTGGTTCCATCAACAATCACACCGAATCAGGCAAGTAAGTTAACAAATAACCTTATCTAATAAAATAGTTACAGAAGGACAACAAACATTCTTGTGTTTGATAGTTTTATTCTAAATTTATGGATACTCTTATCAATGATAATTAAGAGCAAAATCCTGACTCCTGAATCCTGAGTCCATTTGAATTATTAAAAACCTATTTATTTTCGAGATTGGTATTTAGGACTGAGTAAGATAATGGGTCATGCTCCTCTTTCATATTTAAACTCAATTGGATTCAAGCCATTCAAATTTGTTCAAATAGTGTGCCAACCAGATTTTATGGTTCTGAATTCCAGTGGATTCTGTATTGAAACTGAGTTTAAAATATCGCTATTCTTCAAATATGAGACAAATAAATTCAACTCACCTTCCTCTTTGGATTGAAATCCATATTCACAGTAAGCTTTTTCTTATAAACGCTTAGTTTGAGCCATTTCAGATTGACTGAATCCAAATGGAGTGTTTTGTTTTATAATCATGCCTCTTATGTTATTGTACTCAGAGAGTGGTTCGCAACTATGAGAGAGCCACTAGGTCCTTAGAGCGGTTGACTATGTACTTAGTTTGCAAGTCAATTTAATATTGGACCAACTCTCACTGAAAATTCAACCTTATTACTATTCCAAAATTCGTTGCACACACTTTCAGCTCACCGATTGGTTAGTAAACATGATCTTGACTTGGCTTCGAGTGTAATAGGGGTTTGGCCATTAGATTAGATTCCATTTCTTCAAAGGTGTTATACACTGCGACCTGAAAGATCTATACACTGCGACCTGAAAGATCTATTGTGATGCCCCTATTTATTTGAAAGATGAGGATAGTCTCATCTACAGATCTTCTGTCAGGTTAATTTCCGACAGGAATTCATATATTTTGGAGGAATCAAGTTGAGGGATCTTGCTCATTTATTCTCCAAAATATCTTGAGTCTTTTAGGTACCAATGTTCCCCAGTCTGTGATCTGGCGCAGTGAGGATTCGTCACTTTTTCCACAGAGTCGACAGATGGCATCTGAACTTGTTGAGTCTACAGTGTCCGCTTAAAAATGGTTGTGAATATTCTTAATTTACTCCGACTCATATTTGGTAATTCCTTAGCTCGTTTAGTATTAAAATCTCCCAGAAGAGCTTTAGTCTGTCTTAATGCCGGAAGAGTTTTCCAGGTTTGACTTCTTTTTGCATCTGTACACTACTTCAGCAGACCTCCAATGATTGGTATTGGATGATAGTCCACAGAAGGGTTCAGGGTCTATCAAAGGAGAAGCCGTGGCCTTTCTAGCTAAGCTATCAGCCTTCTCATTTCCCGCTACTTCTATGTGGCCTGGTACCCATATTAAACATAACTTGTTGATACTGCCTAGGGACTTCAGTTTCCCAATACAATACAGTTCCATACAAGTTTAGACTTCACCAGGGGTGAAGGTGTGCTGCTTGGCTCGGTTAGTATCACGATGTTTTTCCCCCGATATTTCCTGTCAGTGTGGATCTGGGCACATCTTTCAATAGCGTGAATCTCCGCTTGAAAAATGCTTGGGAAAGAACCCATTGGTTCCCAGTAGTTGCTTCTAGGCCCAAATACCCCTGCCCCAGTTCCGTCCATTGTCTTAGAACCGTGTGTATACCATAAGAGGGGGGGTTTTCTCTAATTTTATACGTCTTAGTTAGACATTTCCATTCTTTTTTGCAACTCATCTTTGTACTGTATTTGTGTGCAAAGTTGAATTTCTTCGCATGAAATCCTTGTGAGATTTTAGGATTCCAAAAAACTTCTCGGGCAGACAGGGTATTTTCATCCAACCTCTTATGTGAATTTATATAATAAAAGGGAAACTAACTTTTCTCGTCATTAGATTACTAAGCACTGATCTAACATTGAAATGTTTCAGAGGTACAAATTGTGATCTAAACTGGTGTTGTGGTGCTTAGGACTGCTACGAAATGGTGATGACTCGCCTCACTTCTATGATTATTTGCGTGGTGGTAAAGCATCTGCGGCAGTCGGAAGTTATTTGCTGCTCACAGATATGAAAGATTTGCACTTGAACAAGGTAGTTCGATGCTACTTTGTCCTTATCGGAACAACAAATCGTATTCATATAAATTCCAACATCGAATATCTGAAATGTGGATTCTTTGAAGCTCCAGGATGGGCACTAAAATCAATGAAATTACACAACTTATTTGAGCCCCACCGAGTTGTAATGGTGGAGTTCCGTGAAGAAAACAACAACGATCGCAATGGCTGACGCAGACAGTCTTTATCACCCACAATTACAACAAAATGTCAGCAAAACGTGGTGAGCATACAAATGATTAAACAAAATTATCTCCTTTTACTGGAAGAGTTGAACAACATAGGTTGGGAGCTGTTCCTGGTTGGAAGCTGTTCCTGGTTGGAAGCTGGTCCTGGCTGGAAGCTGTTCCTGGTTGGAAGCTGTTCCTGGTTGGAAGCTGTTCCTGGTTGGAAGCTGTTCCTGGTTGGAAACAGTTCCTGGTTGAAAACAGTTCTTGGTTGGAAGCTGTTCCTGGTTGAAAGCTGTTCCTGGTTGGAAGCTGTTCCTGGTTGGAAGCTGTTCCTGGTTGGAAACTGTACCTGGTTGGAAACTATTCCTGGTTGGAAACTGTTCCTGAAGAGGGAGGTGGGCTGTTATAATAATGGATGTGGCTTTAGTGGAGAACGGAATTAGCTGACATTTGTGGTGCAACCTTGACGAAGATTACACCTGTATTTGGAAATTTAAACAACGGCAGCAAATCTTAAATTTCATCACACACAGCAAACAAAAAATGGACTCTTAACAGACTTCCGATAAATATATATTCCAACGTAGCGAAGACAAGATTTTGGATATGAAGTATTGAGGAGTTCAAATAAACGGAAGAGTGGTTACATTCAAACTTCCAACAAAGTTAACAAGTAAGTTTACAAATTCACTTCTTAACTAAAATAGCCACTGAAGGACAAACTTATTCATGCATTTGTGAGTTTCATTGTAAATTTAAGGGTATACTCATCATTGATAACTAGGAGTAAACATATAATTTAAAAAAATGTATTGTGGCAATGTAAAAACGTTCAAATCCAGTTTAGTTATTAAATTTATTTATTTTTTAACTAAGGAGAAGAAAATGCTTTTGCGATTTGTCCACTTTCATGTGGAAAATCAATCTGGACTCAATCATTCCAAAGTTTGTTCAAAGAGCATGACAAGGAGGAGTAAGATCTGAATGTGAATCAACACTTTTTCCAAATTGAAAATTGCAACCAGTCTTGAAACTTCACACAACAAATTCTATTCGAGTCCAAATGTAAACATTTTGAAATTCAAAAACAGCTTTTCGCGTTTCAAAATCTCACGTATGTGATATTTGGGTGTTGTATTTAAAACCAGAGAACACAGAGAAAATAAGTTTAAACGTCAAACGGCAAAGCTGCGAAAGAAAGCAGCGGACGTTTTACATGAATCCACTCAAAATAGCGGTGAATCCACTCAAAATAGTGGTGAATCCACTCAAAATAGCGGTTAATCCACTCAAAATAGTGGTGAATCCACTCAAAATAGTGGTGGATCCACTCAAAATAGTGGTGAATCCACTCAAAATAGTGGTGAATCCACTCAAAATAATGGTGAATCCACTCAAAATAGTGGTGAATCCACACAAAATACTGGTTAATCCACTCAAAATAGTGGGGAATCCACTCAAAATAATGGTGAATCCCCTCTAAATAGTGGTGAATCCACTCAAAATAATGGTGAATCCACTCAAAATAATGCTGAATCCCCTCTAAATAGTGGTGAATCCACTTAGAATCGTGGTGAATCCACTCAAAATAGTGGTGTGTCCGCTACGGCCGCTGGCAGCGAAAAAGGCTTTCCTTTCTCTGTATTCTCTGTTTAAAACCCCCGCTATTTTTACCCCTTGCTTCTCTTCTTACGTATTGAAATTAAGATTACCTATCATGGCACACTTATTACACTTGAATTCATTGTAGATTTGAGAATGATTGAATCCAGATGCAGAATCATACCCATTAAGTCATTGTATTCAGAAAGTATTTTATTATTATGTACTTAATTTTAAGAATTCCATCAATATGTTTCCTTAATTTGTAGTCTACGCATAAGTTAATATTTGAACAGCTCTCATTGAAAAATGAATACGATTTAAGCTAAATTCTTACCCGCTCTGGAGTATATTAGTACAGTACTATCGCGAAAACTTTTTATTGAAAAAAGTCAGTCATCTTTTTTAGGTCTTTCTAATAATTGAAACACAACTTTCTCCCTTGGACGTCTCAGTGCATTCATATCATTTCGATCGACGCCTTCATGGCTCGCCCACTGTTCCGCTTTGTTGAAAATTTCAGCTGCTTCACTTGGTTTAATTTTCTCCGGTGCTGCCTCTGAGATGCAGTCATTGTCGTTGGATTCGTCTTCCTGTTCAATATCGTTATTCGCAATGTTTACATCAATATCGTCGTTCCATACCTGAACGTTGGGAACCGTACGTTCACTCTGAAATTGTTAATAAGAACAAAATGTTCAAATGTGTCTTTCTGCCTGACTGCGCACTTGAACAAACCTCAGGATTCAAACAGTGAAGGAGATCGATGGTGTTGCACCTCAAGGAGCAAAGTTCAACTACCCAGTTTTCTTTTAAAACTGCCAACGGTATGCTATCTCCGGGATCATCATCGTTTCACGCAATATCTAAAATATTGTTCCAGCAACCTAACTAGAGTTTCTTCGCCGACACGACTCCAAGCGGCATCCAAAGATAATTTTCTTCTTCGACACGATTAAATCAGATTGCATCAGTGCTATTGAAGCTAGAAGGCGGTTTCTGTAGTGCAGCTTCCAGATTGTTATTGCATCCTGATCCCCATCAATTGAATGAGCGGACTAACGTTCTTCCGTTGTCAGTTCAGCTTCATTATTTGGATGGCAAGGAGCGTTGTCGATTAGGAGAAGAGCTTTAATTGGCAACTTTTTCTCTTTTAAACACGAACGCCAAATTTTAGAAAAATGTTTACAAAATTCAAAAGGAATCTTCACCTGTGATGCAAAATGATTCATGAAACCAATCTTTGCAAATAGTCGATGTCATCCAAGGCTGATTGTGAACTCTTGTAGTCGGGGCACTGAAAGTTTTTAAAGCAGCGCGGATTCTTCGCCTTTCCAATAACCAAAATTTTCAGTTTATGAGATCCTGTGGCGTTTGAGCAGCACAAGAAGGTGATTCGCTGCTTTTCCGACTTTACGCCTGTGGCTCCATTTTCCAAACTGGACACGTACGTTTTTTCTGGCAGAAGTTTCCAGAATAAGCCTTACTCATCAGCATTATAAGCCTGATCGTTGCGCAACTCCAATTTGGCCATTTTAGCTTTCTTTAAACGAGTCCATTAGCTGGGGCTGCGAAGAAAGTTTATCGCCAGATATTTGAAGAAGTCGAACGCCGTATCTATTTGAAGAAGTCGAACGCCGTATCTATTTGAATCCTTGATGTCAGTCATCACTAGCGCAGAAATATCCTTCGCTTTCTTAAAATGTGGTATTTTAAGACGAAATGTACACATCCCTTGAAGCCGATTCCTTGCTAGTTGATTTGGATGCCACTTAAGTTTGATTTTATAGTAGTTCCTTGTTAAGTCCACGAGTTCTCTTTCAACCGGTGCTATATTCAGGTCGCGGTGAATACTTTCATTTCTGACGAACCATGGAGCGCCGGCGATTGTCCTCAAATCTTCGGATTGAGCCCTTTGGATTGTTTGTGAATTTGATGCACTAGTAGTGCCCCAAGTCTGGACACCGTAAGTCGAAATTGGCTTAATTAAAGCCTTGTATATACGCACGTTATACTCCAGTCGTAGCTTCGATTTTTTGTTGATAAGCCAGTACAAGCAACTTGTCCTGAGTTTCATTTCGATTTTCTTCGTTTCTGTATGCTTTCTCCAAGTGAGCCGTTGGTCGAAATGCATATTTGACCTCTGATGCTTGCGGGGTTTCAATGCCATTTAAGGAGACTGCCGGACAAAACCGGGGGTTGAGGGTGAATGTCGCATGTACACTTTTTTGCTCCTTTACATTGATGCGCCAATCGGCCAACCCACTTTCTATTTTCTTTAAATGTTCAAAATCCGGCGAAGCTATCCGCGGATTTTAGTGAGTGCTCAGGATAGTTGGCTCAACCGCAAGGTAACGAGGCGTTTATCAGTTGGCAGATCAGAAGTGTACAAAGTGTATAGCATAGGGCCAAGCTCACTACCTTGTGGCACTCCAGCCATAATTTCGAAGTCTGCTGTTAGGAATTCTTTATATTCAACTCTGAATTTCCAATTTGTTAAATATGACTCCAGAAGCCTGTGCACATTGCTCGCAGAAACTTTCTAATTTTATAGACAAGTCCTTCATGCCAGACCTTGTCAAAGGTCTGTGCGACATCTAGAAATATTCCTGAGCAGTACATCCTTTGTTCGAATACTCGTCTTATTTCAGAAGCAGTGTGGATTATTCCATGATGCTTGCGGAACCCAAATTGGGGAAGAGGATTGAATTGAATTGAGCTTTGATGTTAGTTTTTCCCGCAATAACCGAGGGTTGGCAGGAGACTTATGGGGCGATATATGAAGATACTTGAGTAGGCTATTTTCCACATTTTGGTATCATTATTATATCGACTTTTTCCATGTTGTGGGAAAGTGGGCCAGACGGAGGATTGCATTAAAACTATGTGTAAGATGCATCAGAGATATTTGCGGAAATTCACTTATCATTTTGTTGCTAATTAAGTCACATCCAGGTGCTTTTTTTGGGTTGAGACTCGTTGTACACAGGCGTTTGACTTCCTTTGTACTGCTCGTGTCGTTGTTGAAACATTCTGAATGCTATTGTTGTTGCGGGTTGACGGATTAAGTAGAAAGACTGATATGCAAATAAATTTCCTTATTCTTCATCTGTTTTTGCCCAAGTACCATCACTTTGTCTTACAGGTGATTCACTATCCATCGGTGTTTGAACTTCATTTTGGCAAATTAGTCGATAATTTTCCGAAAAGTCAACTTGTAAGATTAGGTCCTCAGGCTTCAAACTTTTCTTTCTAGTTTCAAAATATTGTTGTTGAGCATGTTGGCTCTTTCGATACCTTCGCGCTCTCTCTTTTCCTTTTGAACAATAGCATTCCAACTTTTGTTGATCTTTTATCAATGCTTCTCTATGCCGCTAAGCCGATTCTTCCCTGGCTTCATAACTTAAGTGACTCGCACTCTCTTCAGTCGCTCCTAAGCATTTGATCAACTTCGCCATACAACAACTTCTGTACCGCCGGAGGCACCGGGTGGTACCGATCCTTTACTACCTCCGCTCCATTAAGTAACCGCGCTGTGCTCCTCTAAACTAGTTCTAGTTAAACCATGCTCTTTGTACATTCTAAAGGACTGCTTTTATTTAATTAGTTGCTCCTGCTGGGTCTCCGACAACTCGGGCCGTTCCTTGACTACCTCTACAGTTAGTCTTATGTTGAAGTGATCCTTGGCGAGAATTTTTCCGAGCCTGTCAGAGTCCGTCAGTGACTCAATAGATTCGCAGCGGTCTTGCCAGGATTTGCGTTTCGCATCCCGTAGTGCTTTTAAACTTTCTTCCTAAGCTTGGAAATTTCGACTTATGTAGCATTCGTTTAAGACCCTTCTGAGGCTTGATCTCAAGTCTAAGATTTCCATCCCACCAGGGAGGGAAGGTTTTTTTGCTACATGAGACAGGGCACGAGACCCTGAAAGCAACCTATAATGTTTTCTCCAAGGTCTCTACTCGCTTCTCCAGCATCGTTGCAGAAGAAATGGATGATATGTTCCTATCGAGTCTGTTTTTGACCACCCTGTTGAACAGACCCCAGTCCGTTCTTTTTGGATTCCTGCGGGGTAAAACTATTTCCCGCCCAAACTCAACATTGAAAAAGATAATGGTCTGACAGAGAGTTCTCCCCAGATACCGCCCAGTTATCCACCCGAAGATCGGGAGAATTTGTTACCAGAGTGATATAAAGAACTTTTTCCCACCCACTTGAACTTTCCGAGCTGTGGAAACTGAAAGTCGGAGGCCTACCCCTGTTGCATACACTCAGGTTGTTATTTATAATGCAATCGAAAAGAAACTCAGCTCGGTCATTTGTCTCACTGCTACCCCACAACGTGTGTCTCGCGTTGGAGTCGCAGCCTACCAGAACAGCTTCCTTTCTTAAGGTTGTTGATGCATTGAGTCGCCGCTTCCCCTCAGGGGGGTGCCTGGCGATCATGGACCATATATGACGAGGCGACCAGAAGACATTGGCCGCCCAGCGGTTCTACCTTGACCACTGTGACATCTAACGAGCTGTAATTAGGTAAGAAGAAACAATACAAAATACATGCCCTCGGCTTACCTTCCCTGTGGGTGTGGATAGAACAAGTTATATAGCCCGTCTCTCAGACCCATAACTTGAGACTGCTTGGCCCATTGTTCTTGGATCAGGCAGATGTCGATGTTCTCCTCTCTGAGAGGACAAGAAGGTTCTAAGTGGCTGATTTGGAGTGCTGGAGGTTAATCTTAGCTAACCTCAGCATCCTTCTTGCCGCCTGGTGGTAGCTTACTTTCAGTAAGCTTCGCTTTTGGTGCTGATTCCCCTACTACAGCCATCTCAGATAGCTTGAAGCCTCCCAGCAGCTTATTTGCCTCCGCCGCCTCCTCCAGGTTGTCGTCCGGATCAACAGAGGCAAGAAAGATTTTTAATTTGGCCTACCTGATGCCAAACCGCAATCTATGTTGTTGCTTCTCGAGTACTCCCAGGGACTCTTCACTGATCAACAGCAACACAGGTTGACTATTTTTCTGGATTTTTTTTACTTTTAGGACTGATCAGTCTATCGGAACCCCAGGATTTTGCAGTCGTAGGCACTGGATGCGCTTCGTGCGTTCCAGCTGACTGGGCTCCTTGGACGAACTTCTGGTTGTGGCCGGCGGCATTCGACCGTTGGCGTGGTGTGACAAATAACCCAACATTTTTTGGTTTTTGGTGATTAATTTAATTTAAATTGTGTGTGCTTAGTTGATCCGTGTACTCTCTGATGTACTTCACTCCACGCTGTGCAATACGTTGAAAATTGAGAAACCGTGTACGCTCTGCAAACACTCAAACGTAATTGAGAGGGGGAGAGACTATTTTCAAGCAAAGTAAAGGCCGTGCAAACACTCGCAATTACTTATACCAAAGTATATCCATAATAAGTAGGCGTAGTCTGCCGCTATAGACCCAGAATTATGCCGACCGTGGTACCGTTTTTGTAATTACTTGGCAGAAGGTGATAGCAACAGAAAACACACGAGTGGAAGGAGGTACGAAATAGTGGTGGAACGAACTGAAATAATATACTGGGTGCTCGAAAATGAAACAATGTCTGCTTATATTTTTAATCCTTTCCTAATATGAATGATATGATTGAAATATCAAATGTGCACACATTTTACCTACTATTTGGCGCACTAAATAGTGAAAAATATCAAAATAGAATAAGAAATGTGCAATATGGTATGCATATAGTATCGTGTCAATCTCATGTGAGTATTTACAAACGATAATGTCCCAATTTGCCAACACGAATTGCATGTACGCACTTCTTTGATTTATTTTCGAGCATTGAAATTAATGTTTATAAATACATAACACTCAATACTTTTTGTCTTCTATTCACTAATTTAACATTCTTATTGAAGTGTTTTACAATATGATATATTCTTACTCGAATGTATAATTTAAAAATGTGACGAAATCACCACGATATCAGATAATTCAGTGAAACATAAATGGTTGCATACTTTGCTATTTTGCTATTCGTCATTTTCAACCCATAAAATACACACGCGAGAAGGCATGCGAAACTACGTTCGAAGGCTACTAGAAGTTCTGGTAAACAAGAAGTATATAAGCGGCCACACAATTGACATCGACATCAGTTAACCAGTGACAATAGCAGAGTGAACATCGAAGTAACAACAAGCAGTTGAGCAGTTATATATATTTATTAAATAGTTCTACAAAGTTATTTTCAACAACGCTTTAAAGACTCCATAAAGTTGTGTGGTGGTATAATTAAGTGTGCATCATCAAATTCTTTAAAATCAATGAATATTCTAGATATGCTTGGCTCATTTTCTTAAGGGAACTGTCAATTGTGGTGCGTGATGTTTTTTTTTTAAATATCCACCGCCCGAAATAATGGAATGCATTGTCTGTTACAAGATCAATGTTTTTGTAGTCTGTTTCTCCTTTGAATTCGCAAGACTTTTTCGTTTTAAGTTCTGTCGGAACTTGAAAGGAAGTGCTTGGAATATCAGTTAAGTTTCAGTCAGTAGTGGGTCACAGTTATATCAGTCATATAAGTTGTTGAGAATGATTTTTTAAAAGCGCACATAAATTCGTATGGAGTCAAGTGAGCACAGTTTACCCTCGTTTTCGCAGTGTACCAAATGCGTTTTCAAGAACGTCTTGATTTAAATTTCTTGTTAGTATGAACTTTACATTATTCCTTCTGAGACTATTAAATAACTGAACTAAAGCTGTAATATTTTGCTGGCATCCTTGTAAGAATTTAAATTTTTGAGTTACATTATTGTTACCAGTAGTTAGGGAGGTAGGAGTGGCCGCCTAGTCTGCCAAAAGCACAATTGACCACACCTAATGACACCACGGTGTGCCGCCGTTCAAGCACTGACTAAAAAGTTCTCTTACTTGGGATGTTGATAGTCAGCGCAAGGACAGCGCCGGGAAAGGCACGACTCCCCCATTATGTTGCACCATCCTGATTGTTTGATGAACCTATGAGCTATATCCCTAATATTAAAGGATGACAGCTCTGTCCGGCTTGCATAAAATGGGGCACCAAAGGTGCGATATCTTCTTTTGCTCAAGAATGGGCAGTGACATACGAGGTGGAGAACCGTCTGGTCCTCCTCCTCGGAACCACAGCCTCGGCAAGCATCATTTGAGGGTAGGCCCAGTCTTTCTGCGTGCTTTGCCAGTATGCAGTGGCCGGCCAAAACCGACACAGTTGTCGACAGAGATATGAGATCCAGTCGAAGAAGTTGATTGGTTCTGTGAAGAGCAATGGATCTTCTGATTTTATCGAGGGGTTTGATATTGCAGGCTTTTTCGTGAGCTTGCCACCAACAGACTGTAACGACTCTATTTTTGGCTGGAGTAATCTTCTCAGCGCACAGTGGATGCGTTTGTATGGGGGCTGCGACAAAATTAGTTAGAATGGAGGTATCGATCTGAAATTTTCAGAATATGTTCTGGGACATCCATGTATAGTTATCAGTTTAAATGGGTGTGATCTAAATGTCCTTACACCTATTTATGGTTAAAATATCTTAAAATAATGACAACTGTTTTAAATTAGTTTGACCAAAAAGCACATAAAATTAATTTCAATATTTAATTATATATGAAAAGTAAAAGGAAAAGCAAATAAACAACACTATCTGTTTTCGGAATAAAACGCAACTTATTTGTAACTCATATAGAAATAAACACTTTATAAATATAAAATAAATTATTATGAATACTCTTAAAAGACAATCAATGTAAAATAATATACATACATACATATGTGCACACATTTATATTTTATCTATTTTTAGACATCTTCCAGCAAATCAAAAACAGACTTTAATAAAGTTGTTTTTTTGGTGCATGGCAACTTTCTCTGACCTGTGACAAATGGATCTGAGCTGAGGAGTAATCGGTTTAGCAAATCCGTATTTGTTGCAACGCGGGAGGTTTTTCTGGTGTGATGGAGCCTAAATCTCTTTATATCTTTATTTTTAGCTTCTGCAGCTTCCTCAGAAAGCTCACCAATTGATACTAATGCATGGTCAATAACATCGGAACCATATATTAAAACTTTGTGTACTGAGGGTGGAAGATAGTACCAGGGATATTTTTCTAACAGTCCCTTAGCAGTTCCGAGTGCATATTCGTTAAATTTGTCTGCATTTATTGCATATCCTGATGACATAGCTTGCAGTAATGTTGCACATCTGAGAATTAGGTCTTTATCAAGCCCCGTTATTTCAGCAACCAATTCCGCATTATTGAAAAATCGTCTCGCTGTATTCCCATCATTTGATGTCCCACTTCCCCCTGCTTTTGGTTTGTCTACTAGCAACCTCTCTTTCATCAATAGAAACTTGTTTGGACTCTTTTATATATTGAAATCGAATAGGTCTGCAGTAACGAGTTGATGATGGGCGTGGATTTTTCCAAATTATTTTAGAATCTTGTAATCCAGTAGATTTAGTTATTAGTCGAAGGGGTACATACGATGTTACAAATAAACTACTGTCTTGTATGCTATTATTATTATATTTCTGTTTATACTCGCTGTGCCCCGTGCTACCATCGAATCCCCATTTTCCTATCAACACAAGATTGTTTACGGATTCATCAGATATATCGTCCAGCACTTTACTTTGGAGATCTAATATACGCGAAGCAGTGTGATCAAGCAAACTTTGTAGCTCAACTTCTGCATGCGATTCACTCACGGTAATTTTATCGGGAGAACTTTTACTCTTTTCCTTTAAAACCTTCTCATAACTTGGTAACATACTGAATGAAAGTTTTGAGTTTATAAAATCCCGAATACTTGAATATTGATGCTTTGATAGATCAGTTTCCATTATGACTGATAGCACTTCGGTAGTATTTACTTCCACATGGCAGTGTTTAGGTTGTAAATCTGCACCACGTAAGGCATCGGCAGCAGACTCATCAGTTTCTGCCAGTTCTGCTAATCTGCGTTGTTTAGTTCTCTTCGAAGAATTCGAAAAATTAGATTTAGGGCGCCCACGCTTTTTACTTGAGGATGGTTCTTGCATTCTATGAGTAGTTTCTAAGGGGGTGGGTTCTCTTTCTAAGACAATAACTTCTCTAAAGTCCAACCATTCGGAATGGTTATTTAAAACCAATGTTTTAGTGCGTTTGTTCTTTTGCCAAAACGCTACAATTTTCTTACAAATGAAATTGATACGATTTAATAACTCAAAAAACATTTCTTTGCCACTTTCTATTCCAATCTTCGTGACTACTTCATCGAACACCTGTCGAGCCTTCTCAGAATCCTTCCCTTTTTTGGAACACCAAATTTCAAAAACGAACAATCGAGAAAAAACGCATTGATAAGATGTACCTATAGCCAAAAATAAATAAAGAAGAGAATAATCACATTTGACAATAACAATAACACTTTTGCTCATTTATATGTATCAATAACAACACACACGTAATATAACACACACAAAAAACTCAACTTCAAAACAATGAGGTTGTGTTACTGTATTACACGTGAAACAAATTCTGGCAAATATTGGCACTTAAACTAAACTTTTTCATAATATAGAGGCATGAACCAGTATAAAAAAGTAAAATTGTCGTGGGAATCGGGGGGAAAAAAATTTAAAACTCTAAGAAAAATTTGAGTAGACTCCAAAAATTACGTTAAAAAACTATTTGTAAAAGTTAGTATTTTATTAAAACTACACACTTATTCAATATATATATATATATATTTAAAATTTATGCTTATACCATTCACATTAACTTCCATTTTTGGTATATTCAATTTGGAGTCTTTTTTATTAAGATTTTTACAACTGAAGCTTGACTTAATTTCCGTGTTTTTTTCAATCCACTAACCACTTCACAGCATACTTGTACTTCTGTTGTTTATATTTCAAAAGTCCCGTTAGAAATCCAAAAAAGAACTTCAGTGTAGTGGAATTTGCTGTGATTACCGACTACTTTTATCGATACCTGTCCACTTTTTTAACTTCGATTTTTTTATTTTTGTCGTATGGGCGCCACCACTGTGCAGCGGGTTCCAGGGGTCGTATACAAAAATTAATTTTATAAAACGGGCGTGTACTTGTATGTGGTATACTTTATTTAATTCATTAATTATGTTACAAGCGTTTATAATTTAAGTACTAATTTTAATTAAATTAAATGATTTGTTTTGCTAATCGTATAGGGTTTCGTTTGCGTGGTCGCGGTTGGCAGTGCTAGTCTCCGCGAGAATCGGTAGAACCATAAACTCGTGGGGCGGTCTTAGCGTTGGTCTTAGTCTCCACGAGAATCGGTAGAACCATAAACTCGTGGGGTGATTTTTGCGTTGGTATTAGTCTCCACGAGAATCGGTAGAACCATAAACTTGTTGGGCGGTCTTAGCGTTGGTATTAGTCTCCACGAGAATCGGTAGAACCATAAACTCGTGGGGCGTTCTTTAGCGTTGGTATTAGTCTAAGTCTTGTACTAAGAGTATACTATACCTTGGTGCTAAGTGGCGCTGGAGTATTGTTGCGGTGTGTCTTCGCTGACTGTTGCTGGATCAGAGAGTGATCCTATCATCCAGAACCACCTGCTTATATACTGCCATCCGTCATGAGCCCGTGCGTTGTTCCCATTGAGGCTGCACCATTGTATGCTTCCGTACACCGTTGGCCAGCTTCGCCTGTTAGCAAGCCCATGCTTGTTGTTGTTGCACCTTAGTTGATCTTGGGCCACCTTGAGCTGACGATGGTCAATCACCTGGCTGCCACGGTTCCTCTCGACCCGCAGTGTTGATGCCTTTAGTCAGCGCAGCCTGAAACAATTACTGGTGGTTACTGGTGGCGTAGTGTTGTTGTTGCTGCTTTACAATTATTGTTGTTGTTGTACGCCTAGCAAACGTTCACACTACTTCTGCGTCCAATGTTTAGAATTCTCGTTTTCCTCTTTATGCTATGTCCGCACTGACGGCGCATGTGGTAGCCGCTCTGCTGTGGATGCGTTGTGTGTTAGCTTTGGTCGTTGTATTGTTGTTGTTGTCTGCGGTTCGTATCGTTTATTCGTAATGCTGTTTGTTAGTGTACTAGGTCGGCTCGAGTCTTTGTCGGGCGTTGCCTGTCACGCAATGACCTCTGGAGCATGAATAGGTTTTGTTGTGGGACTTGTGCTGATGTGTTTCTTCTTCTTCGGTGCGTTGTGTTTGTTGCTATATTTTATAATTGCTGCATTTTGCTTTCCTTATTACAATTAATTGGCTTAGCCAATCATTGCAACTGGTATAACCCATTCTTCGTTGCGTGTTTTCTGCGCGCCCGTCTTTGTTAAATCTTGTTGGTGTAATTAACATGGGGACGTTTACCTTTTTGCTAATTGTCAACTCTTGTGTGATGTCGTGGATGATTGTACGCTGTATATTTTGTTAGTAGGTCTTTGTTTATTCATAGTAGGAGGAGTCGGTCTATGTGTGTGCGGAAAATACCTGTCATAATTGCCGTCCTCACAAGACCGACCCGTATAACAGGTCGGATTCTACGATGGCCGTGTAGAGCCAGACCCCGACTCGACGACGAAGTCCTCATCGTGCTCCAACTGCTCTTCTACAGCAGTATATAGCGCATGTTGCTTTACGTTACCACTATAAAATGCAATATTTGCTAAGAAGCTTAATGCGTTATTCAAAAATATAAGTTGTTCTCGACTCCCACAAAACTTTTTTGTTTCCTTAAATTTTGACGAATTAAAGACACCAAATAAGTCGCTAAATTTAATCAGCACGTTTGCAGTGTTTACTGCAGTTGAAGGTGTGGCATTTAGACTAAACACCAGCTTCAGTGTAGATCCTCCAATAAGTGTTGTTGTGCGGGAACTGTTGTTTGTTGTGGCACCTGTCTGCTAACCTGTGCTGTTGCATGTTGTTACTGTTTCCCGCATTGTTCTTATCGTTTGGATTTGACCTTGGGCCACTTTCAGCACCTTGTTGTTGTTTTCTCACAGTTGTTGTTGTAACATGTCAATGGTTCCCCCTTCCTCCTCTAATTTTTGTAAACGTTGCTTTAGTTTAACCACTTCTTTTTGAAGATTTTCGTTCTCCCTGTCGTCTGCCCGAGTTGATATGTGGATGTCGAAAATAATATCCTTGATATGAAAGGAACTTCTTCAGTTGCCGGTGGAACATACTTCTCATCTTCCTGCGCAGATATCGCTGATGGATTCAGCCCTTCTTCTTCTTGTTCCTCATTCGGTACTGCTGACCAGATTAAGCGCCTTTTTGAAGTGCCAAACATCTGCTTAGAAAAATGGACTGAACAAATCTTGAAATGATTTGATAATTTGATATTGATGAGATCGTGTCTGTTTATATTTGAAAGCCATTGTTCTCTTCTACGTGGCACATTTGAATATTAAAAACCAAGAACGGCAAAACAACCTTGAAGAAAAAAGGAAAAAAATGAAATCTTGCTTTCACTAAATAAAAGAAACAAGTCCTCGACACTAAAATATAACTTACTTTATTTTAGAATTAAATTTTAAAAGCTGCTCTTGAAAGTCTCCATTAACAAACAAACAAATTATTCAAAGTTATTATATTCTGATATAATTATTAATTTATTTATATATTGCTACGAAATTGCTTTTCTGACAATTTTTACCAAGCTTGGATTCGTATCGCTGTATTGAGTAATAAGCAAACAATTCCTTCTGCAGTTAGAACAATTGGTTTTATTAGTATTCGTCCAACTTACAATTGGCTTTAATTCTATCTGCTCGCTTCTCACACTTCCCCTTCCCTTATAGTGTGTTTCAGTTAGTTGTTGCCCCACAATTTATATATTTAGATCCGCTTCAACTGCCCGTTGCTAACACGATGTCCGCTCTGCGACGATCACTCTCAATTGCCCGTTGCTAACACGATGTCCGCTCTGCGACGATCACTCTCAATTGCCCATTGCTAACACGATGTCCGCTCTGCGACGATCACTCTCAATTTCCCGTTGCTAACACGATGTCCGCTCTGCGACGATCACTCTCAATTGTCCGGTGCTAACACAATGTCCGCTCTGCGACGATCACTCTCAATTGCCCATTGCTAACACGATGTCCGCTCTGCGACGATCACTGTCAATTGCCCGTTGCTAACAAGATGTCCGCTCTGCGATGATCACTCTCAATTCCCCGTTGCTAACACGATGTCCGCTCTGCGACGATCACTCTCAATTGCCCGTTGCTAACACGATGTCCGCTCTGCGACGATCACTCTCAATTGCCCGTTGCTGACACGATGTCCGCTCTGCGGCGATCACTCTCAATTGCCCGTTGCTAACACGATGTCCGCTCTGCGGCGATCACTCAATTGCCCGTTGCTAACACGATGTCCGCTCTGCGACGATCACTCTCAATTGCCCGTTGCTAACACGATGTCCGCTCTGCGGCGATCGCTCAATTGCCCGTTGCTAACACGATGTCCGCTCTGCGACGATCACTTTTTAATTGTCATTGCTAATACGGCGCTCACTCCGCTTGCTGCTACTCTCAGGATGCGGCTATAATCACTTTCACTGCTTGCTGCCAACGATGTTCACTTTGCCACTGTCAGTTGTTCACTGATCTCGATGTCAATTGTGCAGTCGCTTATATACTTCTTGTATACCAGAACTTCCACTAGACTTTGAAGGCAGTGACGCATGCCTTCCCGCTTATGTATTTTTAGGGGTTGAAATTGACGCTTACTATAATACAATCTACCAAATAGTTGGTGTATCGATGTCGTAACAATATAATATATTTTATGAATTATTCTTCATATTTGATCCCCCTGTTAACTCTAACTAACAATAGATGTTCTAAATGGAAAGGTCTAAAAGCCTATTTTGATGATCACTTAAAATATATTTTAGCGACGAAAAAAGTCTTTCTACACTTACGTGATTTGATGGGCCCTCCTAATTGAGCTATTTTAGACAAAATATGATTTTGCGCACTCAAAAACTCTAAAACGTTTGCTTCAAGAGAAGAGGTAACCGGAGTTGTCTTTCGTACATCAAAAAATCAATTTCTAAGTTAGAAATTGCCGATGAACTTTTATTTATGTCCAATGGATCTAAATTATATAAAAATTCAGAGAAGTTGGTTAGCTGTTGGTAGGCACGTACACCTGTTGAGGGTTCATCTACAGCATTTTCCAACTGGTTCCACAGAATGGGGGAGAAAGTAGAGCTTGTATCTGCGGAAAATGTTTTATTAATATAACATTTTGGAAAAGTGAGAGTTATGCTTACCTTTCAATGCAGACATACGTCTTTTAAAGATATACGATATTTCTTAGCTCGCAATATATCGGCCGAGTTTAGAAATACTTTAGTTTGTGGATCTCAGACCACAGCAGCATTGAATAAGTCATTGTTAATTAAATTTGATTTTCTTCCGGGACGACTAATTGAAAAATTAACTCCTTTATAATTACATATAATTCACTGACGCACATTTCTTATGTTTGCCATTTTAAAGTAGCAGAACGAATGGGGCTGAAGTCTTTTAAACATGATTCATGAAGTTCCACATAACATTATATATTAAAAAGGCCTCATTCTCCGAGGTTAATGAATTAACAATGTCTTTATGTTCTATAAGTCGTTCGAGCATATCGAAAGTGGAATTCCACCTTGTCACTCAATCTAATATTGGTTTTTTTTTGCTTTAGAAGATGGGGGAAGACCAGAGTCGTCTGTCGTCCTCCATGGTATTAGCAGAGAATCTCGAGACAAATACAGCTTTCATCGGGGCTACTACAATTATTTTTTTCCCAACTACGCTTTTATCGTTTTCAGACATACCACCAATAGAATTACATAGAGTTGCAGTCAAACATATGTTTTGAACACAACAGACTTAGAAGAATTATATCCCGGTAAAGGGCCGAATACTAATAGGCTATTATCAGCCGGAATAGCCAAGTTAGACAAATTCGGGGAAGTGTCTACATAGACTGGCATATTTCCAACTGATGACAAATACTGTACAGACTTCGTTATCATATCGGAAACAGTAGGCTGAAGAGAAGGCTTAAGAGAAAGCCCAGACTTAGCAGCTGATGCAACCACATTTGAAGACAAACTGTTAGCGCCTCGCGAAACAGGTTTATTACGCCTTCGCTTGGGAGAAACTACATTATCTTCCATGCACTCCAACTTGAAAAAAATTTTCACATTCCTCAAACTTTGCTTGCACCGATGCCAAGTCTCTGGCAACATCAAGGAATGCCTTACGAAAAACATCTTGAAGAGATCAATATCAGAGTCACGACATTTATGGCAAGACCAGGGAATACCCTTATCATCATTGCTGTTGTCGAGTACTCGATCTGTCAAGCCAGCACACTTAAGGTGCTCAGCATCGTCACCCAGCCAGCACACTACAACTGACAAATTTGGGACGTTGCAGCCCTTTTTAGTGTATTATTATTAAATTATTAAAAATTTTGAGGAGCGCTTAAAATTCCGCGACAGATAGGAATGTTTATTCGCGTACGGTCGTCCTTTTATACATATTTTTTTTCCACTTCAACGGTGATTGATTTTTTTTCTTTATTAAACCTTCACCTTTGGTAATTTTTCGTTACACTGTCCACTGCTTTCTTCAGTCATCGGATTTTTTCCTTTTTTGGTCTCTCTCGCTGCGACCGGGCGCGTAGAACAGTTTTAGTTCGATGATATGGGCTGTCTTGGTGTCGTTATCTCCTTCCCATTTCATCCTGACTATAACTGGTGAGATGAAGGTATCTATTCGATATGGCCCGTCGTAACGTGGGGCTAATTAGACGACAAATTGGTCAATAACCTTGGATAAATGGTGCTATTGCGCTAACCCAAATTGTCCGACATCTGGATTCCAGGGCCTACGCCGCATGTTATCAGAATTGTCGTTGGTCTTGGGTTGCTCCTTCCAGATTTCTTGCAACCAATTTACACGCTTCTTTAAGTCATTCGACTCTCTCGTTGGGCGTTTCCTTCTATTGTCCCGTTCCCGGGATGGCCCTTGGGCGGCGTGGTTCCGTCCTTGTATCAAGAACGCTTGGCTACAGTAGTTTTTGACACGCTGGTGTTGATGGCGAGGTTAATTCAGGCAATAGATCATCCCACTTTTGCTGCTCTTTTCCTGCAAATTGGGCGACCATTGTCTTTATAGTGCGGTTGGCACGTTCAGTGGGATTTTCCTGTGGGGTGTAAGGTGCGGTTAACTGATTCTTGATGTCGTCGTCCTTGACAAAGCGTTGAAATGACTTGCTTGTGAATTGAGAACCGCATTTTCCGGATGCTCCATATGATCGCTAGACACTCCTCTATTGGGGAGTTGTTAAGCTCTGCTCCGAGCTTAATGAATTAACGAATGTCTATGTTCTATAAGTCTTTCGAGCATATCGAAAGTGGAATGCCACCTTGTCACACAATACCCCTGCTTCTTCGTTGTGTGATGTCCTCTTCAGTGAATCGAAGAATAGAATGGTGGTTCCCTTGCGGCCTGCCGCAAAAGCTGCTGGAAAACAGATGATGGCCACGTACCAGTGCAGGCGCTGGTTGATGGGGACAATGATAAAATCGTACTGAAACACATCTTGCCCCTTCGTCCATCGTTTGACTCGTGTGTGCTGGTCCATCGGGGTACCCGGCCGGTTGGTTAGCTGGGAATAAAAATGAGTGGAGAACACATAAACGGGCGTCCGCTGCTTGTGTGGTACGCGGTTCAATTGGACCCATTTCAGATAAAAATCCAGAATCACATCGTTCAGGAGCCATCTCTCTTGGAGGCACTCGATATCACAGTTCCTGACGGCGATTCCCCCTTTACCCTGTGGATACACCACGAGCGGGTGATCCCCATACTCCACCACTTCACTCTCGCTCTCGCTACTCAGTAGGAGGGTCACTATTTGTTCTGCTGTGCCTCCTTCTCCTAGCTCCAGTGGCTCCTCGACGATAATTCGGCGAACGGTGACGTATTGTGGTGCCATGGTTATATATACCTTTGATTTTTTTATATTTTCCCGAAAACTTGCTGGTGTATTTACTTGAGTTTGCTGACGAAATGAAAGTTTTACCGTGCATACTTTTGCTTTTATACATTTTTTTGTGAACTTTTGTAGCGGTAGTCTTTTCTTTTGTTCCTTCTCCTATATACCGTTGCGTCCGTGACCCCTACCACTACTCTCGATTCTATCCCGACAATGCTATATGTTCGGGCTGATCATCCGGCGCGCAGAAAAATTTCAATTCGCCGATGTGGGCGGCCCTTTCAGTTCGTTGCCCTTCCAGTGTCATCTTGACTATAACCGGCCTGGGCTGCTGCTGCTTTTATAGCCCAGCTTCAGTGCATGGCCTCCAGGAAGTGTCGTTGTTCTTTAACTGTTGTTCGCTTCTTCCACATCCATTCTCTGTTGTTAAATCAGTGGTGTTGTTGTTGCCACAATTCGGCTTAAGGCTGCAGAAATCGGGTTGTCGTCATGCGCGTTGAATTGTTGTTGTTGCTGATTGTCTGTGCGTTGATCGTTCTGTCTTTGCATGTTGTGGCAATAACGCCACACTAACAAAGACAGGGGGTGTGTGCGGCCAATTGCTCATGGTACATGGAATAAACGAATTCTTCTGGAAAAATCTACGTCATGTAATGTGGCAGAAGAATTAATGCTGGATTAAAATTTAGTCCTAAAATTTGCTCCTTACAGTACCAGCCGCTGCGTCTTTGCTGACAGCTACAGCCCTCCGGCACTGCTTATGCCTGCACGGTTCTTTGGGTCTAGCGGGTTTCTGATGGCCGTTTGCCAAAGCTGTGATGAGGCCATCGTTACTTCCTGTTCTACGCGTAAATAGATAAAACTGGCGATTTTGAAACCGGCGGTTGCCGCACACGCTATCGTGCCCACAACTTGTCAAGCTTTCCTATGCTACAAAAGCAACAAATTCACTCGATTCGCAGCTTAACATTTTGTGTGATTAATAGCGTGGGCAACCGTTCTGCCGCTATCGCAGCCACTGCAACGCATGTACAATGTGCCTGCTTCAATAGGGCAGCAGATGCTTTGCTTTTATTTTATTTTTAGTTTATTTCACTCTTGCAATTTTGAAGTGTGAGAATTCGATTTTAGAACGAAATCAGTTATTAAAGATTGTCTTTGATTTCGTGATAAACCCCATTATAAAGTTCCTCGTAAGATGCCATTAATAATTTCAGCTTATGTTGAAATTTCGCATCTCATTCCTTAACAAGATCATGTTGTTCAAAATAAGCACCTAAAGTCCTTGCAAGATCAAGGCCTTCTTTAATTAGAGTTGCATTTAAAACAGGAAGATAATCTTCGTCATTATCGCGATGCTCTCTGTCATGATGAGTCTCAAGGGTGAGGTCTATAATTTCATTTTCACTCCGGCTTTCATCAACTAACAATTCCTCTATGTCTGCAGGTGATAGATCATCGAATCCATCTCCACCAATTGTATGTGGTCGTTACTATGGATGACAGGGTGTTTGCTTTTGACACACTCTGGCCAAATATTTTTCCAACAGTGAGTTCGAGGTTAATGGCTTTAATTCAGCTGACGTTAGTCCAACTTGGTTAATGCAGTTCATAATAGAAAATTTTTCCCCATACATCAATGACTGTTCCTCATTATGATCTAGTTTGTCTAGCACGTATTGGAATGAACGTTTTATGTAATACGTTTTAAATGTAGCAATTATTCCTTGGTCTAACGGTTGTATTAAGGATGTAGTATTAGGCGGCAGAACACAAAATTGAACATTTGGTTGCTCCAAGACCGGATGTCCGGGTGCATTGTCTAGAATTAAAATAACTTTAAATTCTAGACATTTTGCATTCATGTAGCGTCTAACTTCTGGGATGAAACATTCCTGAAACCATTCTATGAAGATTGCACTGCTCACCCAGGCCTTTCTGTTTGCCATCCAGTAAATTGGCAATTTATTGAAATCAACACGTTTCATCGAACGTGGTTTTAAAGCACGATTTACTAGCAGTGGTTTTAACATACGTTCTCCTGAAGCATTGGAACAAAACAACAGTAGCTGTGTTTCTTTAAACGCGAGTGTGAATAAAACGCCCACTTGTGCTTACACATTGACCGCTTAGTTAAAGCAAATTGTTTGTATTCGCTTGTTGTTTAGCGCCTCAGACAGAAGTGCTGCCAAAACCATTTTGCTGTCTATTGTGAACCAGAAAGAGAGTAAACCAAGAATTAACCGCTGTAATTATCTAAAAAGCTGCAATTATATGAAATGGTTGTAACCTAAATAATCTCTTATATAGTATATTAATCGTGTATTATAGATTATCGTGTATTAATTAATACGTACATTTAAAGTTAACTTACCAACGCTTGCTCAGAATTTGCCATTTTCAATTTTTCCTGTTCCTCTTTAAAATTGGTTTACAAATGTATATGTTAAAGCATTTTAAATGTCAAAACCAGTGCTGCCAAATACGAAACTGTTAAGCGACGGGTGTCTTTTTTTTCACACTCGCGTTGAAAGATACACAGCTATTGTAACACGGTCATTTGCTACTTTAAAACCATCGGCAATGTATGCTCCATCTTCAATACTTTTTCCAAGTTTTTGAGGAAACTCTTTAGCGGCCAATACATCTGCAGATCCAGTTTCTCCCTTAATTTTTATATATAACGACACGGGGTCTTTTCAATTCTAAGGCTGAGGTATACTCAACGGCTTACCAGGGTTCGTTACTAAGATATCTATGTTGTTTAAATGATTTAATTTTTATTTATTTTAATCTTTATTACAAGTTATAAAAACATTAAATTGTACTCCTTTCAAAGGCGTGCTCGATGTCGCGAGTCCAGTAGTGACAGTCAACGCGGGGTGTTGGCCCGCTCAGGTGCGGTCGGCGCGAATGATTGATTTGCTATGTCGTTAGTTACGTGTACGTCGCGGGGTGTTGGCCCGCTCAAGGTGCGTTCGGCGCGAATGATTGATTCGCTTAGTCGTCAGTTAACGTGTACGTCGCGGGGTGATGGCCCGCTCAGGTTCGTTCGGCACGAATGGTTGATTCGCTTAGTCGTTATTGTCCAGATTTGTCTGAGCACTTACTTTTGAGTCAGAATTCCTGAGCATTTCTCTAATTTCCGGTGTAAGTGGATCTCCGCGATTTCTTCTACGACGAGAGTTCTTTTCCGTAGCGCTAATGTTTGTCCAACGAGAGATGTCTGTCAAAGAGCTGCTTATCCAGCGAGAGCTGCCTGTCAAAAGAGGTCGATTTGATCATTGTTGCCGCTTTTATAGGGTCCCATGCGCACGCATTCCAGTACAACTTTCCGTGTGTGTGTCTAAACCGGCAAAGTGGCGTGATCCCAAGCAAGAAACCGGGGTTCATGCTAACCACGTGGTATGTTGGCTGCTGTTGGAAAGTGTGGTCTGGCGTCATGGGCCTATACGGCATTTAGCTGCCCATATACATATTGATATTTATATGTATATGAGCAGCGTACAGAGGCGAAACAGTCAATTTGTGAGGGGGGAAATTGCCTTACAATATTGTGGTGAGCATGTCATCCAACCTGTACTTGCTGAAAATTTTGGTTGTTTCGACTGAGATGAAGTGCTTAGAGCAACTTCCTTAATATGTTTTTCTTCTTGCTGTTTGCTTGATAGTAATTCCGTCTACTGGTGTTCTTTTATGTGATTTATCTTCAATCCATATTACCAAAGCTTTTTCTATCTTCTCTTTGACAACATCTCTTATGATCTACACCATGTCTCAACTTATGATCTACACCAAACTCAACGGCATATCCTCTGTTATCTATTTTATACTCTTCGTCTCTTTCATTTGTCAACTTAGAATTCGAAATTCAGTTAGGACGAATGGTGCTCACACCAAAAATTATTTTTGCACGTAGATAAACTAGAAGAGTGCCCACCGGAGACACTGATTAGGTTTTCCGTCGGGAGTCCGTAAGAGCATTTTCTGCTCACACGTCAGTGTTAGGTCTGTCTATGTGTCAGTCCTGTGCACCTCGAGTTCCGCATGGCGCTGGCGATTGCGTTCCGCATAGCGCGCTCGTTCAGCTTTTCGCAGCTCAATCATAATAGTGGCCGCTGCCGAGCATACTGTTTCTCACTTAATGAGCGTATTGCACATGTACTTACAGAGGTTGTCCATTGTTGTGGGGGCTTCTCTAGGACAACACCCAATGTCTTTCGAGCGCCCTTGAATTTCTGGCAGGAGAATAGCACGTGTTGAGCGTTCTCGTGCATATCCGGGCAGTGCGGGCAGTACGGGTCCTCCTCATACTTCCGCTCAAAGAGGTACAGTTTAAAGCATCCGTGGCCACTTAGTAGCTGGATGACAGTGATTTACCTCGCCATGCTTTCTTGTTACCCAGGTTGTTATGCATGGAATCAGCCTGAAGGTCCATCTGCCTTTGTCGGTTTGCTTCCATCTACATGGCCACTCCGCAATGATATCTTTCCGCTGCTTTGGCGACGTTTGTGGGTGGTCTCGTTCTCTGTTTGTATAGGCGGTGCATCTCCTTCGCCAGCAAGTCAATGGGCGGTTTACAAGTTATGACCCCAATTGCTTCGTCCGATACACTACGGAAAGCACTAGCCACCCTTAGTGCACTGAGTCTATATGCTGACTGTATGCATTTGGTGTATGTTTTCACCCTAGTGGCCTCCCCCATGTTGGGGCGGAATAGAGTGTATGATGGAGCTCATTACCGTTGATAGCATCAACTATATTCGGCATCAGGCGTGTGAGTGCCCCATTTACCCGAGTAGCTTGTTCGCAGACTGCTTTAAAATGTTTTTTGAACGTGAGCCTGGAATCAATCAGTACTCCTAGGTACCGGAGTTGCGCGGGATATAATTTGATGGCCTGGGCGATTGTTGAAATTTCGCTTATCTTTCTGGTACTCAGTATCACTGCCTCTGTTTTTTGAACTGCCAGCTCTAGCTTTGCCCTGCTGAGCCATTCACTCGCACACACAATTGCATCGTTGCATCTCGTCTGCAGCGTGTGAATATGTTTTACAATCGCCACCATAGCGATATTGTCAGCGTACCCGATGAGTCTTACATCCGTTGGTAGGTCCAATCGTAGTATGCCATCGTACATGACGTTCCAGAGAGTAGGGCCGAAATAACTATTTAAAAAATAACTTTGTGTATTTATTTATGTAGCTGTTTAATATTGTTATTTAATTTGATTATTGCCCCAAGGGGTAGAATGCAAATAAAACTGGAGTCGAGTACAGATCCTTGTGGGACGCCACCCGTGATTGCATATGGTCCAACTCCTGCATTCGTGTCTTAAAATAACACTCTTCTCTTGAAGTAGCTGGATATCAGTCATTGTAGGTATATCGGAACTTTGTGTAAAGCATCCATAATCGGGGGCCAGCTCGCTGAGTTGAACACATTTTTTGGGGGAGGTTGAGGTCTGGTGAAAATGCTTTATGAACCGTCACCAAGGTCGTCACCGTGCTGGTGTGTCAGACTCCTCCATGGCTATCGACTAAAAAACACCTCTCTTATGAAAAAAATTAGTTGTTCTATTAAAGGTGAGGCTCTGTCTTGAATTCCTAGATTAGCTCATGTTGACATTATTCCGGGAATTTCATCCGCCCTGGAAGACTGTTTCGGTATCTGGCTATCTGCCCTGTTGTCGTCCTCTTTGTAGCCTACGTCTAAGCCTCCGCTTTATATTCCTATTCCTTCTAGTTATGAATCTCTTGCCTAGCATCGAGATCTCTTTTCTTGGCTCGCAGGACTCCTTCTATGTATCGGGAAATTAAGTTCCCATTCTCTTCGCATGTTATCATTTTTTCAAAATCACCGAGCTGTTCGGACAGAAAATCAAAATCAATTTGATCGAAAAAGAGTCCAGCAAACTTTCGTTACGCTCTTAATTGTTAACAGCTGACAAACTGCATGTAAAAATACCAACAAAAGTTGTTCGGACAACAGCGGTGAATCCACCTTAAGTGCACAGCTTCTATGACTCGTTATCCAGACGAAGCCGTTTCCTATTCCGCTGTTTGTTACTTGAAACCCTCCATTTTTTGCCAGCCATATCGCTGCCGTCGAGGAGAGGTCTTCGATCCATATTCCGTTGTTTGGAGCTGAATATTTTTCGCTAATAACCGCTGCATCCGCTTCGTGTTCCAGCGTATGCTGGGGTACGAGAGAATCTGCGGTCTTGCTTCTGTGCATATGTTGCATTGAAGTATCTTCATTTCTTCCCTGTCTGGTCTCTATAGGAAGCACACTTTGTTGAGCCTGGGACGTGTTCTGTGTGAGTGTACCCCTTCTCCCAGCACAAACAACAATCTGCGAGAACAGTCTTTAAGTTTGTGGCCCTCTTTTCCGCATCGTATGCACAAACCTTGGCCTTTTCTGTCGGGTCCTTTGCATTCCCATTGCAAGTGTCCGAAGCCGGAACATCGGTAGCATTTCTTTATATCTGTGCAGAGTCTCATTCTACAATTTATCCATCCTACTTTTATGCGCCTATTTTGGAGGATTTCACCTGCGCTTTCCGCTGATAGCGTCACGTACGCTCGTATTTGTTCACGGCTATTTGGTTAAGAGGTTCTCACGGTGAATTCTTCAGCGTTCTCCTTCAGAAGGATTTTGATAGAAGCTTCGACTTCACCTTCACGACGGCAGGTCAAGTCGAGATCTCGGATCTCTATTGTACTCTTCAGCTTCAGCTCGCTTACTGAGGCGATGTTTTGCAGCTTGCCTTTCAGCGCTTCTCGGAGCTCCGGCTTGGCTTTTACTCCTTTATCCATTTCGAAGAGTAATGCACCTGTTTTCGTTTTTCGGGTCGCCCGTACTTGCACCTTGTTTTCGTCTGACATAACATACTGCCGGAGATTTTGTAGTACTTCCGCGTAGCTACGGCCTTCCGCTGGTTGGAGCAGTACTGCCTCGGGTCGTACTTTGGGTCTTTTCTCTCTTCTAGGCTTTTGCGGTATTTCGTCTGCTACATTTTGCGGCTTGCTCTGTGCTATTGTTACGTTTTGTTTCTTGTTCTTTTTTCCAGTTACCGTTTTGCAGTCTGCATCTTCGGGCCCTCTATCCGGCTGTTTGCTCTGTTGGGCTGGATGGCAGACGTTTCGATGGGGCGATTGTTGTGTCGACATGTCACCGGGGTTGGTTTGGACTTCTGCTGACATCGCCGCCTTAGTACTTTTGGTGTCTTTTTCTGCCGTGAGCCAGCTTCGGCGAAGGCTTTCGATGATGTTGAAGAGTTCATCTAGCTCCGAGACTCCGTTTTTCAGTTGCTTTAACGATCCTTGCGGTTATCTTTGCATTACAGGGAGGCTGCACAAGGGTTGACACAAGGCCTTATGGGATTTTGTGTTCAGAGCCATGGCATTAGTCAGTCTTAACTCAGCCTGTACCGCCAACTTAATAGCGACGTAGCTTTGAACGTACTCGAAGACCCGCCACGGGCGATTGTGACATTAGCCTGGAAGCCGTTTGTACAAGATGTCACTCTGGTATACTAAAGTAAAAGCAGCCACAACCATCAGCCCAGGTTTCGTCGGTTCATATAATGTAGTCAATAACGGTGCCAGTTTCATTGCCAGGTTCGTCGCCTTAACTAGAGTCCGCGGGAACGTTACCCCTGTCATCTCTCCGTAGAAGTTGCCCTCGCGGTTTGTCTCGCCATCGGCATAACTATTGTGATGGGTTAGGCTACCATTTGCGGCGCCGCCTCTTGTGTTGCAGGTGGTTTCGCATGCTGTGTTCCTGTGTGATGCGTGTTCCTTGTGGACATTCTCATTTGTAGTGCTCTCAAGTTCATATTCTTTTTTTTGCATCCAAAGCTCTCTTCTCTCTCGCTAGCAGATCTACTGGTTTCGTTCCGCTAATCAGTAGACCTAGCTGCTTAACCAACATTCTCCTAGTCTCGACAGGTGTAAACTCTGCAGACATCCGCACAAAAAAAACTTTTTTCACTATACTATTTACATGATCAGTACAAGTAAAAGACGAATTAATATGGAAGCCCAAACTACGTGATCTTTCAACGAACTTCAGCTGTGCGCCACCAACATATATTAAAGGAAGTTTATCGAAATCTATTTTCTTCTTCGAGATTGGTAAAACATAGGGCTTTAACGGATTTAGGAAAAGTCCATTTCTTTTGACCAATCCGATATAGATTTTAGATCTTCATTCATTCCAAGACTCAAGTTATCAATAAACTCCATGCGCCGAGAAAGATGAGTCTGTAGGTCATCAGCATATGCATGTATTTACATATTATGTCAGGATCTGCGAAACAACCCGCTATCGGATTACGGCCGAACTGAACAGAACTCGCCAGGCGCGTCTTCTCCGATCCGTTATACCAAGTGTGGTTAGGGTCTCCTCGACTTGGGTCTTTCCATCGGAGGCATGGTCGTGTCCCCTACGTCGTCGTCCAGCGGCTTCCGCTTCGAACTTCTTTTTCGCTGGAGCTTCTTCGTCCATACGCACGACATGTCCAAGCCATCGCAGACGTTGTATAGTGAGCGTGAAGCTCGTAGAGTTCATGGTTCATCCGAATATGGTAGTCGTCGCCGACATGAACAGGACCGAAGACTTTGCGAAGAATTTTCCTCTCGAACACCCCAAGCGCGGCTTAATCAGTTTGCGAAACGACCCATGCTTCTGCGCCATAGAGCACTACGGTTAGGAAGAGCGTCTTGTAGAGTGTCAGTTTTTTCGGTCGAGATAGGGCTCTGCTACACATTTGCTTACTGAGCCCTTATTAACACCCATTAACAAGCGAGATTCTTCGTTGAATCTCCAGGCTAACGTTGTTTTCTGTGTTAATGGCAGAGCCAAGGAATATAAATTCCTTGACAGCTTCAAAAGTACAGTTGTCCGCTGTAACATGGGATCCTAAACGCCGAGTATCCCTGCTGGTGGACATCATATACTTTGTCTTGCCCTCGTTCACCGTCATACCCACTTTCGCTGATTCTTTTTCAAGGGTGGAAAATGCATCAGTAACATCTTGCAATGTCCAATGATGTCGATGTCATCAGCATATTCGAGGAGCTGGACACTTTTGTAGAAAATCGTGCCATTCCGATGCACACCGGCCTTCCGCAGTACCCCTTCCATGGTGAAATTGCAGAGGTCACACGACAGTGGATCGCCTTGTCTGAAACCTAGCACGGTATTAAATGGTTCAGAGAGGTCACTTCCTACCTTGACAGAGCTGGACGTATTCCTCAATGACATGCTACAGAGTTGTAGTAGCTTTGTAGGAATACCGAACTCAGACATGGTGGCATATAGGCAATCCCTTTTCGGGCTATCGAAAGCAGCTTGAAGATCTGGTCAATGGTGGACTTGCCAGGTCTAAAACCGCACTGATAAGGTCAAATCAGTGTGTTGGCATATGGTTTTAGTCGATCACACAATACGCTACACAGAACCTTATATGAGATGGCAATACGACTGATTCCCCGGTAGTTGGCGCATATCATCGGGTCACCTTTCTTCAATAGAGGACAGAGGACACAGATTCCAATCGTCGGGCATGCTTTCTTCTACCCATATTTTACTGATGAGCTGATGCATGCTACCTACCTACCTTATCGTGGCTAGGTGGTGGAAGAACCACTTTACACACAAAATTGCACATTTGAAATAAACTGCATCATCTCCTTCAAGCAGTTCCAAGGTGTATTCTTATTTTGCAATGCTGCATTATAGGGACTAATGGAAAACACAGTTTATTATTGATGTTGTCCATGAATTTAGCTGTGGGCTCAGCATCTCCTTTCAATGTGTCGTTAAATATATTTAATTTACTTACTTAGCTGGCACTACAACCGACGGTCGGTCTTGGCTGCTACCAAAATGTTACGCCATTCACCTCTGCTCTGTGCGCGATGACGCTAGTAAGAAATACCAAGCGCGCTCAGGTCATAGTCGACTTGCTCCTTCCAACGGAGATTAGGACGTCCTTTTCTGCGAGTACCACCAGCACATTCCGAATAGAGTACCTTCTTGGCCGGAGCGTTGTTGTTCATTCGCTCGACATAACCCAGTAATCGCAACCGCTGTAGTTTTATGCGGTTGACTATGTCTGTGTCGGTGTACAGCTCATACAGCTCGTGGTTCCAGCAGATTGGAATGTAGATCTTTCGAAGAATTTTCCTCTCGAATGCCCCCAATAATCTTTCATCGTTGCTCGTCATCGTCCGCGATTCGGCGCCATACAACAGGACGGGAAGTATGAGTGATTTGTAGAGCGTTGTTTTTGTCCGTCGAGAGAGGGCTCTACTTTTCAGTTGCTTACTGAGCCCAAAGTAACACCTATTGGCTAGGGTTATTCTTCGTTTGTTCTCCAGGCTGACGTTATTATTAGTTGGATGCTAGATAGACAAAACCCTTGACCACATCAAATGTGTAGTTGCCAACAGTAACGTGTTGACCAAGACGCCGGAACTCTTTGTTTGTTGACACAAGATATTTCGTCTTGTCCTCGTTCACCACAAGACCCACTTGCCGGGATTCCTTTTTAAGTCTGGAAAATGTTGCTCTGACCGCCCTTGCGTTTGTGCCAACAATGTCCATATCATCGGCGTACGCGAGCAGCATGACACTTATAGAAGATAGTGCCGGAGATGTCGATATTCGCAGCGCGGATTATTCTCTCCATCATCAAATTATGAAATCGCACGATAGGGAATCACTGCCTCAAAACTCGCTTCGTTGCAAATGGCTCGGAGAGATTCTTGCAAATTCGGACTGCGCTGGTGGTGTTGGTTAGCGTCATCCTGCAAAGTCGGATGAGCTTTGCAGGGATGCCAAATTCAGACGTTGCGGCATATAAGTGATCCCTGATCGTGCTGTCAAATGCAGGTTTATAATCGACGAAAAGGTTTTGGGTGTCGATCTGCTTTTCTCGGGTCTTCTCCAACATTTTAGAAAATTAAAAGTGTTTGTCAGATCAGCATTCCTGACATCTTCTATACTAATGGGCTTCAAGATAATTTCGGCCTCTTAGGTAAGGACGAGTATGCTTCCTCCTGGCATTTTTTTTAAAGGCAGTCACAATGGACATATATGTCTCCGAGTGGAAGCCTTCCCAACCTAACCTAACCTAAGCATGGAAATAGAATTACTGCTATTAAGAATATTAAAGAGTCTGTCCAACAATAATAAAAATTCTGAGGTATTTGGAAAAGTGCTGAATCTATTATCGTCTAAAGTCCCTGAGCTATATAATGTCAGCATTCCCAGCTGCAACTGTGTTGCTAAAAGTATGGGCAGCTAACCTAACAGACATTTTCTGATTTATACGTGCATCCGTCAGTCTCCATGCACATCTACTGGTCGAAGCATAGTCCACTTTATAGAAAGGCACTATATCGATCCAACTTACCCTACAATCATTGAAACGAACGATATTTTTTGAATTTTGTAGACAATTCTTGGTACTTTTTATTGGATGCGGAGGACATTTGAATAAGGCTGAAGTGGAGAAATTCTTTAGGAAAAATTTCTAAAATTATAACCCTGATCTGATCACAAACGAACTGTCAGGGAAATAGACCTATATTTTGGAGTTGAATAATAGATTCTACGACGTATTTTTTTAGAATAGCCCCTTTACAAGAACCATTAACAAAAAAATACGCAAGGGGCTGAGACCAGGAATTTCCACTAATACCTCTAACCGTCAGTGTCATAACACTGGCTTGGCTGTCCAGGATGTACGGTTTACGGAGGTCAAACCTATAATTTGGTCTAAATGTCTATTATATTGGATATGAGTTTTCAGTGACATTTCATCGCAAGAGGTCGACACGAATCTTTCCGCTTTGGAGAAGCATCTACTTCTAAACTCTAACGACTTAACGGTGCTATAAGTGCAATCAGGGGAGCGGGGTCACTTTGAAACAAACTCTTTTAGAGTTCTTTCGCAGGGCCAAGGTTAATGGCAACAAAAATAAATGGGTCTAAAGCTATTGTGTAGGGTAAAAGTTGGTCACGCACGGATCGGCATTCAATTCATTTTTGCAGATTCTATGTAATGCATAGATGCAAAAGAGCACTATAAAATATAAATGCCTAGCACGAAGCGAAAGACGCCCTCAGCAAAGATTATGACCGGCAGAGTGTGCCGTTGGCCAAGCTATTGTTCGTGCTGTTCTGTAACTAAGCCTAGTTAAGAGCACTGAGAGAAGAAATGAGAAATCTAATGCAGGTTTGCAGTTTTAGAAGTTCAGATTAATTCTGGTTTATTTGGTGGCTCGCTGGCCCTTTTATATCATTCAATTGTTATTGTTTTCTTATTCTAACTAATATAAAATGTGTCTATCTTATTTACACTAGTTACAAATCATATTCCCGAAATTTCTCTCAAGTATCGGATTACCGATATTATTCATTGACGAATCATCGTCTTTGTTTATATTAATAATTTTGAGTGCAAGTACAGGGCTAAAGTCACTGCACTGTCTAACATGCATGCGCTGCAATATAGGCAGCGTGTGTTATTGCACCCCCAAAATGCTGGTCTAGCGTATTTGGGTATTGAGTGCAATTGCGTACGTTGCGCTATTGTCAGTTTGTTTGCATATGCGACTTGCTGCTGTGCTTATGACGATGTGTGGTCGTCAGTGTACACTTGTATGGTACACTACAATTGTTTTTTTAACTATCCTCATACCTACGACCATTGCGTTGTCTACAACTATTTTTCATGGAAGTTCCAGTTCCGCCACTTGGTAAGGAAGTGCATTATATGAATTTTCAACATTATTTAAGGAAGCTTCCGCAGAAGCTTTCCACGTATTATTTTCTACAGTTAACCTATTATTCTCCAAAGCTAATCTGTTATTATCTAAAGCTAACCTAGTTACTTCTAAATACCTCTCTCTCAACTGCCTTTTCAAATTCCTAATGTGATCTACTAGGTATAGTTTTCTTGGGGTCCTTTCACTTAGACTCTTACCGGTTTGAACTTGTCTACCTACTACAGAATCGATAGCTCTCGTATTTTTTGGATTTGTGAAGTGTAGGGATGTAAAATATGTCTTCCAATGAAGGAAGAACTTCAGAGGAAGTAGGAGATGTAAATTTCTCATCTGAACTTTTGGTTAAAGTATTCAGGTCCTAACTGTATGATTAGGCCTTTCTCGTTATCACTACAATTTACAGTGCTAACGTTGTTCTTCCGATCTCACTTATTATGGGCACTTGGGTTTTTTTCATAATTGGCAAATTTTTAAACAAATCCAGTTTAAGCTGCTACCAAAGAGCGTAATAAGAAGTCTCATCAAGAAAAAGAACAATATATTTGATTTTCTCTTCTCGCGTTACGAGTTAAATGGGCGACACTGCAAATCATAATAACTACAGAATCATGAAAACTACAGAATTTTGAATACATACATGTGTATCTTATAATATAATTTAACGCCATATTTCTGCGGGGAATTCTCTCCGCACTGAGTCCCGCTCAGAATCCCATGGTGACTGTGAGCAGGCAGCAGCCACCGTCAGGAGGGCTCCGGCGCGAACATGCCGCCTTTAAGCTCATCTTCAGTCTCATCATTGTTGTCGTCTGGGTTGTATAGCAATTTCCGGTATGTCGCCGCTGTTTTCGGAATTGTTTATAATATAAATACACATTTATGTCGATTGCCTATTACATTTAAACATTTATATAAAATATTTCTAAATGATATACATACATACATATGTATGCGTGCTTATCTACCCAGTAGGAAAGTTGATCATCCCAGGAGTACTCCCCGTAGTCTCCTAAGGGAGGTATCATTGCTCCCTGGAG
The DNA here is from genome assembly GCA_920105625.2 of Clusia tigrina. Lineage (NCBI taxonomy): Eukaryota > Metazoa > Arthropoda > Insecta > Diptera > Clusiidae > Clusia > Clusia tigrina. The sequence continues at coordinate 146,617,404 of OV050033.1, forward strand.
ACCTCCCTTTGGCCTCCTTTTTACATAGGGTAGGCTTTGGCTAAAGCTGTTTTGTCTGAGAGACCTCCCCTTAGCACCCTTTGGGAGCACAAAGGGAGTACTCCTTTTTATACTCCCTTTGGCCTCCTTTTTACATAGGCAGGGGAGTGTAGAGCGAAAGCTAAAAAGCTGTTTTGTCTGAGAAACCTCCCTTTAACATACTAAGGGAGCGCAAAGGGAGTACTCTTTTTGTACTTTTGGCCTCCTTGTTACATAGGCATGTAATTGGAGAGGAGTATTCCTTTTAACATCTTTTGGGACCATTAAGGGAGTGCTTCATCTTAACATAGATTCCTCCAATGAAAACTCAATTTTCAGGCCCCTTCCAGTTTCCAGTTAATACAAATATTATAACAAAATTAAACAATTTAATTTATTTAACATTTTATTTTCGATTTAAAACTAAAATTAATATATAAATCAGCATAAAAAATACATTTTTCCAAACAACACTCGCTTTGCGAAGACACTCAAACCGAACAATAAAGGCACACTGAGCAAATGACAACTTTAAGCTATACAGTGAGAGGAGAAGAGAAGGAATGTAGCTTCCATGCACAAGAAGCTACATTCCATACATCGCATGAATCGTATTGCTATTATGCACGAAGTAAGGTGCATCAGATGTGACTTTCAGAATTTTGTATAAATTCCTGTTATCTTGTCCTTGGTCCGACACCAGTGCCACTACTTTAAGACCAAGTTGTCCTGTAATGTCGATGCATTCCAAGACAATATCTCTCAGTTTGTCGCCACGTATACCATTACTGGAAGCGTAGTAACTCAGCATGCATTTCCAGTTTCCCACAATTCACTTAAGCACTACAAATAAGCATTTGCTGCTAAGTTCTTGTGTTCAGTTTCCATTTCCCAGGTCTACATATCCACTTATTATGTCATCGCATTTATTATAGACTAGATCTCTTCGAATACTTATTTCGTCTATCAACATTTAACAAATACGAGAATCTTGGCATTTCTTTTACTAAATTTGCTAAATTTGTTAAAACGTTTGGATCCATTCCTGGTTTTACAACCCTAATGGGAGGGAATCCATCGATGCAATGAACTCTTATGTGGTAATCTGAAACCAAAATCATCTCTCATTGATCGATATGCCTTTGTTGATAAATAGTTTATATTCTGCAATAACATCCGCTCTTCCTCGGTGTACGCTGTATTTATTGGACCACAGATAATTTTTGAAAATATCGCAGCATGTTCAGTAGCAGAAGCAGCTGGAACTATAGCATTTTATTTGAAGTGATTTCATCTTCTCTCAATTCTTCAACCTCTTTCTCTAATTCCATTATTCTAATTTTATCCTTGCGGTTTATATTTTTATAATTTTCAATTATTTTTACATGGTTGTAATCAGACTTATTGTCAGTCAATTCTTCCGACTGATCGATGGGCACCTCATATCTCATTGTTTTTTTACATCGTACCGCACAAATTATCTATTTCTTCATAGGTGAAGTCAACATCTGTGTTCGGTTTGATCAACTCGTAAGTACCTTTAATGGGAAGTTTTCAAAATTGACCGACGAAGTATAAAGTAATTCGGACGAGAAAAGCCGAAGAAAAATTACAAAAATTAACCACATGAAATGGCAGCTGGTACTCTTGAACCTCTAAGCCCATTTCGGTCATCAACTCCTTTTCATAAATAGCTTCTTTAGCTGCTGCTGAGAGCGCCATGTACTCAGCTTCTGTGCTGCTGAGTGCCACGGAATGTTGTTTCTTTGATTCTCAGGAGGTACGCGGTTGACACATTTAGTTGATGCCTCTAAAGATTATGTTCAACTGCAATGCCTATTAACATTCTAATGCTACTATAGCGAAACGTTTGCGTATAATTTAACGCCATATTTCTCCGCACACCCTTTTGCGACTAGTCGGACTTTAAATCTTTCAATGACTCCGTTTCTATCAGGTTTTAAAGCGAACACCCACTTTGATCCTATTGCTTTTTGACCAATAGGTAAATCGACGAGTTCGAAAGTGTCGTTATCTACAAGAGCTCCATACTCTCTATTCATAGCATTAAACCACACGTTGGCAAGCGGTCCATCGACAGCTTCTTTCACACTTTGTGGAACTTTCGCGTCGATTTCAAGTGAGTTCAGCATATTAAATTTCTTGCACGGTCGTCCTGGCTTGCCAGTACTCATAATTTTAGGTCTTCCCCTTCCAAGTTTAGCAACTTTATCTTCGTCGCTGTCTCTTAACGGAGCGTGAGGAGTTATCGAATCCATTAGTATAGGTTGTAATAAAAAAGGCAGTTTAATACAGTTGTTGTATGAATTATTAAAATACGCTATGCATAGCCGCACGATCGGTGATTCAATTGCAACTGATCTTATTTCGTCACCGGCTCCCCTGCTTCGCCTGCGCCTTCATTCTCACCACAGCGAAAATTTGGCTGCGGCCTGCTGTACGACCTGGCGGGACCCAATGAGGGGAATTCTCTCCGCACTGAGTCCCGCTCAGAATCCCATGGTGACTGTGAGCAGGCAGCAGCCACCGTCAGGAGGGCTCCGGCGCGAACATGCCGCCTTTAAGCTCATCTTCAGTCTCATCATTGTTGTCGTCTGGGTTGTATAGCAATTTCCGGTATCTCGCCGCTGTTTTCGGAATTGTTTATAATATAAATACACATTTATGTCGATTGCCTATTACATTTAAACATTTATATAAAATATTTCTAAATGATATACATACATACATATGTATGCGTGCTTATCTACCCAGTAGGAAAGTTGATCATCCCAGGAGTACTCCCCGTAGTCTCCTAAGGGAGGTATCATTGCTCCCTGGAGACCTCCCTTTGGCCTCCTTTTTACATAGGGTAGGCTTTGGCTAAAGCTGTTTTGTCTGAGCCAAAAAGCTGTTTTGTCTGAGAGACCTCCCCTTAGCACCCTTTGGGAGCACAAAGGGAGTACTCCTTTTTATACTCCCTTTGGCCTCCTTTTTACATAGGCAGGGGAGTGTAGAGCGAAAGCTAAAAAGCTGTTTTGTCTGAGAAACCTCCCTTTAACATACTAAGGGAGCGCAAAGGGAGTACTCTTTTTGTACTTTTGGCCTCCTTGTTACATAGGCATGTGATTGGAGAGGAGTATTCCTTTTAACATCTTTTGGGACCATTAAGGGAGTGCTTTATCTTAACATAGATCTGTATTGTCAGTGTCGGTCTCTATTATGTTATTAAACTCCTCTCTTAATGTGTCAATTAGTCTAAGTTTTGCTGTCACTTGTTTTGTTTGTATGTCTTCTGCTGGGATTTTTCCTAAGTGTAGCTAGTATATCTTTTAAGGCATTGAATTTCAAATCCATTTAGGATTACAGTGAGAAATTTGTATTAAGAAATTTTATTTATTTTTATATAGAATTTGACATTTTTATTTAAATGTTTAATATATTAAATTTTGCTTAATTAGACTGCTGTAATAGCGTTGCCATTAGCGTCATTCTTATACTTATGGACATAGTTTTTAAAATATTTATCTAATTTGTACGCTACTATAATGATAATTATTACTAAAAATATTACTACGTAGGACTCCGGAATCGATGGGTAGGTGATTTCTGTCGATAGCTGGTTGTTGTTTATCGTTGCATCTTGGTGCTGCGGCTTACTCTGGCTTTTTCCCATTCTTCGAGCGCCTCGATCATCCGTATAGTCTCGTCTTCGATTGTTGTTTGGTCTTTATAGTCCTCGATGGTTGGAGTGCCAGTTTTTTTTATCATACGCCAAGTTATTCGCATGCACGCTATCTGGTCACTTTCTTCGGTTTTTAATGTGGAGTTTGAGCTTTTCAATTTCCTCCCAGATTCGTGTGGCTTCATTCCACGGAGGTGGGTTGGTTTCGTCTCTAACGATTGAAAGTAGGTGCGCTAGCTTGTGTTTTTGTTTGGTTAATAGTCCTCCTCTTTTCTTCAAAGGTTTATTTTCGCACGGTGGGATTGAAGTTTTCTTCAGCTCTTTCTGGAGTATCTGTCGTCGTTGGTACTCCTTGATCGTTATTGGTAATGGCCCGACTTTTAGTGGAGGTTGTGCAACGTATATTGGTGCAGGAACGGTTGGTTTGCATGCAGATTGTGGCACGTATTCTTCCATTAGTTGGGTTGCTGTTTTTGATGCTTTTTAGGTTGTAGATCGGTTGCAGGTTTATAGAACGGTTGCAGGATTATAGAACGGTTGCAGGATTATAGAACGGTTGCAGGATTATAGAACGGTTGCAGGAACGGTTGCAGGATTATAGAACGGTTGCAGGAACGGTTGCAGGATTATAGAACAGTTGCAGGATTATAGAACGGTTGCAGGATCGCCATGTAGGGTAAAAGTTGGTCACGCACGGATCGGCATTCAATTCATTTTTGCAGATTCTATGTAATGCATAGATGCAAAAGAGCACTATAAAATATAAATGCCTAGCACGAAGCGAAAGACGCCCTCAGCAAAGATTATGACCGGCAGAGTGTGCCGTTGGCCAAGCTATTGTTCGTGCTGTTCTGTAACTAAGCCTAGTTAAGAGCACTGAGAGAAGAAATGAGAAATCTAATGCAGGTTTGCAGTTTTAGAAGTTCAGATTAATTCTGGTTTATTTGGTGGCCGCTGGCCCTTTTATATCATTCAATTGTTATTGTTTTCTTATTCTAACTAATATAAAATGTGTATCTTATTTACACTAGTTACAAATCATATTCCCGAAATTTGTCTCAAGTATCGGATTACTGATATTATTCATTGACGAATCATCGTCTTTGTTTATATTAATAATTTTGAGTACAAGTTCAGGGCTAAAGTCACTGCACTGTCCAATATGCATACGCTGCAATATAGGCAGCGTGTGTTATTGCACCACCAAAATGCTAGTCTAGCGTATTTGGGTATTGAGTGCAATTGCGTACGTTGCGCTATTGTCAGTTTGTTTGCATATGCGACATGTTGCTGTGCTTATGACGATGTGTGGTCGTCAGTGTACACTTGTGTGGTACACTACAATTGTTTTTTTAACTATCCTCATACCTACGACCATTGCGTTGTCTACAACTATTTTTCATGGAAGTTCCAGTTCCGCCACTTGGTAAGGAAGTGCATTATATGAATTTTCAACATTATTTAAGGAAGCTTCCGCAGAAGCTTTCCACGTATTATTTTCTACAGTTAACCTATTATTCTCCAAAGCTAATCTGTTATTATCTAAAGCTAACCTAGTTACTTCTAAATACCTCTCTCTCAACTGCCTTTTCAAATTCCTAATGTGATCTACTAGGTATAGTTTTCTTGGGGTCCTTTCACTTAGACTCTTACCGGTTTGAACTTGTCTACCTACTACAGAATCGATAGCTCTCGATTTTTTGGGATTTGTGAAGTGTAGGGATGTAAAATATGTCTTCCAATGAAGGAAAAACTTCAGAGGAAGTAGGAGATGTAAATTTCTCATCTGAACTTTTGGTTAAAGTATTCAGGTCCTAACTGTATGATTAGGCCTTTCTCGTTATCACTACAATTTACAGTGCTAACGTTGTTCTTCCGATCTCACTTATTATGGGCACTTGGGTTTTTTTCATAATTGGCAAATTTTTAAACAAATCCAGTTTAAGCTGCTACCAAAGAGCGTAATAAGAAGTCTCATCAAGAAAAAGAACAATATATTTGATTTTCTCTTCTCGCGTTACGAGTTAAATGGGCGACACTGCAAATCATAATAACTACAGAATCATGAAAACTACAGAATTTTGAATACATACATGTGTATCTTATAATATAATTTAACGCCATATTTCTGCGGGGAATTCTCTCCGCACTGAGTCCCGCTCAGAATCCATGGTGACTGTGAGCAGGCAGCAGCCACCGTCAGGAGGGCTCCGGCGCGAACATGCCGCCTTTAAGCTCATCTTCAGTCTCATCATTGTTGTCGTCTGGGTTGTATAGCAATTTCCGGTATGTCGCCGCTGTTTTCGGAATTGTTTATAATATAAATACACATTTATGTCGATTGCCTATTACATTTAAACATTTATATAAAATATTTCTAAATGATATACATACATACATATGTATGCGTGCTTATCTACCCAGTAGGAAAGTTGATCATCCCAGGAGTACTCCCCGTAGTCTCCTAAGGGAGGTATCATTGCTCCCTGGAGACCTCCCTTTGGCCTCCTTTTTACATAGGGTAGGCTTTGGCTAAAGCTGTTTTGTCTGAGAGACCTCCCCTTAGCACCCTTTGGGAGCACAAAGGGAGTACTCCTTTTTATACTCCCTTTGGCCTCCTTTTTACATAGGCAGGGGAGTGTAGAGCGAAAGCTAAAAAGCTGTTTTGTCTGAGAAACCTCCCTTTAACATACTAAGGGAGCGCAAAGGGAGTACTCTTTTTGTACTTTTGGCCTCCTTGTTACATAGGCATGTAATTGGAGAGGAGTATTCCTTTTAACATCTTTTGGGACCATTAAGGGAGTGCTTCATCTTAACATAGATTCCTCCAATGAAAACTCAATTTTCAGGCCCCTTCCAGTTTCCAGTTAATACAAATATTATAACAAAATTAAACAATTTAATTTATTTAACATTTTATTTTCGATTTAAAACTAAAATTAATATATAAATCAGCATAAAAAATACATTTTTCCAAACAACACTCGCTTTGCGAAGACACTCAAACCGAACAATAAAGGCACACTGAGCAAATGACAACTTTAAGCTATACAGTGAGAGGAGAAGAGAAGGAATGTAGCTTCCATGCACAAGAAGCTACATTCCATACATCGCATGAATCGTATTGCTATTATGCACGAAGTAAGGTGCATCAGATGTGACTTTCAGAATTTTGTATAAATTCCTGTTATCTTGTCCTTGGTCCGACACCAGTGCCACTACTTTAAGACCAAGTTGTCCTGTAATGTCGATGCATTCCAAGACAATATCTCTCAGTTTGTCGCCACGTATACCATTACTGGAAGCGTAGTAACTCAGCATGCATTTCCAGTTTCCCACAATTCACTTAAGCACTACAAATAAGCATTTGCTGCTAAGTTCTTGTGTTCAGTTTCCATTTCCCAGGTCTACATATCCACTTATTATGTCATCGCATTTATTATAGACTAGATCTCTTCGAATACTTATTTCGTCTATCAACATTTAACAAATACGAGAATCTTGGCATTTCTTTTACTAAATTTGCTAAATTTGTTAAAACGTTTGGATCCATTCCTGGTTTTACAACCCTAATGGGAGGGAATCCATCGATGCAATGAACTCTTATGTGGTAATCTGAAACCAAAATCATCTCTCATTGATCGATATGCCTTTGTTGATAAATAGTTTATATTCTGCAATAACATCCGCTCTTCCTCGGTGTACGCTGTATTTATTGGACCACAGATAATTTTTGAAAATATCGCAGCATGTTCAGTAGCAGAAGCAGCTGGAACTATAGCATTTTATTTGAAGTGATTTCATCTTCTCTCAATTCTTCAACCTCTTTCTCTAATTCCATTATTCTAATTTTATCCTTGCGGTTTATATTTTTATAATTTTCAATTATTTTTACATGGTTGTAATCAGACTTATTGTCAGTCAATTCTTCCGACTGATCGATGGGCACCTCATATCTCATTGTTTTTTTACATCGTACCGCACAAATTATCTATTTCTTCATAGGTGAAGTCAACATCTGTGTTCGGTTTGATCAACTCGTAAGTACCTTTAATGGGAAGTTTTCAAAATTGACCGACGAAGTATAAAGTAATTCGGACGAGAAAAGCCGAAGAAAAATTACAAAAATTAACCACATGAAATGGCAGCTGGTACTCTTGAACCTCTAAGCCCATTTCGGTCATCAACTCCTTTTCATAAATAGCTTCTTTAGCTGCTGCTGAGAGCGCCATGTACTCAGCTTCTGTGCTGCTGAGTGCCACGGAATGTTGTTTCTTTGATTCTCAGGAGGTACGCGGTTGACACATTTAGTTGATGCCTCTAAAGATTATGTTCAACTGCAATGCCTATTAACATTCTAATGCTACTATAGCGAAACGTTTGCGTATAATTTAACGCCATATTTCTCCGCACACCCTTTTGCGACTAGTCGGACTTTAAATCTTTCAATGACTCCGTTTCTATCAGGTTTTAAAGCGAACACCCACTTTGATCCTATTGCTTTTTGACCAATAGGTAAATCGACGAGTTCGAAAGTGTCGTTATCTACAAGAGCTCCATACTCTCTATTCATAGCATTAAACCACACGTTGGCAAGCGGTCCATCGACAGCTTCTTTCACACTTTGTGGAACTTTCGCGTCGATTTCAAGTGAGTTCAGCATATTAAATTTCTTGCACGGTCGTCCTGGCTTGCCAGTACTCATAATTTTAGGTCTTCCCCTTCCAAGTTTAGCAACTTTATCTTCGTCGCTGTCTCTTAACGGAGCGTGAGGAGTTATCGAATCCATTAGTATAGGTTGTAATAAAAAAGGCAGTTTAATACAGTTGTTGTATGAATTATTAAAATACGCTATGCATAGCCGCACGATCGGTGATTCAATTGCAACTGATCTTATTTCGTCACCGGCTCCCCTGCTTCGCCTGCGCCTTCATTCTCACCACAGCGAAAATTTGGCTGCGGCCTGCTGTACGACCTGGCGGGACCCAATGAGGGGAATTCTCTCCGCACTGAGTCCCGCTCAGAATCCCATGGTGACTGTGAGCAGGCAGCAGCCACCGTCAGGAGGGCTCCGGCGCGAACATGCCGCCTTTAAGCTCATCTTCAGTCTCATCATTGTTGTCGTCTGGGTTGTATAGCAATTTCCGGTATCTCGCCGCTGTTTTCGGAATTGTTTATAATATAAATACACATTTATGTCGATTGCCTATTACATTTAAACATTTATATAAAATATTTCTAAATGATATACATACATACATATGTATGCGTGCTTATCTACCCAGTAGGAAAGTTGATCATCCCAGGAGTACTCCCCGTAGTCTCCTAAGGGAGGTATCATTGCTCCCTGGAGACCTCCCTTTGGCCTCCTTTTTACATAGGGTAGGCTTTGGCTAAAGCTGTTTTGTCTGAGCCAAAAAGCTGTTTTGTCTGAGAGACCTCCCCTTAGCACCCTTTGGGAGCACAAAGGGAGTACTCCTTTTTATACTCCCTTTGGCCTCCTTTTTACATAGGCAGGGGAGTGTAGAGCGAAAGCTAAAAAGCTGTTTTGTCTGAGAAACCTCCCTTTAACATACTAAGGGAGCGCAAAGGGAGTACTCTTTTTGTACTTTTGGCCTCCTTGTTACATAGGCATGTGATTGGAGAGGAGTATTCCTTTTAACATCTTTTGGGACCATTAAGGGAGTGCTTTATCTTAACATAGATCTGTATTGTCAGTGTCGGTCTCTATTATGTTATTAAACTCCTCTCTTAATGTGTCAATTAGTCTAAGTTTTGCTGTCACTTGTTTTGTTTGTATGTCTTCTGCTGGGATTTTTCCTAAGTGTAGCTAGTATATCTTTTAAGGCATTGAATTTCAAATCCATTTAGGATTACAGTGAGAAATTTGTATTAAGAAATTTTATTTATTTTTATATAGAATTTGACATTTTTATTTAAATGTTTAATATATTAAATTTTGCTTAATTAGACTGCTGTAATAGCGTTGCCATTAGCGTCATTCTTATACTTATGGACATAGTTTTTAAAATATTTATCTAATTTGTACGCTACTATAATGATAATTATTACTAAAAATATTACTACGTAGGACTCCGGAATCGATGGGTAGGTGATTTCTGTCGATAGCTGGTTGTTGTTTATCGTTGCATCTTGGTGCTGCGGCTTACTCTGGCTTTTTCCCATTCTTCGAGCGCCTCGATCATCCGTATAGTCTCGTCTTCGATTGTTGTTTGGTCTTTATAGTCCTCGATGGTTGGAGTGCCAGTTTTTTTTATCATACGCCAAGTTATTCGCATGCACGCTATCTGGTCACTTTCTTCGGTTTTTAATGTGGAGTTTGAGCTTTTCAATTTCCTCCCAGATTCGTGTGGCTTCATTCCACGGAGGTGGGTTGGTTTCGTCTCTAACGATTGAAAGTAGGTGCGCTAGCTTGTGTTTTTGTTTGGTTAATAGTCCTCCTCTTTTCTTCAAAGGTTTATTTTCGCACGGTGGGATTGAAGTTTTCTTCAGCTCTTTCTGGAGTATCTGTCGTCGTTGGTACTCCTTGATCGTTATTGGTAATGGCCCGACTTTTAGTGGAGGTTGTGCAACGTATATTGGTGCAGGAACGGTTGGTTTGCATGCAGATTGTGGCACGTATTCTTCCATTAGTTGGGTTGCTGTTTTTGATGCTTTTCAGGTTGTAGATCGGTTGCAGGATTATAGAACGGTTGCAGGAACGGTTGCAGGATTATAGAACGGTTGCAGGAACGGTTGCAGGATTATAGAACGGTTGCAGGAACGGTTGCAGGAACGGTTGCAGGATTATAGAACAGTTGCAGGATTATAGAACGGTTGCAGGATCGCCATGTAGGGTAAAAGTTGGTCACGCACGGATCGGCATTCAATTCATTTTTGCAGATTCTATGTAATGCATAGATGCAAAAGAGCACTATAAAATATAAATGCCTAGCACGAAGCGAAAGACGCCCTCAGCAAATTATGACCGGCAGAGTGTGCCGTTGGCCAAGCTATTGTTCGTGCTGTTCTGTAACTAAGCCTAGTTAAGAGCACTGAGAGAAGAAATGAGAAATCTAATGCAGGTTTGCAGTTTTAGAAGTTCAGATTAATTCTGGTTTATTTGGTGGCCGCTGGCCCTTTTATATCATTCAATTGTTATTGTTTTCTTATTCTAACTAATATAAAATGTGTATCTTATTTACACTAGTTACAAATCATATTCCCGAAATTTGTCTCAAGTATCGGATTACTGATATTATTCATTGACGAATCATCGTCTTTGTTTATATTAATAATTTTGAGTACAAGTTCAGGGCTAAAGTCACTGCACTGTCCAATATGCATACGCTGCAATATAGGCAGCGTGTGTTATTGCACCACCAAAATGCTAGTCTAGCGTATTTGGGTATTGAGTGCAATTGCGTACGTTGCGCTTTTGTCAGTTTGTTTGCATATGCGACATGTTGCTGTGCTTATGACGATGTGTGGTCGTCAGTGTACACTTGTGTGGTACACTACAATTGTTTTTTTAACTATCCTCATACCTACGACCATTGCGTTGTCTACAACTATTTTTCATGGAAGTTCTAATTCCGCCACTTGGTAAGGAAGTGCATTATATGAATTTTCAACATTATTTAAGGAAGCTTCCGCAGAAGCTTTCCACGTATTATTTTCTACAGTTAACCTATTATTCTCCAAAGCTAATCTGTTATTATCTAAAGCTAACCTAGTTACTTCTAAATACCTCTCTCTCAACTGCCTTTTCAAATTCCTAATGTGATCTACTAGGTATAGTTTTCTTGGGGTCCTTTCACTTAGACTCTTACCGGTTTGAACTTGTCTACCTACTACAGAATCGATAGCTCTCGATTTTTTGGGATTTGTGAAGTGTAGGGATGTAAAATATGTCTTCCAATGAAGGAAAAACTTCAGAGGAACTAGGAGATGTAAATTTCTCATCTGAACTTTTGGTTAAAGTATTCAGGTCCTAACTGTATGATTAGGCCTTTCTCGTTATCACTACAATTTACAGTGCTAACGTTGTTCTTCCGATCTCACTTATTATGGGCACTTGGGTTTTTTTCATAATTGGCAAATTTTTAAACAAATCCAGTTTAAGCTGCTACCAAAGAGCGTAATAAGAAGTCTCATCAAGAAAAAGAACAATATATTTGATTTTCTCTTCTCGCGTTACGAGTTAAATGGGCGACACTGCAAATCATAATAACTACAGAATCATGAAAACTACAGAATTTTGAATACATACATGTGTATCTTATAATATAATTTAACGCCATATTTCTGCGGGGAATTCTCTCCGCACTGAGTCCCGCTCAGAATCCCATGGTGACTGTGAGCAGGCAGCAGCCACCGTCAGGAGGGCTCCGGCGCGAACATGCCGCCTTTAAGCTCATCTTCAGTCTCATCATTGTTGTCGTCTGGGTTGTATAGCAATTTCCGGTATGTCGCCGCTGTTTTCGGAATTGTTTATAATATAAATACACATTTATGTCGATTGCCTATTACATTTAAACATTTATATAAAATATTTCTAAATGATATACATACATACATATGTATGCGTGCTTATCTACCCAGTAGGAAAGTTGATCATCCCAGGAGTACTCCCCGTAGTCTCCTAAGGGAGGTATCATTGCTCCCTGGAGACCTCCCTTTGGCCTCCTTTTTACATAGGGTAGGCTTTGGCTAAAGCTGTTTTGTCTGAGCCAAAAAGCTGTTTTGTCTGAGAGACCTCCCCTTAGCACCCTTTGGGAGCACAAAGGGAGTACTCCTTTTTATACTCCCTTTGGCCTCCTTTTTACATAGGCAGGGGAGTGTAGAGCGAAAGCTAAAAAGCTGTTTTGTCTGAGAAACCTCCCTTTAACATCCTAAGGGAGCACAAAGGGAGTACTCTTTTTGTACTCATTTTGGCCTCCTTGTTACATAGGCATGTGATTGGAGAGGAATATTCCTTTTAACATCTTTTGGGAGCATTAAGGGAGTGCTTCATCTTAACATAGATTCCTCCAATGAAAACTCAATTTTCAGGCCCCTTCCAGTTTCCAGTTAATACAAATATTATAACAAAATTAAACAATTTAATTTATTTAACATTTTATTTTCGATTTAAAACTAAAATTAATATATAAATCAGCATAAAAAATACATTTTTACCAAACAACACTCGCTTTCCGAAGACACTCAAACCGAACAATAAAGGCACACTGAGCAAATGACAACTTTAAGCTATACAGTGAGAGGAGAAGAGAAGGAATGTAGCTTCCATGCACAAGAAGCTACATTCCATACATCGCATGAATCGTATTGCTATTATGCACGAAGTAAGGTGCATCAGATGTGACTTTCAGAATTTTGTATAAATTCCTGTTATCTTGTCCTTGGTCCGACACCAGTGCCACTACTTTAAGACCAAGTTGTCCTGTAATGTCGATGCATTCCAAGACAATATCTCTCAGTTTGTCGCCACGTATACCATTACTGGAAGCGTAGTAACTCAGCATGCATTTCCAGTTTCCCACAATTCACTTAAGCACTACAAATAAGCATTTGCTGCTAAGTTCTTGTGTTCAGTTTCCATTTCCCAGGTCTACATATCCACTTATTATGTCATCGCATTTATTATAGACTAGATCTCTTCGAATACTTATTTCGTCTATCAACATTTAACAAATACGAGAATCTTGGCATTTCTTTTACTAAATTTGCTAAATTTGTTAAAACGTTTGGATCCATTCCTGGTTTTACAACCCTAATGGGAGGGAATCCATCGATGCAATGAACTCTTATGTGGTAATCTGAAACCAAAATCATCTCTCATTGATCGATATGCCTTTGTTGATAAATAGTTTATATTCTGCAATAACATCCGCTCTTCCTCGGTGTACGCTGTATTTATTGGACCACAGATAATTTTTGAAAATATCGCAGCATGTTCAGTAGCAGAAGCAGCTGGAACTATAGCATTTTATTTGAAGTGATTTCATCTTCTCTCAATTCTTCAACCTCTTTCTCTAATTCCATTATTCTAATTTTATCCTTGCGGTTTATATTTTTATAATTTTCAATTATTTTTACATGGTTGTAATCAGACTTATTGTCAGTCAATTCTTCCGACTGATCGATGGGCACCTCATATCTCATTGTTTTTTTACATCGTACCGCACAAATTATCTATTTCTTCATAGGTGAAGTCAACATCTGTGTTCGGTTTGATCAACTCGTAAGTACCTTTAATGGGAAGTTTTCAAAATTGACCGACGAAGTATAAAGTAATTCGGACGAGAAAAGCCGAAGAAAAATTACAAAAATTAACCACATGAAATGGCAGCTGGTACTCTTGAACCTCTAAGCCCATTTCGGTCATCAACTCCTTTTCATAAATAGCTTCTTTAGCTGCTGCTGAGAGCGCCATGTACTCAGCTTCTGTGCTGCTGAGTGCCACGGAATGTTGTTTCTTTGATTCTCAGGAGGTACGCGGTTGACACATTTAGTTGATGCCTCTAAAGATTATGTTCAACTGCAATGCCTATTAACATTCTAATGCTACTATAGCGAAACGTTTGCGTATAATTTAACGCCATATTTCTCCGCACACCCTTTTGCGACTAGTCGGACTTTAAATCTTTCAATGACTCCGTTTCTATCAGGTTTTAAAGCGAACACCCACTTTGATCCTATTGCTTTTTGACCAATAGGTAAATCGACGAGTTCGAAAGTGTCGTTATCTACAAGAGCTCCATACTCTCTATTCATAGCATTAAACCACACGTTGGCAAGCGGTCCATCGACAGCTTCTTTCACACTTTGTGGAACTTTCGCGTCGATTTCAAGTGAGTTCAGCATATTAAATTTCTTGCACGGTCGTCCTGGCTTGCCAGTACTCATAATTTTAGGTCTTCCCCTTCCAAGTTTATCAACTTTATCTTCGTCGCTGTCTCTTAACGGAGCGTGAGGAGTTATCGAATCCATTAGTATAGGTTGTAATAAAAAAGGCAGTTTAATACAGTTGTTGTATGAATTATTAAAATACGCTATGCATAGCCGCACGATCGGTGATTCAATTGCAACTGATCTTATTTCGTCACCGGCTCCCCTGCTTCGCCTGCGCCTTCATTCTCACCACAGCGAAAATTTGGCTGCGGCCTGCTGTACGACCTGGCGGGACCCAATGAGGGGAATTCTCTCCGCACTGAGTCCCGCTCAGAATCCCACGGTGACTGTGAGCAGGCAGCAGCCACCGTCAGGAGGGCTCCGGCGCGAACATGCCGCCTTTAAGCTCATCTTCAGTCTCATCATTGTTGTCGTCTGGGTTGTATAGCAATTTCCGGTATGTCGCCGCTGTTTTCGGAATTGTTTATAATATACACATTTATGTCGATTGCCTATTACATTTAAACATTTATATAAAATATTTCTAAATGATATACATAAATACATATGTATGCGTGCTTATCTACCCAGTAGGAAAGGGGATCATCCCAGGAGTACTCCCCGTAGTCTCCAAAGGGAGGTGTTTCGTAGAGCCCGAGTATTTTCCGATTCCATTTTCCTTTGTGATATTTTTGCGTTTGTTGAACTTAAACAATGTATATCTTCTTAAACAATAACCTCCTTGGTTGAACGCACAATTAACACTGCTCTCGGCACGCAGTATTGCCGACCGACTCTCCTCCTCTGCCTGCGTCGGCACTTTCATATGGCAACAAAATAAAGATGGCTGCGGCCTGCCACACGACTTTGGCGGGACCCAATGAGGGGAATTCTCTCCGCACTGAGCCCCGCTCAGAGTCTCATGGTGACGGTGCGCAGGCAGCAGCCGTTGTCAGGAGGGCTCCGGCGCGAACATGCCGCCCCCTTGCAGTATTGCAAGAGAGATGACGACCTATTCCCGCCGGCTCCCATCCTGATGCACCCCTCAGTGTAAGAGGTGATGATGTCGCCGGTGGCACCGGGAGCACCCCGGCTGTTCGCAGCTGTGGGTGAAGTGTTTCACCCCCAGGCACACGAAACACAGTTTCCGGTTTGCGACCGCATCTCTCCTGCGCCGTGATGATAATGACAGGAACGCCCGGCACACTGCGATGGTGTGCCCCCAGCGCTTACACATCGCGCACGGGCGTTGTGGAGCCGCTGCCGGGTGCAAGACTGCCGTTGCTGATCGGGATGTCGCAGCCACCATTGGGGCGCGAGATGGCGCAGCCGCCACTGGGGCGCGGGATATCGCAGCCACCACTGGGGCGGGAGATGGTGCAGCCACTACTGGGGCGCGAGATAACGCAGCCTCCACTGCGGCGCGAGATGGCGCAGCCTCCATTGCGGCGCGAGATGTCGCAGCCACCACTGGGGCGCGAGATGACGCAGCCTCCACTGCGGCGCGAGAAGGCGCAGCCTCCATTGCGGCGCGAGATGGCGCAGCCTCCATTGCGGCGCGGGACATCGGACGTGGCGTCCGTGGTGCAACGCTCCCTGGCGTGGACCCCTGATTGTGAAGGCGGCGGACGCTCATCGGCCCCGTCGGTAGCGAACGCGCGGCAGGTGGTGCAGACCGGGCTCGGGGGCGCGATGGCGTAACTTCCGCTGCAGTGCTGGATGCGGTCAAGACATCGTGGGCGCGAGACGGCGCCACTGCCCCCGGATTGTGGTATGTTGCAGACCCCTGTAGCATCACGGGGGCTGGGAACACCAACTGTACCCTCGGAGCACAGGTAAGGCACGGCCCGATGTAGCGTCTTCCACGCCAGTCCGCTCGGCACGATGGGAAGGTCTGTAGAAAATCAAATTTTATAATTAGTCATGGGCTTACGAGAAGGCTAATAATAAAAGTTAAGATGCTAATAGTAGGAGAAATAACGGCGTCAAGACTACGTAGAATACTACAACTTTATCCAGTGGCATAGCCAGGCGAGATCTACTGCTACCATTTTACGAGGAAGACTAAGGATTCTATGGAAGAACCGAGGTATAACACAAAAAGGAAAGACTACAAACTAGAGGCTACAAAGAATGGGACTAGCTACGGAAACGGCCAAAAGACCGGATGCCGGGATTACTCAGCCTGCACTCCCGCTCGAGGGAGTAGAACCATCTTGGTGACGGGCCTTGTAACGATTCCGCGTGCTGTCCGCACTTTCGCGACTCGCACTCTACCGTCTGAGTCCGGGTGGACCTCAGTGATCCTTCCCAATCGCCATTCGTTGGGTGGAACGTGGCCATCCACCAGACCACCACCACATACCACCAGATCTCCGTTAGCTGCATTATCTTGGATGGTCTTCCACTTTGTCCTGCGCTGGCGCTCCAGAAGATATTCATGTTTCCAACGTACTGCGAACTGCTGGGAGAGAACTTGAAGCCTACGCCATCGATTAAGAATAGAAAGAAAAGGGGTGGTCTCCTCCGAGACTGCTGGTGCAAGAAGTGGTCCCCCTACTAGAAAGTGCCCTGGTGTAAGTGGTTGGAGGTCGTCGGGATCGTCACTGAGTGCGCTAATCGGTCGAGAATTCAGACATGCCTCGACGCGGGCTAATACCGTTGCCAACTCCTCATTCGTATACCGGATCTGCCCACCCATTCGTTTGAAATGGTGTTTGAAGCTCTTTACTGCGGCTTCCCACAGTCCTCCCATATGGGGAGCGTTTGGAGGAATAAAATGCCATTTCAATTGGTGAAACCAATGCTGCGTGGTTGCCTGGTCCTTAGCTTCTCGAATCACACGTGCGAACTCCATGCGCACTACCTTCTCTGCTCCCACAAAATTCTTTCCATTGTCGGAATAAATGTTAGCTGGGCACCCCCGTCGCCCAATGAATCTAGACAGGGCGGCTAAAAAAGCCTGGGTAGTTAAATCCGTGGTAGCTTCTAAATGGGCGGCCTTGGTGGCGAAACACACAAAGATGCACACGTAGCCTTTTGTCATTTTATACCCCCGCCCTTGAAACGTTTTAATTTCAAAAGGACCCGCAAAATCAACCCCCGCGGTGGCGAAAGGACGAGACAGGGTGGTGCGTTCAGGGGGCAAAGGCGCCATGATCTGGCTCAATCTACGTTTCTTTTCTACCAGGCAGGTTTTACACCGTAAAATGGTACCCTTGACTAAAACCTTTGCGCGTGGAACCCAATATTGAGTTCGAAGGAGCCGAAGCATAAGCTGATTTCCCCCATGCAAAGAGATTTGATGGGTGAACTCAACGAGCAGTCGTGTAAACTGTCCGTGGTACGGCAAAATTTGTGGGTGCCGTTCGGAGAACGGGATCTGAGCGGAATGCGCTAGGCGTCCGTTCACTCGAATTGACCCATCGGAATGAAGGAAGGGGTTCAAGGTGAGCAGAGAACTCGAGTTGGAAATGGGTTGCCCGTTCTGCAGGCATCCATACTCCTCGGGGTAGTACATCTGCTGCGTTATGGTCGTTACGAGAAGTGTAGCGGCAACCATCTCTGCAGTCGTGATAGGCGATCCCGGGGGTGGGGCGTGGTCACGTCGCTTTCGCATAGCGTATTTAGAAAAGCGCTGGATATAGCACACAACCAACCCGCAGTGCTCTCGGCAACGCTGAGAAACGCAGCATCAAGTCATCATGCTGTTTGACCTGGATTGTATGCGTAGCAACGTTGCGCTGTTCCTCCAGGGCGTCCGGGCTAGCGATTTTCGAAGGCTGAGGCCAGGAATTTGAGTCGTGGGTAAGCCATCCCGGACCGCTCCACCATAAATGGTTATGAACAAGCGCTGCTGGAGTTACCCCCCGACTGGCAAGATCAGCCGGATTGTCTGCAGACCTGACATGTCTCCAACATTCTACACCTACTTTACTTGAAATGGTGGTAACCCAATTAGCTACGAAGGTTTTCCATGTATGCGGGGATTTCTGGAGCCAAGCCAAAACTATGGTCGAATCCGTCCAACAAAACAAGTTGCTGGAGGTGACTCCCACCCTTGTCCGAAGTGCCGCCACCAACTCGGATAACAATACCGCGCCACAGAGTTCTAAGCGAGGTAAGGACAACGTCTTAAGAGGTGCTACCCGCGACTTAGCCACTAATAAGTGGGACGTGACAGTATCGCCGCACTGGCATCGCACATACAGCGCGGCGGCGTATCTACATCCGGTGCAGACCCCACCCAACGCGGAATTCGAATCTGCGAGATGTCGTCATATGCCACTAAAAATTCCCTCCAACGACTGGATGAAGCGAGGGTCAGCGATTCGTCCCAGTCAGTTTTGTCCCCCCAAATCTGTTGCATCAAGATCTTGGCCACGATCACAACAGGTGCCAGCCATCCGGCTGGATCAAACAGTTGAGCTATAATCGATAGCACCTTGCGTTTGGTGGCTCGTGGGTCGAAGCAAATGGGCTGAAGATGAAAGTAGAAATGATCAGTCTTTGCGTTCCACCGGATTCCTAATGTCTTAGTTAAACTAGCTTCATCCAGCTTCAGAAAGTCCTCTCGGAGCAAGTGGTCCGGAGGCAAAGAGGAGAGAATGGCTTCCGTATTAGCTGTCCACTTTCGCATGGAAAAGCCGGCAGAGTCGTGTGCACGGATCAACTCATCTCGAGTCTGTATCGCTGCGTTCACATCATGTGTGCCGACCAAGGCGTCGTCCACGTACATACATTCACGCAATACCCGGGCTGCTACGGGTAGGTCCTCCTCGACATCCGTCGCGAGCTGTTCCAATGTCCTAATCGCTAAGTAAGGTGCGCAGTTGACTCCGAAGGTAACCGTTTGTAACTCGTAATCGGAGACTGGCGCTGCAGGAGAGGCCCTAAAAACAATTCGCTGGTACGGGGTGTGCTTTGGAGCTACTCTAATCTGCCGATACATCTTTTGCAGATCCCCATTAAAGACGAACTGAAACATTCGCCATCGCACGATAAGTTGTGTGAATAAGACATCATTCAAGCTGAGGGTGCTGGTGGTTGCTTGAGACGCATTGAACACCACTCGCAGCTTGGTGGACGTACTCTCGGGTTTCATTACCGCATGATGAGGCAAATAATAATGAGCAAGAGCGCCTGAAGGTGGAGGCGGGACCTTGACCATATGATCAAGAGTCAAGTACTCCTGTACCACGGAGTCATATTGGTCTTTCTGCTCAGGGTTACGAAGTAACCTACCTTCATTGCGCTCGAACTGCTTTAACGCAATGTGCCGAGAAGCCCCAAGCGACTCCTCAGGCAGGTGCCTTGATTTGAACGGTAGTTCTACTACATACCGCCCAGAAGACTCCCTGTAAGTGGTCCGGGAATACAAATCCAGGCAAGCCTGATCACCGGGCGACAAACGTCTCTCCCTAGGTGGTTCCTCCACCTCCCAGAATCTCTGCAAGAGCTCTTCGACCGGGTGGCCAGTTTCAACTTGTACTCTGGCACAGAATGTCTGTGTCGAGTTCTCAGGCATGGGTCCTGTGAGGATCCACCCAAATACAGTTTCCTGTGCAATTAATGACCCAATAACGTCACGTTTCAACCCATCAAGCATCACCATCGGGTATAAATCACCCCCTATCAGAATGTCAACTTGTGAAGAGTTTGAAAGGCTTGGATCAGCCAGTCGTAAGCCGGCCAATTGGGCATATTGTTGCGTTGATACCCCTAGTCGGGGTAATTCGCTGGTCAAGGTGGGCAGTACTAATGCTGACACCGGGAGACGCACAGTACTGTCAAGAGGTGACCCTAACATTAAATCGCACGCTTTTGTCACGTTAGCTGCCACCACATTGCTCACCCCGGACACTTGGGCATGCACGGTACGCGTAGGGAGTCGCAGGCGTCGTTGGAGCTGATCTGAGATGAAAGACCCTTCCGACCCAGGGTCGATCAATGCCCGGGCCATGTAATTGACTCCCTGATACCATACGTGAATAATGGCGGTACCTAAAAGCACACGTTTGGGTAGCCGACCTCGAGCTCGATATGGACCGGATCGTCCGTGGACTATAGCGGGTACCACCTGTGCAGCGTGGGCGAAGGAAGGTGTAGCAGGTTGAGCCAACGTGGTGGCCGCATTGCGTCCGTTGGATGATCGTCTGTCTCGAGGCGGCGTCGTGCGTGGTGGGGCTCTTATGCTCCGGTTCGGGAGCGGCTCACGGTGCAGCAGAGTATGATGCCGCTCTTGACACGTAAAACATCGGTATTTACTCGTGCAATTTGACACACGATGATCCCCCTTCAAACAATTCACGCACAAGTGGAAGCGATTTACCCATCCCCATCGCTCTGATACATCAGCGTTGATGAAAGTAGAGCAGTGGGAGACCCGGTGGCCTGGTAGTGTACATATCTTACACCCTTCCGGATTGACCCTCGCCTGATGAGCCTGCACGTGGCTATTATGGAGTGGTGTTGAGCGGTTCCCCCTAGACTCCCGCGCGTGATCCGTCTGGCAGACATCAGAGACCGCCTCCAAAGTTTGGAACCGTTGCGAGAGAAATGCCTCCATCGCCACCCAAGTCGGTATATCCGCATGATCTGCAAGGGACTGCTCCCAAACAGAAAGGGTCCTCTCCGGCAACCGAATGGAACTCCAGTATATAAAAATTGGATCCCAACTGCCTACATCCACCGACAGCTCCCTCAACGCCATAATGCAGTTGCTAACTTCCCGCTGCAGCCTCTTTAGCTCCGACCCACTTTCTTTGCCTATGGTACGCATTGTGAATAGGGACTTCAGCTGACAATTAATGAGCTTGCGCCGATTTTCGTATCGCGCAGTAAGCCCCGCCCACGCCTGATCAAAACCGCTATTGGTCAGTTGGCATTGGTCCACGATTTCTCGCGCCTCCCCCCTAGTCTTTGCTCTCAGGTGATACAACCGCTCGATGTTAGATAACCGAGCGTTCCGCAGGAACAGCGCCGTGAACATATCACGGAAGGTGATCCACTTGGAGTACTCCCCCCCGAAAATCTCAATATCACAAGGAGGCACCGGAATAGTATGGGATTGAGAAGACAGCTCAGCCGACGCCTCGGAAGGCACCGTTGGAGAGACGGTCAGGGATTGCATTCGACCACTGATCCGAGCATGACCCTGTTTATACATGGCAAAACTCGCTGCGAATCGTTGTCGTATAGACTCCTTAATGGCTACGCATTTCTCGTCTAAATTCGCTTCAATGACCGCTGCAGCCTTCGCCTCCTTCAACGCCTGCCATAAGTCTGCCAATTCAGGCAGATCAAGGCGAAGATATTCAAGGTTTTGAGAGGCGGAAGAGTTCCGCTCGAACTCAATAACAAACGCGGTCAGGCTATCAGCCGCGTCTATCAGCGGAGTCAGCATAGTTGCAGACCGCTTGACCTGAGAACGCAGCTCAATGATGGCAAAACGCAAGCAGAATACGGAAAAACACTACACCTTCACGTCGACACACCCAGTTACCCAGCTATATGTGTACCCAGTTGACCTGCTGACGTGACCGATATAACACCCGCCTTATTATCACTGAAGAGTCCAAACAACGTAAAAGACAATCCCCAGTAGGAATGAACTACGCGAAGCCCAGGCAGTGACGACAGCACTGAGCAACTACAAGCGAACAAAAAAAATAAATACAAAAAATTTTATTTAAGTAGTTAACGACATACGACATATAATATAAAAATTATAGACTTACCGGCCGCAGATGTGATCCGGCTCGAAGGACCATGTTTCGTAGAGCCCGAGTATTTTCCGATTCCATTTTCCTTTGTGAGATTTTTGCGTTTGTTGAACTTAAACAATGTATATCTTCTTAAACAATAACCTCCTTGGTTGAATGCACAATTAACACTGCTCTCGGCACGCAGTATTGCCGACCGACTCTCCTCCTCTGCCTGCGTCGGCACTTTCATATGGCAACAAAATAAAGATGGCTGCGGCCTGCCACACGACTTTGGCGGGACCCAATGAGGGGAATTCTCTCCGCACTGAGCCCCGCTCAGAGTCGCATGGTGACGGTGCGCAGGCAGCAGCCGTTGTCAGGAGGGCTCCGGCGCGAACAGGAGGTATCATTGCTCCCTGGAGACCTCTCTTTGGCCTCCTTTTTACATAGGGTAGACTTTGGCTAAAGCTGTTTTGTCTGAGCGAAAAAGCTGTTTTGTCTGAGAGACCTCCCCTTAGCACCCTTTGGGAGCACAAAGGGAGTACTCCTTTTTATACTCCCTTTGGCCTCCTTTTTACATAGGCAGGGGAGTGTAGAGCGAAAGCTAAAAAGCTGTTTTGTCTGAGAAACCTCCCTTTAACATCCTAAGGGAGCACAAAGGGAGTACTCTTTTTGTACTCATTTTGGCCTCCTTGTTACATAGGCATGTGATTGGAGAGGAGTATTCCTTTTAACATCTTTTGGGAGCATTAAGGGAGTGCTTCATCTTAACATAGATTCCTCCAATGAAAACTAAATTTTCAGGCCCCTTCCAGTTTCCAGTTAATACAAAAATTATAACAAAATTAAACAATTTAATTTATTTAACATTTTATTTTCGATTTAAAACTAAAATTAATATATAAATCAGCATAAAAAATACATTTTTACCAAACAACACTCGCTTTCCGAAGACACTCAAACCGAACAATAAAGGCACACTGAGCAAATGACAACTTTAAGCTATACAGTGAGAGGAGAAGAGAAGGAATGTAGCTTCCATGCACAAGAAGCTACATTCATATCATGATGTGCGAAGGCAGTGCATTTTTCATCATCGCTTTTAGCCCAAGGGCCATTATCTTTACGAAGTGGTGACTGAAGTTGTAGAGGCCCTTTGAGCTTCATAGCAGCACGCCATAATTAATGCTCATTAAATATTAGAGGGGAATTCCCTTTCTCCTTAATTTAATGCGATTGTTATAAATAAAGCGAAAGATTTATCAAGCGGCACCTTTAGTGAGTTGGGACCTTTTCTTTCAAGAAATGTTTGTTATGATTGAGGTTTTTTTCTTAAAATTGTCTCTGACTTCGTTATTTACGATCATAGCATGCATATCCAATTGTTTCAGGAGGGTGTGTCATGAGGATGGTCGTGTGGGAGGGTTAAATCTTACCTTGATTTGCATTCGGTATTGAGACACTTAACACAATTACGTTTAAAAGGTTTATTTAATGTTTATATAAAAGAGTTTGTTTAAATACAATGGAGAGTGACAATGTACGATCGAACCGATTAGTTTGAATGTTAATTAGCAACTCAACTTATTTGTGTCTGTCCTTCGTATGGGCAAAAGAAATGTCAAAAACAAGGAATTCATAAATTAAAGAGTTGCCAGGACAGAAACAATAGAAAATAGGGTAACCAAAATAATATTAGGTGACAGGTGTATTTGAGAGTATACAACCAGAAAATGCAAAAAACACGATTTCCCGATTAAAAAATTAGGAAATGAGCCCTTTCCATAGTAAGCTAACAATATATATTTTTTATTTTTCTCTTATTCCTACATTATCAATCAATTAAAGAGGGTTGTTCAAATATAAGACCAAAGAAATAAAAACTTATTGTTTATTTAATTACTATTTACTACAAAAATAATATATAATTATAAAAATAAGCATCTGTTAATAATACCCATATAATAAGAAAAAGGAAATTGTATGAAATAACTTGAATATAAATATGTTGGTCTTTAGAGCACTACGTTCAGGAAATATATATATTTAAACATCCAATTGAGTTCCATTTCACACTTCTCACATTTACACTTAAGTATATTTTTCAGAAGAAAACAACTGTTTTCTTTGGAAAAGACGGTTCTAAAATATTATGCAATAATTGAAGATTTTAATATATCAAATTGTTCCCATAGGGACCTGGAATTTGCAAAATGTTATAAAATATAAATAATGACATTTATTATAAATAAGGTATCTAATTCATGTTTTGTTATATTTTTTTTATTTTGTAAGAAATTAGCTGTTTCTTTCGACGCGAGTGTGAATAAAACGCCCACTTGTGCTTACATATTGACCGCTTAGTTAACGCAAATTGTTTGTATTCGCTTGTTGTTTAGCGTCTCAGACAGAAGTGCTGCCAAAACCATTTTGCTGTCTATTTTGAATGAGAAAAAGAGTAAACCAAGAATTAACCGCTCTAATTATATAAAAAGCTGTAATTATATAAAATGTTTGTAACCTAAATAATCTCTTATATAGTATATTAATCGTGTATTATAGATTATCGTGTATTAATTAATACGTACATTTCAAGTTAAATTACCAACGCTTGCTCAGAATTTGCCATTTTCAATTTTTCCTGTTCCTCTTTGAAATTGGTTTACAAATGTATATGTCAGAGCGTTTTAAATGTCAAAACCAGTGCTGCCAAATACTAAACTGTTAAGCGACGGGTGTCGTTTTATTCACACTCGCGTTGAAAGAAACTCGGCTATTATTAAATTATAATTTGTTTATATTATTAGATTTGTTAAGTAAAAAACTAACTTATAATTATTATTAAAAATTTGTTGTCATCAGTAAATGTGTTGCAAAGGAAATGTCAAATGTTATGTCACCATACCAATTGCAAGTTATAATATCCTATTTTGTCAATGTAAATATAAATTTATAAAAAAAAATTAATTAAGTAAATTAAAATTGTGAGTTTTATTGATGAAAGAAGAGTCGAGAAAATATATTAACTGGTAAGTAGATTGTTTTTTTCCGAGTTATCCTTATTCTTCCCATTGTAACGACACGCGGTCTTTCCAATTCTAAAACTGATGTATACTCAGCGGCTTGCCAGGGTTCGTTACTAAAATTTGTATGTTTTTGAACTTATTTATTTTTATTTATTTATTATCTTTATTACAAACTATTAACAACAGTAAATTGTACTGCTTTCAAAGGCGTGCTCGGTGTCGCGAGTCCTGTAATAACAGTAAGCGCGGGTGGTTGTTGGCCTGCTCAGGTGCGTCCGGTGCGAATGATTGATTCGTTCAAGTCGTCAGTAAAACATTCGACGCGACTGATTGATTTGCTATGTCGTTAGTTTCGTGTACGTCGTGGGGTCTGTTGGGCCGCTCAGGTGCGTCCGGCGCGAATGATTGATTCGGTCAAGCTATCAGTAAAAGTCCGGCGTGGGTTGTTGGCCCGCTCGCTAAGGTGCATTCGACGCGAATGATTGATTTGCTATGTCGTTAGTTACGTGTTCGTCGCGGGCTGTTGGGCCGCTCGGCGCGAATAATTGATTCGCCGACCGAACCTGCTTGTCACGATTTGTCTGAGCACTTACCTCTGAGTCAAAATTCCTGAGCATTTCTCCAGTTTCCGTTGTAAGTGGTTCTCCGCGATGTTTTCTAGGGAAAGTTCCGAGATCAACGAGAGTAACGAGAATTCTATATCATTGCGCTGATGCAGTGTTGCACAAGTTGGTACTTTCGTACCATTTAGAGTACCTTTTTATATTGCGAGTACTTTTTATTTTGGAACTAGTACTTTTTAATTTTTTGAAATTATAACTTTTATTTTATAGTACGAAAAATTTTACGGGAAGTTCTAAAGAGCATATCTTCTATAACAAGGTAGGGTTCTAAAAATATATTCATTTTCCACAGAAAGGTAAGTTCTAAAAAGTATATTTTGGACACCAAGTTAGGTTCTAAAATAGATTTAATAAAAGGAAAAGTTCTAAACAGTACATTTTCTACAACAAGGTAGGTTATAAAAAGATATTCTCTAAAAAGGAAAGTTCCTAAAAATTTTAGTTGGGAGTTTTTTATTTCTCATCTTTTTTTTTTTTTTTTTTAAACAAGAGTACTTTTTTATTTTTCTCGTGCAACACTGCGCTGATTTGTGTCCAAAGAGAGGTGTGTGTCCAAAGAGAGGTGTGTGTCCAAAGAGAAGTGTGTGTCCAAAGAGAGAGCTGTTTGTCCAAAGAGAGCTGTTTGTCAAAAGAGGTTGAGTTGATCATCGTTGCCATTTTCATATGTTCCCATGTGCACGCATACCAGTACAACTTTCTATTTGTGTACCTGAACCGGCAAAGTGGCGTGATTTTTCTTAACAAAGCGTGGCCTATATACATATTTATACATATGTATATGAACAACGTACAGAGACGATTAAAGTCAATTTGTGAGGGGGGAAATTGCCCCCAATTTCCTCTCCTAACACCATTAAGATGAAGAAATGATGATGAGCTAAAAATTTGATTCTACGATAGTGCTTTGCTTGTTGTTGTCAACCAATGTGAAAGAAACGTAGTTTGCTATAATTTATATAAAAAATGCAGGCCAATAACTAATTTATCGGTATGGAAATGAATCTAGTATTGAGTGCTTCTACTAAGGATGAAAAAGTGAATATAATACGGTCGGATCATATATAACAGACCCAAAATTAGTAGCAAAACTTGATTTTTCTTACACCAGAGTTTCTGCTGACACCATCCGATGGTGCATGAAACTGGATGGTCTAAATGCATATTTTGTATGCATGCATTTTTGAGAAATATCAATAATCGATGGTTTAATCCTATGGTCAGATAGCCGACCAAAAATCGATGTCTCGCTTAAATATTTGAGGTACTTCTAAATTTCTGGACATGTGCCGTGTAAATATTTATTTATTTTATTGACAAAAGCAGAGTAGAGTTAGTAAATAAATTGGAAGTAGATTAGATTAGATATATATTTAAGGGTGTTATACACCGTGACCTGAAACATCTATTGTGATGCCCCTATTTATTTGATAGATGAGGATAGTCTCATTTACAGTTCTTCTGTCAGGTTGATTTCCGACAGGAATTCATATATCTTGGAGGAATCAAGTTGAGGGATCTTGCTCATATCTAAGATATATTCTCCAAAATACCTGAGTTGTTTGTGTGCCAATGGTCCGCAGTCTGTGATCAGGTGCAGGGAGGTTTCGTCACTTTCTCCACAGATTAACATGGGGGCGCTTACCTTTTTGTTAATTGTTAAAACTGTGGGATGTTGGGGATCATCGTGCTTAGTACGCGTCTTTGGGTGCTGTTGATACTGTAGTTAATGTAGGAACGTAAACAAGAACTTGTTTACGTTCTCACAGGGTATAGGAAAATACGTAAGCGCAATACTTAAATAGTAATGGTAGAAAAACTTGCAATTGTATATTAAGCGCTGCACGTCCTTCCTCTTCAGTGAATGTGACCTTGATTTAGCAGTAGTTACTTCGCTAAAGCATTGGGATGCCTGTGCTATTTGAAGTTCCTCCGCATTGGACGATGATGCGGTACCCCGGAGTTGGATACCATATATCCATATGGGTTTTATTATTGCCTTATAGAGCAGTACCTTATAGTCTAATTTAAGCTGGGCTGCCGACTTAGGAGGCATTCCACTTCATTTACCTTGAGTCTGATTTGGGTGACTTTGGCGCTTATGTGCTTCGTCCAGGAAGTCTGCAATCGAGGTGCATTCCAAGGTACACTTTGTTTCAGAAGCCTGTGGGATAAGCTTGGAGTTGATCTTCACAGGGCGATAAGTATTCCTGCATTAAGTGAATGTCATGTGTACACATTTGGTGTCATTGGCTTTTATTATCCAGGAGTCAAGCCATTTATGTAGGGTATTTACATGTTCTTGGAGGAGCTTTGATGCCATTTTCGGATCTGAGTGGAACCGGATGGATAACGCATAAAACAGGTGCTAGTGTTTGCTGTTCACGGTGTGGTTTTCTCCGCAGTTACTGCATTTCTTAGCCGCGGGATCTTCCTTGGAATTAGTGCACAATAGTGACTCGTGTAGCTCACCACATATGGCATATGGTGGAAAGTGGGCAATATTTTTTGGTAGATTCAGACATTGAATTGTCAGGAATTCGCATTGGGCCTAATCATTTACGATGTTCTTCTACCATGATTTTTAGGTGTAGGAGATAGCGAAGGCTATACATTAGGTGAGAGTCTGCTTTCTTTAAAGCTATATTGGCTGGCTGGAGCTCAACACAGTATAGAGGCATTGGAGCTTTGTTTTGACTACGCATATTATATACCAACATCACTTCGGATCCTTCGTGACTTAGGGGGTCATGAATTTCATTAGCTTCGATGCCCTTTAGCACTCTTGAGTTGGTAATTGTAAAAATTGTTCTTCTGCAGTTATGTCCTCAGCTGGGACTAAATAGGGATCACTGCAGCTCTCACCCATACATCCGCCCACGCATTCACACTTACCCCACAAAAAAATTCACCTTCCACAGCAATTAGCAACTTGTTGCACTTGCTAATCTACTAGTTAAAATTTCCCATCCACCACAGTGATGACCAAACTATGCACCCAGGCATGCACAGCCGATAAAAACCTGTACTGCGAACGGAGAGCTTGCCAACCAAACACAACGTAGCAAACAAGAATCATTTTTGCGGCCCGCAACACTGTAATAAATTGATGAGAATGAATTCTCTGAAATGATCGAGTACATTGGTAGCTGTCAATGTTGAATGTCCATTCAATGCCCAAGGTACAGAGGGTCCTTTTTGTCACAGGCAGTGCTCTTTCTGACCGCACTATGTACAGATGTAGGGCCTTTTTTAAAGCAAATTAGTGGTTTCTGGTGGGGTTTCTTCAATAATCAGTCTGTCTTCGTAGCTTTTAACATAAACCATTCTAGTAAAGGATTCTAGCCGAATGAGTTTAGTTCTTCCATTGGTTTATTATCGCCAACACAAGAAATTTTGAGAAAAATAACCCACAAATACATACAAACCATGATTGTGGAAAGAGAACACATCACTAGTTTGTTAGGTCGTTTTTGCCAATAAACCAGAGGCGATTACTGATTGAAAAGTGGACTTCCAAAATGGGCTATATTCGAATCGGTCAAGGAATTATTGATATGTATTTCTCTTAATAAATCTTTTACTCACATGTTCACTTATCATCTAGCATACTTAAACCCTAATCACTCATAGCTTTTCACTTAAACTTTCTCTCAACTGAATTTTTTGTTTTCGTTGAGCGATTACTTATGACTTTGATTTATTGAGCAAAATTCATGAGAGATGAAAGCTGTTTTGAAACTTTCGTACTCATGACTTCGATTTCTTGAAGAAATTAATCAGCTGTTTTTCAATTCTCGTTGACTTTTCGTACCGAATCTAATTCCAATAGGTTGGTAAGTAACGAAAGTTTTCGTAAAGTGAAGCTTACTCGCAAAACACTGAGCTTCGTATGCTTGGTCGTAACAGCTGATTGATAAAAGCCAAAAGTCGTGAGTATTTAATGCTTTACTCTCATTACTTATCGACGATAAGTTATCGTATACGACATACCATTATTCTTTTGTCATACCTATGCGGAAATTATTGTGAAGCGTAAAAAATATGTCGAAAACTGAAAGTTTAATCGAAATTAAAAAAATAGATCTATTATATGATTTGACAAATGAAGTTTACAAAAACAATCGGAAAAAGGATAAATATGGGAAGAGATTGGAAAGGAATTAAACGAAACTGGAAAACTGAAACAAACAACTGCACAATTGACACTGACGAATAAATCGCATTGACCATGTTCACATTAGCCTCAGAGAGCCGACTTATTTTGACATGAGTCCGCACTCGCATGCTCACACTTAAATGTTGGCTGAACACCACCGCATCATTTTGACGTTTGCAAGTTGTCAGAAAATTTTTCTTCTATGCCTGCACCACTTTTTTCGATTTAAAAATAGCATTTTTTCCCGCATGTCTTATCATTTTTATTTTAGTTTTTACTTCAATTACTTCTGGTCTGACTGGCCTCAACTGCGAAGTAATGCTCTCCAAAACCTCGGTTTTTTTTTATACGGGCCTTGCATTCTTCAGACTTCGTATTATAAAAGAATGGATTTTGCTCATAAAGCGATACATTGATTGTGTTCGGTTCCAATTCATTATTTAAAAATAAATTTTATTTTTGCGTGTTGATACAAATATAACAGCAAATGCGAAATCAGTAAATTTCACATCAGCAAATGTCAAAATGAGTCGAGAAATTTTGAACAAAATTAAAAATCTCGCCTCAGGTAACTTTTCTCCTCCCCACTTCCCTCTTTGCCAGTAGACGTCGAAATGAGTCGGCTCTCTGAGGCTAATGTGAACATGTTCATTGGTGTGATCATCAGTGCGAAATTCGATGCCGCTTCAAATGCGAAATACTCGTCACCGCACCTGAAGCGACAAATTCGTGTCGGTGTATGGGTATCTTTAATTTACAGGTCACAGTTTACACACGGCACTATAATCAAAGTGAAGCTTGTACCGTCGGCGGTACACACGGCACGCAATGAGATGTTTTTTTTTTTTTTTGTGGGGGTAACAAAATGCCTACAGCATCGACAAAGGGGTCGTCACACCGATGGTATGTGGAGTTCGCACCCTCTAAATATCTTCCCCCTCCTTGGACTTTCTTGCACCCGAGGACCGGGTATACATGCCTTCAGGTGTTGAGTGGGGTTGAGAGTACTCTTTGTATACATTTTATTTTTTTATTGATGTGGTAACACTCTTCCGTGCTGAAAAACGGTTCGATGTGGCAGCATCAATTTCAAACAGAACTGAATTTGTGCCGCCCAATAAGAAAGTTCATCGAATTGGGAAATAGTTGGAATTGTTTTATAGAAGTGTGAGAAAGTTATAACAATTAATTAATTAATTAAATAAATAATAATAATTAATTAATATTAACTTGCATAACCCGTGGAAAATTCGAAGTTCAGGTGTTAATATTATGGATCAGAAGTGGCACATGGCGGAGATAAGGAATGGAACACCCGGGACTACGGATTAATTTTTATGTGGAGACCGCAAATAATTTTTAACCACTTTATAAAAAGCATGAAACATGATCCACACACTGTCGGGGACAGTCCATTATTTTAAAAACAGCCGAAAGTTTCCACTTATAAAATTCCAGTAAGGTAAAATAATCTGCATATGTATGTGTGATATATGTAGAATATGTGTATATATGTGTGATATATATAGAATATATGTATATATGTGTGATATATATAGAATGTATGCCTACAAATTACGGTTATTCAACAACAGGTTATTGACTATTCAAATCTCTTCTTTATTCCATTCTTCCTTGTGCTGACCTTCTAATACCACTTCAGAGGGCACACCTAGCGGTAGGCTACTCGGAATGGGTCTTGTTCTAATGCTTATACATTATAAGATTGTCTTATATTAAAACGTTATAATGTATGATGATCAATGTTATAATATATATATATACGTACATACGAGTATATATACATATATATATATATATATATATATATATATATATATATATATATATATATATATATATATATATATATATATATATATATATATATATATATATATATATATATATATATATATAATATATATATATATATATATATATATATATATATATTATATATATATATATATATATATATATATATATATATATATATATATATATATATTTCAAAATATTTTACGAAAATTATGATTTAATTCTATTTTAGTAGGGTCAAAATTATTCACGCAACATGATTAGATTAGATATATATTTAAGGGACCTGATAGATCTATTGTGATGCCCCCATTTATTTGAAAGATGAGGATAGTCTCATCTACAGATCTTCTGTCAGGCTAATTTCCGACAGGAATTCATATATTTTGGAGGAATCAAGTTGAGGGATCTTGCTCATATCTAAGATATATTCTGCAAAACACCTGAGTCGTTTGTGTGCCAATGGTCCCCAGTCTGTGATCTGGCGCAGTGAGGTTTCGTCACTTTCTCCACAGAATCGACAGATGGCATCTGAAGATATACTCCACTTTATTCATGTGGTAGTTGAGTCTACAGTGTCCGCTTAAAAATGGTTGTGAAGATTCTTAATTTACTCCGAGGCATATTTATTAACTCCTTAGCTCTTTTAGTATTAAAATCTCCCAGAAGAGTTTTGGACTGTCTTAATCCCGGAAGAGTTTTCCAGGTTTGACTTCTTTTTGCATCTGTCCACTTCCTCAGCCGACCTCCAATGGTATTGGATGATAGTCCACCGAAGGGTTCAGGGCTGTTGAAAGGAGAGGCCACAGCATTTCTAGCTAAGCTATCAGCCTTCTCATTTCCCTCTACTCCTGTGTGGCCTGCTGCCCACATTAGAGATAACTTGTTCTTACTGCCTAGGAAATTCAGTTTCTCAATACAGTCCCATACATGTTTACACCTCACCAGGAGTGAGCTCAAACTCTTGAGTTCTCAGTCACTATCCTTAAGTGTAAGTAACCATTTAAATGGTCTATGGTCGTTACTAATCAAAAAATTTCGTGGGTACAAATATGGTTGAAAGTGTTTACTCGGCCATACTATCGCTATGAGTTCCTTTTCCGTGGTACTTATTTTCGTCTCATATTCATTTAGCATGCGACTGATAAATAAATTGGGTCCGCCTTGGCTAGGTTAGGAGCATAGTCATTTTTTTTTTTTTTTTTTTTTTAACGTAAACTTTTTCAGGTTTCCGTCCTCACGTTGCTTGAAAGCTTCGTTTAGAGACTTGTATGCTCTTGCAATGAGCATGTTGCTCATACCGTATCACAGTTCAATGGGGGCCCAGCCAACGTCCTCAAAATATGGTTTACAAAGAAGGGCCGCTCAATCTGTGGAAGTGAGTCGGCATCTTGTGCAATTGCCTCGGTACTAGCAAGTCCCTTTTTTCCCGTCAAAACGACTGATTGTCCCGACACTACGAATATTTATATTGGTTTAAATTTAATTATCTCTATTTAATTATAGTAATAATAATGATCATAAATTAGTTGTAATTGCACTTTAACTATAACTTAGTTACTGATTTACACAGGAATGTAGGCGATGTGAACTCGATAAAATTCTACGATTTTGGTCATATTGGATCGGTGGTTCTCGCAGATATGACACGATGGAGCTCCATAACAAACACAACCCTAATAATCAAAATACCGTGATCAGGCAAATAGCGCAAAAAGCATAATTACCTACCTACCTCCACACAGATAACAGCGAACATACTTATTGTCTGCCAAAGAGTGCATTACGCGTTACCCGCGTACACTGGAGTGTAAGTAAACAACTTTCAAAGCCTTGAGACGAAGAAGGATGTGAGCTGGGCTGCTATAGTAAAGAGCAGAATGAACTAAAAGTTCCTGGAGCAGGGCTTCGCTGTCTCATATTACATCTGTATAAAATCTTTTACACAAGCCAGTGTATTGCGGGTCAAATCAGCAAAAATAAAAGTGGTGCTTCAGTTTTTCAATAATACGGAGTAGCTGCGAGGTGCAGGAACTATTTGGGCTTGATGAACTAATCCTCAAAAGATGAGTTCAAACAAACGGCAGTGTATCAATAACAACAGTCGACACGTAAGTGAAATAAGCTTAGTTAGTAAAATTGCCTTGAGGAACATTTATTGATGAAAAGAAGGTTTTCATGTAAATTTGTGAATATGCTTCTAAACCGATATAAAAAGAAGGGCCGCTCAATCTGTGGAAGAGAGTCGACCTCTTTGTGCTATATAATTATAATTATAATTAAATAGCTCAAACATTTATTAGGCTCGCAATATTAAGAGACATTAGCTGTGTTTCTTTAAACGCGAGTGTGAATAAAACGCCCGCTTATGCATACATATTGACCGCTTAGTTAAAGTAATCTGTTTGTATTCGCTTATGGTTTAGCGCCTCAAACAGAAGTGCTGCCAAAACCATTTTGTTGTCTATTGTGAACCAGAAAGAGAGTAAACCAAGAATTAACCGCTCTAATTATCTAAAAAGCTGCAATTATATGAAATGGTTGTAACCTAAATAATCTCTTATATAGTATATTAATCGTGTATTATAGATTATCGCGTATTAATTAATACGTCCACATTTAAAGTTAACTTACCAACGCTTGCTCAGAATTTGCCATTTTCAATTTTTCCTATTCCTCTTTAAAATTGGTTTACAAATGTGTATGTCAGAGCGTGTTAAATGTCAAAACCAGTGCTGCCAAATACGAAACTGTTAAGCGACGGCTGTCATTTTATTCACACTCGCGTTGAAAGAAACACGGCTATTATTTTGCTAAACTAGTATGAAGCTTATGTAAATGTCATTTTATATGGAACTCAATCTGGGTTTTATCTCTCATAATTTTTTAACTTTATACTAAGGCTTTTTCAAAAGATAGAGATTTCAATCATTTTTTTCAAATCAAGTCCATATTTCGATGTAAACAATGTGAGGGAAATCGGACTTAAACAACTTTTTTTCATATTTGATTGCAATATTATCATTTTATTTGATTGAATAAGGCAGAAGTATCATTATACGACTCCTGACCGGTTGAATTCTCATTTCTCATTTTAGATCCACACGAAATTCACCTTTAACTGTGAACTTTTATAGAAGGAAATTAATCTGAAATTAGATTGAGGCCCTCAATTATTGGATTCAAATGGAGTGAGTTGCTATAGACGTTAGATATTAAGGCATTTGATGTTAAGTTTGTAGAGTTACGTACTTTTTACAACTCAAATAATATTTAAGAAATTTCATTAATATTTGATTTTGATATTTGAACAACTCTTTCTGCAAGCAAATCAATTTTTTTGGTTGCTAAAGCGTTGAAACAAAAATTATATCAATTGGGATTTCTTTCCCCTTAATAGGATTCTATTGATACTTCGCCATTCATAATTTTTTGATTCTTTTAATTTTTTGGATAAATTTAGAATATAAAAAAAGAGAAAGAAGAAGTAGAAGAAGATAAGAGAAGAAGAAGAAGAAGAGAAGAAAGAAAGAAGAAGAAGATATATATGTAAACTCTGACCTAACATTTTTTGTGATGACCGTATTTACTTAAACAGTGAGGATAGTCTCATCTAAAGATCTTCTGTTATGTTTGTTTTAAAGAGGCACTTCTGTATTTAAGAGGCAAAGTTCAAGAATTTTGGTTATATCCAAGATGCTCCAAAACATCTGTTCTGCCAGTTTATCCACAGCTAACTACGAATGTCGTCTGAAGTTAGTCCCAACTTAATCGTGTGGAGTATAAAGTAGCCGCACAAAGTGCCAGGGATGACTCGTAGTTTTCACCGAGTCATGCTAATGAGTTCCTCAACTATTTTAAGATTATATCTGCCAAAAGAACTTTGGATTGTGTTAATCCAGAGATATTTTTGCACTTCTTTTTGCATATATGCATACCTTCAGCAGATATCCAACTGTGTGGGATGGTAGTCCATATAAAGGTTTAGGACCGTTGCACTGGGGAACCACACCTTTCCTTGCTAAGTTATCAACCTTCTCATTTTCTTCTACTACTATGTGGCTATATGATTTTATTCTCTAGAAATATTCTCCTCTTCTATTCAGGTAAGATATTTAATAGCAGAGTCTTGCATTATTCGATATAGGCTGCAGTTTTGTCACCTCCTTCAGCAGTATGCGGCCTATGCTGGTATCTGAACAAGTGGTTTCCATGGCTGCAATCTTCAGTTCTGATGACAGTCTTTCACCAGCAGTTACCACCAACACAGATCGGATATTTGTCCGCCTATTTGCCGTGTCTTGCTCTGTTCCTCACTACGGTTCGAAAAACCGACACGAAGTATGCCAAATCGTTTGATGAGTTACACACAAGCGTCATCTCGTTCGTTTGTAGACGAAAAAGCGGTGCATGCCCAATAATCTCTGTTCTGTTAAAGTTATCACAAACCTTTTCAGTTGTTTTCAAGATGAATGAGGTTAGGCATATTGGCCTGAAGGATTTGGGATGAAGTGGATCCTTCTTCCCAGCCTTCGGGATGAAAACTACCTTGGCTCTCCTCCAAGGTGCTGATATATAGCCCAGTGCCAGACTACTCCTAATAATTTTTAGTAGCGGTTGGAAGATGAGATCTAACCCCTTTTGTAGCAGGGCTGGAAAGACACCACCCACCCCTGGTGACTTAAATGGTTTTAATGTGTGGATGGCCCATTTTAGCCGATCACCAGTGCATATAGATTTTGCTATAGCCCAGTCCTCATTTCTGAGTCATTGCCTACAAAGGACCCTGGGAAGTGAGTTTTCAGAAGAAGCATACCTTTTTCTTCCTCATTTACAGTATAATTACCATCATCTCTTCTATGAGTAAGTGATGAGATAGTGTGTCCCTTTGCTAGAGCTTTGTGCAGCCGGCTAACTTCCGGAGTTTCAGTGATATCTTCACAGTATTTCCTGAAACTTATGCATTTGGCACTTCTAATTTCCTTGTTGTAGCTAGTGAGAGCCACCATATATTCCTCCCATTTACCTATGCTTTTAGCCCGGTTGAATAGTCTACGTACATTTACCCTAAGATTTGAAAGCTTGTCACTCCAGCAGGATGAATCCTTGATGGATTTAACATTGTTCGTAGGGCAGGTAGCTGTCATATGAGTTTATTATGGCTTCATTTAGCTCCTCAATCGCTATTTCAAGTTCGAGTGAGTTCTTTATGGACTTGCCCAGATTTACCTGGTTGATATTGTGGATTAGGTTCCTAGAAAATAACTCGCAGTTGTTTTTCCTTGGAGTTCTTGTGCTAATGACTCTAGGCTGATGGACCCCAATGTCGAACCTTATAATTCGGTGATCGGACATTGAAGGCTCAGCAGACACAGTCCAGTTTTTGACTAAGCTCTTCAAGTAGAAGTTCCGCACCGTCATGTCTAATACCTCCTCCCTAGTTCTTGTTACAAAAGTGGGTTTATTCTTAGAACTAATAACTGCGTCCGAAGGAGCGCAGGGTTCATCAATTGGGAAGTATCTTGATGTCACCACCAGTTCATTCGTTCTTCCATTGACGGGTACCTGAAGAGCGACTATGTCTCCGGAGAGGTATTCTGAAAGACTTAAAAGATTAGAGGTACTTCGTAGGATGATTCGAGCCCTAGGACAAATGGATCGAATATCGTACGTTACTCGGCTTTTCCTGTCAGACCCTTGACCTGTGTACCCAGGGTTGCTGCACCAGCACCAGTTTGGTGAAGCATAATCATAAATTAGGTTTTTATAGTCATGGACTTTGATGAGTCCTTACAATAAGGGTCTTACTTCTGGGTTGTGCGCAACGTAATGCTGTAGTACAGGTAGTCAGCTAAAGTTCTCTCTGTGGGAGTAACGTACGTTGTAGGACTATGTGGCTCATTGAGAAAACGATTAAAAACCAGGTGTTCTCACTGAGTCTCTATGGTATCTGTACCGTGTATACCTTAGTGAGAAAACGGTTAAGAACCAGATGTTCTCAGTAAGTCTCTTTTTCCTTTGTTTTTTTTATTGGAACGGAGGTGGAAATCTTCAAAAAGACACTGGTCGCATTGCGGCACAAGTAGTGTGGGATTCTTACCCACTTAAAACCACCTCCATCGCAGCCTCCGGGGGGTAGTATAGTCAGCGAACCCCTCCTAGCTATTTCCCATTACGCGTTTTCGCCCCTCCAGGTAGTGAAGGTCTTTCATAATGGCGGCGGTAGTTTCACACGCCGTAGCCCATTTCTCCGGGCTCTCGAGCATATACTGCACTACATTATCGGGCATCACGGGCTCTCCACACATTCCTTGTAGTGCCTCTCTAGCGCTTTTATACCGTGAGCAATAGAAGAAGGCATTTTTGGCATCTTCTATCTCTGTAGCTCCACAGTTTGCACAGTAGGGGGATTCCTCCAAGTGGAATCTGTGTAGGCTTGCCCGAAATCCTCCATGGCCTGTCAGCAATTGTGTGACGTGGTAATTCACCTCACCATGTGACTTGCTTACCCATTGTTGAATATTGGGGATTAGCCTTCTCGTCCAGCGCCCTTTTGAAGATGTGTCCAACTGGGCTTGCCACTCTTGAAGGGTCCTCCGCTTTACAATTGCCAAGAACTCTTCTACACATGTCGCGTGTGTCCCTTTGCCGGTGGCACCTGTGGACACGGTGCGGTGTGCGGAGGTAACCTCCGAGTTACATTCACATCCACGTTTTCGGCTCATATTGGCGCCCCATACAGAATAACGGATCTGCCAAACCCCAGCGATGTGTCGCCTTTTCCGCTGTCTGTGTCGTCCCACGTTGGGTATTATTCTAAGCAGGAGAGAACATGTGTGTGCTGCCTTATCTCTCACGTAAGCCGTGCGTCTATCCACATGCCTAGGTACTTGAGGTGTGGAATCATGGATATGGTACATCTACCAACTCTTATTTCCACTACCTCCAATACCCTGCGGCTCGAAACCAGGATTGCCTCGGTCTTGTGTTCAGCCAAGTTACGTCTGACGGTAGCCACAGTTCGGTTGGGCTCTGCTACTACTTCCTCCAAGTATTTCGCTGTAATTACCAATGCTATTTTTTCCGCGTAACCGATGACACCATCGGGAACCTGTACGCGGTTCATAGCATTCCAGAGTAGCGGTCCAAGCACCGATGCCTGGGGAACTCCTCCGATAACCTTGTGGCGGTTCCACACCTCTTTCGGATTTGTAGAGCAGGATCCTGTCGCTGAAGTAGCTGGCAATCATTTGCCTCAGGTAGATGGTTCCCCAAACTCTGCTACCGCGCTGGCTATGCGTTCCCAGCTAGCTGAGTTGAAAGCGTTTTTGACATCTAAGGTGACCACAAATCAATACCTCTTGGTTTCACCCCTCCATCGTTTCCCCTGTATCGCTTCTTTGGCCATCTGTACAAGTTCGTTGATGGTGGCCTCATCAACCCTGTCAAAGACTATCCGCACCAGAATTTTTCCCGCCGTATCTAACATGCAGAGTGGTGGGCGGTACGCTGGAGGGTCCTCTGTTGGTTTTTTGGCTTTCAGCGCCAGGACCAGTCGTTGCCTCTTTCATCGCTTGGGGAAAGTGCCTTCTCTCAAGCAGCCTGTTTATATTGGTTTTGATACTCTACTTATCCGTTGCAGTTTGCGCCAAGTTGTACTTGTGGTACAAAGACCTAATTTTTGTCTTAAGCTGCACCTTCTTTCCCGCTCTTCTTCCACGTGGTCGTGCCTGTTTATTGGAGTTGTGTTCGGCTTCCTGACGTAGTTTAGAGTAGTGTTGCTGGCGTTCTTTGTACTCTTTAATAGTAATCTGCTTAGGGCCTGCTACGGAGTTCGATGGTATATAGATGGGTGGAGTAGCACTTGTACCTGGAGTTGGCTCCGGAACGTACTGTTCTTCCTTCGTGGTACTTATAGAAATAGTTTAGTACTTCAGTTGGTGGTACGGCATCTCCAAGAGGATACAGAGATTCGTTTTTTTATTGTCCTTTCTGGGTTATTGAATGTATCGTGTCCAAATGGCTTGCTGCTCTATTGCATATGTTGTTGAATAGCGAATGGAACTCTGCGGCATTCATTACTGGTTCCTATTTTGCACTCGTTGGCATTCAGAGGTCAGGATGTCCACTGTTGGCATAGCAGCAATCACTGAGATGGCATCATCCGAAACCGTGCGGAATGCACTAGCCACTCTCAATGCACTGCAGCGATGCGTTACCCGGATTCCAGCGTAATATGACGCCTTCTCCGTCGCGTCTGCTCATACTGGTGCAGCATACAGCAGTATGGAGCTCGTGACCCTTGCTAGAAGTTTCCTTCTGCTGTAGCGTGGTCCTCCGATGTTCGACATGATGCGTGAGAGCGCGCCGTTTACCTTAGCGGCCTTTTCACTGACCGCTAGCAGATGCTCCTTGAAAGACATCCGTGCATCAATAAGCACGCCGAGATACCGCAGATATGGCCGTGATACTATCTCGTGGTGACCAACCATGAACGAGAAAGTCTCCAGTTTTTTCCGTGTGGTCAGGAGGACCGTCTCCGTTTTTTGCGCTGCGAATTCAAGGTCTGCACACTCCAGCCACCTCGTGACTTTTGACACCGCATCGCTACACCGCATCTCTAGTGTGACAATATCCTTCGCCACTACCACCAGTGCGACGTCATCTGCATAGCCAACCATCGTCGTATCGTTTGGGAGATCCATCGTCAGAACGCCATTATACATCACATTCCACAATGTTGGTCCTAACACCGAGCCTTGTGGGACGCCACGGGAGACCTTGTGACGCTTTACACCGTCATCAGTGTCGTAGAGAAGCACTCTGCCCTCGAAGTAGTCCTCAATAATTCGCTGCAAGTAGCACGGTATATTGAAGTCACTCAGCGCCTGCAGTATTAGATACCAGCTCGCCGAATTGAACGCATTTTTGACATCAAGTGTTACCACTGCGCAGTATTTCTTGTCGCCACCTTTCCACCTTTCTCCGCTCGTCGCATCACGTGCAATGTTCATTACCATCTGAATCGCGTGAACAGTAGACTTGCCCTGGCGGAATCCGAATTGCCGCGGGGATAAGCCCCTAGGTCCCTCGAGCGTTTCGTGCAGTCGCTGAACAATGATGCTCTCCAACACTTTACCCAGGGAGTCGAGCATACATAGTGGGCGATACGCGGATGGCTGGTCAGGCTGCTTTCCAGCTTTCAATAGCAGCACCAGTCTCTGTTGTTTCCAGACCTCAGGAAATATGCCTTCATTGAGGCATGCGGTGTACATTCTCGCAAATGTGTCGGGATCCGCCCTTATGGCTGACTTCATCGCAACGTTGGGAATACCATCCAACCCAGGAGTCGTGCTGTCGGACACTTTCCGAAGCGTCAACAGCACTTCGTCCACTGTCACCGCAGGGATGACTTCTGTTTCAATAGAAGGGTGATAGTGGTGGACCCGTTCCCCCTGTGGGGGAAAGAGTGTTGTTACCACGTTGCGCATGATCGCGGCATCGGTGGGTTGCGGTGCTCTCGGTCCTTTGACTCTGCTCATCACCACCTTATACGCTTTACCCCAGGGATCGATATCCGCGCTATCCCTCAGTTCCTTGAAACAGGCCTCCTTGCTGCTGCGGATGGCTTTCTTGAGCTGCTGCCGGCAATCTTTGTAGGCGGCCCATAGTGGTTGCCATATAAGGTGGGACCGGGGCCGTGCGCGCTGCGCCTTTCTGCGCGCACTCTTACAGCGTCTTCTGAGCTCAGCGATTTCCTCAGTCCACCAGTAAACCGGCTTCCTGGATGGCACGCTCGTCCTTCTCGGCATGGCGGCGTCGCATGCAGCGCTTAGCCGGCGTCTAATGTCCGTGGCCATGTTTGTGGCTCCATCATCCGAGGTCTCTCCCTCACCCCACAGCAGTTGAAAGACTTCAGCATCAAATGCGTGTTGTCTCCAACCTTTTGTTTGTACTTTAATTACTCGGGACGGCTGCATGTTGTGCCTCAGCTCGATTACGATAGCTCTGTGGTCGCTGTGAGTGTGGAAATCCCCAATGCTCCATGTGGCAGTGCGCGCGATCGAGTTGTGAGCGAAGGTAAGATCCACCGCAGACCGTTTCGCCCCTGCCTCAAATGTATGTTGCCCATTGTTTAGGAGTTCAACATCCAACGTGGCAAGACACTCTATCAGCATTCTGCCCCTGCGGTTTGTGCTCCTGCTGCCCCATGTTGTTGACCAAGCATTAAAGTCTCCCGCGATAAGTGCTGGAGTTTTACCTCTCGCTTCTACGACCAGTTTCGTCAGCATTCGTTCAAAAAGCGCTATGTCCATACTCGGCGGAGCGTAGCACGAGAAAAAATATATTCCCTCGAGCTTTATCCAGGTGAAACCAGAGTTGGGTGCATTCGGTTTGTTTTGGTGCATCCTACTTCCGAGCGTCCATAACGCCGCTTTGCTGCTCGCGTCCGGTGTCCAGTGACATCCTCTCACGTTGTGGTGTTGTTCGCTTATGATGGCAAGGTCGAACTGCCCCTCGTAAACGGTTTGCCGCAACAAGTCCTGTGCCGCAACGCAGTGGTTAAGATTGAGTTGTACGATTTTCATCGCCCACCTCTCTGCACCGCCTTTTGACGTGCCATACAGCGGGAGCTGCCAGCTGCGTGACCTCCTTTGCATAGCGCACATTTTTCTTTATTGATGCACGCCGCCGCTAGGTGTCCTTCTTCACCACATTTTCTACATTGGTTGCTGCGGTCTACCGTCTCCTTGCAATTACGTGCTAGGTGGTTGTAGCCCCAGCATTTGAAGCATCTTGAGGGAAAAATGCTCTCGCGTACTCGGCACAAGACCCAGCCGATGCGTATCCGCTGCACCTTCAGCACCTTTGCTGCATCGTCGTCCGACAGGCAGACGTAGGCTGTCTGCGTACCATGGTGGCTCTTTCGCAAACTGCGAACTGAAGTCTCGTCCGGACGTTTTATGTCGCACTGCTTATGCAATGCGTCGCACACTTCCGATACTGTTGTGACCTCATCGAGATCCCTTAGCTGAACCGTTATAGAGCGAGTCTTCGCCATGACTTTAGCCTTCTCGCCCAAGATGCCCACCACTGCAACTTGGGCGAGAAGAGGATACAGAGATTCGTTTTTTTATTGTCCTTTCTGGGTTATTGAATGTATCGTGTCCAAATGGCTTGCTGCTCTATTGCATATGTTGTTGAATAGCGAATGGAACTCTGCGGCATTCATTACTGGTTCCTATTTTGCACTCGTTGGCATTCAGAGGTCAGGATGTCCACTGTTGGCATAGCAGCAATCACTGAGATGGCATCATCCGAAACCGTGCGGAATGCACTAGCCACTCTCAATGCACTGCAGCGATGCGTTACCCGGATTCCAGCGTAATATGACGCCTTCTCCGTCGCGTCTGCTCATACTGGTGCAGCATACAGCAGTATGGAGCTCGTGACCCTTGCTAGAAGTTTCCTTCTGCTG
Source organism: Clusia tigrina (assembly GCA_920105625.2). Taxonomy (NCBI): domain Eukaryota; kingdom Metazoa; phylum Arthropoda; class Insecta; order Diptera; family Clusiidae; genus Clusia; species Clusia tigrina. The sequence continues at coordinate 146,660,814 of OV050033.1, forward strand.
TAGCGTGGTCCTCCGATGTTTGACATGATGCGTGAGAGCGCCCCGTTTACCTAAGCGGCCTTTTCGCTGACCGCTAGCAGATGCTCCTTGAAAGACATCCGGGCATCAATAAGCACGCCCAGATACCGCAGATATGGCCGTGATACTATCTCGTGGTATCCATCCATGAACGAGAAAGTCTCCAGTTTTTTTCGTGTGGTAAGGAGGACCGTCTCCGTTTTTTGCGCTGCCAATTCAAGGTCTGCACACTCCAGCCACCCCGTGACTTTTGACACCACATCGCTACACCGCATCTCTAGTGTGGGAATATCTTTCGCCACTACCACCAGTGCGATGTCATCTGCATAGCCAACCATCGTCGTATCGTTTGGGAGATCCATCGTCAGAACGCCATTGTACATCACATTCCACAATGTTGGTCCTAACACCGAGCCTTGTGGGACGCCACGGGAGACCTTGTGTCGCTTTACACCGTCGTCAGCGTCGTAGAGTAGCACTCTGCCCCCGAAGTAGTCCGCAATAATTCGCTGCAAGTAGCACGGAGTATTAAAGTCACTCAGCGCCTGCAGTATTCGATACCAGCTCGCCGAATTGAACGCATTTTTGACGGCAAGTGTTACCACTGCGCAGTATTTCTTGTCGCCACCTTTCCACCTTTCTCCGCTCGTCGCCTCACGTGCAATGCTCATTACCATCTGAATCGCGTGACCACTAGACTTGCCCTGGCGGAGTCCGAATTGCCGCGGGGATAGGCCCCTAGGTCCCTCGAGCGTTTCGTGCAGTCGTTGAACAATGATGCTCTCCAACACTTTACCCAGGGAGTCGAGCATACATAGTGGGCGATACGCGGATGGGTGGTCAGGCTGCTTTCCAGCTTTCAATTGCAGCACCAGTCTTTGCTGTTTCCAGAACTCAGGAAATATGCCTTCATTGAGGCATGCGGTGTACATTCTCGCAAATGTGTCGGGAGGCTCGAAAGAGTGGAGTGGTGTGTCTGTGTGTGTGCGTGGTCATACTGCGCATGCACTACATGGTGCAATTAGTTCTGCTAGTGATTGCAGGCAATTGTACGGTATGCATGGCCATCATGACACACTACAATATCATAATTTACCTTTGTTAGACATTCGTTAATGTTAATTGGGACAGTAGAGTCTAATCCTGCATGTTGTAATCGTAGGGTACCATGCATTGCACGTAAAACACGCAATAGACCTTAAGACGAAATTCTTATCGTAGGGTGTTCCCAGTTTTACCAGTATAACAGGATCAGCGGTAGAATTTTTTTGTCACCGCGTGTCACTCTAGAAGCCGTTCTTATTACAGGCGGCGTGATACCAACTGATGTGCATATTCTATCAAATATGCCAGGTAGATCCTCCTATGGGTTACACGGGATACCGCATAACCGCAAATTATAGGCAACAGCGGCGTTGTCCTGTTTTTCCAGCTGTGATTTTAAGACCTGAACTTCGGTCCTAAGACACGGAATAATACTAGACTCAGTTTTTGTTTCAAACTGCTTCACGCGCTGACACACCGCATCCAACTCTCCTCTCAATTTAGTGACCTCGAAGCAAACTGTCTCGACAGCAGCAATTCTTTTGTCAAATTGCAAAAGAGAAACTTTGATGTTCGAGATCTCCGCAGCTGTTTCACTAATTTTTTGCATTACACGATCTTCTGACATCTTCAATGCAAAACGTAGCTCAGCTACGATGACGCCGCATTGTAATTGCTGCATAACAGCACCAATTCCAAAGTTCTCTTTACAAGCCACAGGTTGCGGAGTAGCGGGAGACGTTGTAACTTTACATGCGGTTTTTGTGCTTGTATTCATTTTATGCACTTACGATACTCAGATTCGGAGAAAACCTGATTTCATGTCTGTTTTGGTTTCATGTCTGTTTCCTTTAGTTATCGGCGCAACATGGAAGTTATTGGGACCGACTGTAGTAGTCAGCGCTTTCACTAAGAGATTAGAGTTGTGCTCGCGAAGGTACATTGGAGGAGGACTCGCCTTTTTTCAACAGAGTTGCTGGAAAAAAGGTAAGGGCGTTGGGGCCTGGCTCATTTGCATGGAGTATTTTCCAGTGGATGGAGTATTTTCAGAGCCTTTATCGTTATTATTACACTTATTGGAAGTGGGTGTATCTGCGTTTTACTAATATGTACCGTTCCATACCAGTCTGTATTGCCACTTTTTTGTGCTCACCCGCTTTATCATTTGCATTGTTGCTATTTTCAATTTTCTCACAAGAAGGAGTGTGAGCACGCTTCGTTGCGGTAGTTTTTGTTGGGTCTTCTGCTTTCGTTGCCTTAGGACGTGTGCTATAAACGGGAGAACCGCCAGTTGAACCTTATAAGCCAGGGCTGCTTATTGACACAGTCACAGGTATCTTTGTTTTGGGGAGTGAGGGAGACATACTTAAACCATTGACTTGTATGCTGGGGCGTTGCTCAGAGAACGACGCAGATAATGTTGACGGCCCTGCCGACTGATCAGTTTCACTTTGAGAGCGCAAGTGCTGTTCTGGAGAGCGCGCTGGCTGCGGGGGAAAGCGCAATACGCTCTTCCGCATTCCGCTATGAAACCGCTGCTCACACAATTTCAAATTTAAATTAAATTGTTTTATTTATAATTTTTGTTTGTATATTTTGCACTTATTTTCACTCACTAATTTTACACTTCGCTAATTTTACACATCATAACGCGGCGCTAGCTTTGCGGCGAAGTGGTCAATAGCTTTTGACAGGTGGGGTGCTGTTTCCCTATAACTTGTTGTCCAACGGTGGTTTTCCATGACCAGTGCCTCAGATTATAATGCCGGCGTTGGTCTTGTGGCGCGCGCTCCAAGTTCTGCATCACAATGCTGTAGGTCTCTTTCAATTGTTGTTCTCGCTCACTGGGAGATTTCGTGCCCTATCCGGTGCCTAGTGTGGCCTCGTCGTAGAGTGCTCTGGATAGTCGTGGCTCCCTTCCTTGTACGAGGTAAGCCGGGCTGTACCCTGTAGTCTCTGACACACTTGTATTGATGGCAAGGGTAAGTTCCGAAAGCAGGTCGTCCCATTTCCTCTGCTGTTTGTTCGCAAACTGGGCGATCATTGTTTTGACCCTGCCGTTAGTGCGCTCCACGGCATTCTCTTGGGCTGTGTACGGCGCCGTGAATTGATGCCTGATACCGTACTCCTTCGTGAACTTTTTGAACGCCCTGATGGAGACCTGATACCCATTGTCGGTCACCAAGTCCTTAGGTACACCAAACCGAGCCAAGATACTCTCCCGAAAGGCCCGTTGCAGGCTCTCGATAGTGGCCTTTAGGAGCGGAGCCACCTCAGTCCATTTGGTGAACTTGTCGTGGAAGACTACTAGCATTGTATTTCCGTGCATTGAGCGGCGTAGTGGTCCCACAAAGTCTGCGCATAATATAGCCCACGGTTCCTCAGGGATCTGGGCTAGCATCTTCCCAGCAGGCTGTTGTTGGCTACTCTCAAACTGCTGCGTTTAACTGCCGGTAGTCGATGCGTAGCCGCCACTTCCCATCCCTTTTCCATACCAGTACGATCGGTGCACTATGCGGACTATGAGAGGGTTCTATGTAGTCTTTGGCTAGCAAGTCGTCGATTTCCACGTTGATGAGAGCTTGCTGAGCGGGATTCCGTGGGTAGTACCTCTGCTTTATAGGCCTATCGTCTCGCATCACAATCTTGTGCTACACAATGTTAGTTACACCGGGTTGAATTCCAAATTTGCTTAATTCGCTCTTTAAAAATGCGTCTATCCTCTGCTCCTGTGTGATAACCTCCTCCCAAATGGTTGTGCTAAGTTGAGCTTTGCTGGATTGCACAGCCCCGGATTGGGGTCCCAGGGTGAGTTTTTGGTCCCCGCATTTTATGGTTGTGCCTTGCATGATCATAAAGTCTAGGCCTAGCAGTAAATCATCTGATGAACCCGGCATTGCTAGAAGCTTTAGTTCAAATTTTTGCTATCCCAACTCCCACCATAAATGCCTCGGATGTGTTCTGAGTGCGGCTGTCTGCCATGCGTGCTCGGATGCGTGTAGGAGTTATCATACTGGTGGTTTCACGCAGTTGGTTGGCGAGCTGTTCACTCACAAAACTTCTTGAGGCTCCCGTGTCGATTGTGGCTGTGGCGTTGAGTGTGCCGATGGTGACTGAGGCACAGATACACTGTCCTTTGCAACGTAAAGCATTTATTCTGGTTCAAGTCGGTGGTGATTGGGCTGCGCCATGCCCCGGTCTTGGCGGCAGTCTATTTCGTTTCCCCCGTTTGATATCCAGCATTCCATTGTGCGCTCATTTCTTTTGCCGCACTCCCAGCAGAATAGGATCTGGGCGTTGCGGCCGTGTCCGCTTCGGCAAGCTGTCCGTGGTTGGTGCTTCAGTCCTATTACAATCCCCTGTACAATTTGTCGGTTTCGCTCTTCCCGTGGTGGTACACGCTCAGCACGAGACTGTTTTGATCCAGTGGGTAAGAGGCTGATCGGTCGGTATGAGGTCGATTTCGTTGCGTCTTTACCTGGCTTCGGGATGGCTATTATTTAGTAAACTTTCCATACCTTCGGGAAGTATTTTTGTCTTAGTACTGCGTTGAATATGTTCCTCACATAGCGTATTGCACAGTCTGGTAGATCTTTGAGGATTTCTCCAGTTAGTAGTTCATATCCTGGAGACTTTTTGGTTTTGATTTGTTTTTCAATTGCATCCTTTATTTCTTGTGCAGAGACTCTCCTTATTGGCACGTTTCTTTCTTCATAGGCGGTATTATGTTGATCCCGAATAGTATTACTGGTACTGGTATTCAGTATTTAGCCAGAGCTTTGGCGTTTGTTCTAGCCCAGGGGGCTGATGACTAGTTGCGTTTTTTAGTTTACCGGTAACTTTCCATAGAGAGTAATTTCTCGATAGTGTTGCAGTAAGATTTATCAACCTGTTGGACTTTTTGTGTTTGGTATTGTCATATATTTGAAGCACTTCTTTGAGTTCTTTCATCACTTTATTTAACTTTGTTTTATCCGCTGGAAATCTTGTTCTTTGTGAATGTCTTTATGAATGTATTGTTACGTCCCCATAGTCATCATACCTGGCACAGACACCCTGGCTAGCTCACCCCTTTTTTTTCTTTGGTGGGTTCCCAACCCGCTGTGCCAGATCGTGGGGCAAACAAGAAGTTCTACTCTACCGTACTCTAAACCTATTCTAACATTCATCATTCATTTTTGGTACCACTCACCTCTCCACCGGCTTCCTCCATCCTGATCAACCACTCCTCCTATATAAACACTCTGCTGGCAGTTTTAAATTACTCTACACATTCTACTTAATATTACGTGCTAAAAATAAATAAAAACTCAATTCCCTAACTCCAACAACAACAACAAAGTAACTTAATTAAATATGTATTTATATACTTACATTTAGTAATTTATATTGTATAGGTGGGACTTATCTTTCTGACTCTCGGGGTAGGATGAGTCTGGTTTTCGGCGGTTGCTCCACAATCCATCCACCTTTTAAGCTATATCACTACACCTTTTTTTTTTTTGTACAATCAAAGCCACTTTTTTTTCTTTTTTACTTCTTTTTAGTGTTAATTTTAAGCATTAACTTCACTCTCGACCATGCAAAATCTATCTTTTACTTTTCTTTTTCTTTTTTGCTCAGTTGCTCACTTTGGATGGCCAATAACTGGGCTCGCCTGAGCTAGTATGCTTACAGTTATTAAGTTTGATTGCGTTAAGTCGATTTTTCCCTTTGGTATTTGTGATCTTTATCCATATCCATATGTTTTGCGTTAAAGTCACTTCCTTAGATAAATCGCTGTCCTTGAGTATTCAAGAAATCGGTATATTGTGGCGATAGTATGCTTTTGGTTACGAACGCCTTCGCTCCAAGCCATCCTACCTCTTACTGCCCTCTACGACCTCTAACTGTACGGCATTCGCCAGCTAACGGAACCACTCATCTGGGTATCTGTATTGGTTTTCTCTCTTTTTTTTTTAAATTGGGCGCCATATTGTTGACTCCCCCCTTTTTATCTTCGATATCCACAATTAAAAATCGCGCTATCACTCAAAAACAGCTTCTCCACGTTTTTTTCTTCACCGCCCCCTTTTATACTTTCCGGGCTCCCTGTCCTTTCCGTTGTTTTAGCTTTTAACGGACTCCCTCTCCCGCTAATCTACCTGTACTCTCTCTCTCTATCGGCCCACACACCTCTCTGCCTACATCTTCACTAACATCTTACCCAGCGTATCGAGCATGCAAAAAGGTTTGTACGAGGATAGGTGATCTGGTTGTTTTCCGAGCTTAAGCAATAACACCAACCTCTCTCTTCCCTCGTTTAACCACGCATTGTACACCTGCGTGAAGGTCGCTTTGACCGTAGCTTTGCCGTCTGTGATATTCCCCATCAGTGAACATTTTTGGGAATTTCTGTGGTGTTTATTCGTTGGCCATTGTACAGAACTCGTTCCTCCTGTAGGGGAAAGAGCGCTGTAGCCACCTTGCGCATCAATTTATACACTGTTGGTTGCGGTGCTCTTAGCCCTTTAAGCTTGGCCATCACTGACTTATATGCGCTACCCCATGGATCTAGATCAGATCAAATTTGCTGTTTTTATTGGCTGCTTTCAGTGCTTTCTTACATTCTTTATGCACTTGATTCAGCGTTTCCTAAAGTGGCATTTTGCGAGCTCGTTTTGCTTTTCGGCGCGCTTGGTTACATATTTTGTTCGCATTTGTCGATTTCGTCATTCCACCAGTAGACTGGTCACAATTCTGCTTGACACTCTTGACATTGCCATATCGCAGGCCAAGCTGAGTTTGTCCGTTATGCTGACAGGCAACGTTTCTGCCATGTCGTGGGGATTTCCTCATCTTTCGAGGCGGTATTAAAGGCTTCCGCGTCAAAAACCTGCCTTTTCCCCCAATTTGTTTGGACTTTGCGAATTCGTTTTTGTTTCTGCGCAGTGATATCTATTTCAATGGCCGGAGGATCCTTGTGTGTGTGTGTGTATGCTGCTGACGTGCCACCGTGCGTTGCGAATTGTAACATTGTGGGTGAAGGTGAGGTCTCTCACAGAGCCCCTCCTGCCTATTTCGAATGTACTCTTACTACCGTAGTTTAAGAGGTCTAGCGATAATGGAGTTAGGCATTCAAGTAGAATTCTTCCTCGTTGATCTGTAAGTGTACTTCCCCATACTGCGGGCAGGCGTTCAAGTCTCCTGGTACTACGACAGTACCTTTACCTCGTGCTTCTGTCACCAAAGCCATCAGCATCCGCTCAAACTCATCTAGGGTCATACTGGGGGAGCATAGCACGAGATAATTACACATTTTTTATTTTCACCCATATGAAACCTTTTTCCCCCATTGTCATCTTCTGCTGAATTGCGCAATCGTTAAGTGCCCATATAGCAGCTTTACCGTGGGCAACCTTTACCCTGTTGTGACAATTTAAATTTCGATGTTGTTCACACACTAGTGCCAAGTCGAATTTTTGTTCGAACACTGTTTGCTTCAGGAGATCCTGGGCCGCCGCGCATCGGTTTATGTTCTGTAGCACGATTCTCGTTGTCCGCTGTCCTTTCTCGCCTTCTGATATACAGGACTTCAGGTGCCAGCTGAATGATTGCCTTCACATAGTGTGGTGGTCGTCGTAGAATTGTCGTTTCGCCAGTTAGATCGCTTGTCATCTCTGGCGGTGTCCTTGGTTGATATCTAGATATATGTGAAATGTTAATAGGAAAATCCTAACGACCAAATTTGTTGTGCCAACAGACATTTACCATATTTAATTATTAAGGCTGTATGGTAACCCAGCCAATTGTTGTGGCAAACTTTCGTTTGCCGAAATGAATCCCTGATATTTTGGAGGCGTGAACGCCGAGCAAAGAAAAGCAATGTGATTTGCTGAGGTCTCTGTCCAAAACGGAACTGTTTTATTTAATAAATCAGCGCTCCTTATATAGCAAAATATTACATCTAATTTTGTACATCTAAGCATAATTCTTATTGTTCAATACTTATCCTAATACATATTTTAAATATTAACCCATATGCTGCACTCATGCATTGGTCTGCAATTTCGTGTGGTCAGCATATTTCTTGGGTTCAATGCATTTCTGGCCTTCACACCAAATGCCCGCTGCACATAGCGTCATTTGATCCGCCGCTTTGGATTGTGCCATGTTTGCATTGTTATCATGCGTTTGTATGTGCGGTACGCTTGGACGTTAGTCAGTGTAGGCTGAAATGCATTGTAGTGTTTTGGGTACACTACAATAGAGCGCACCTCTCTTTGTTCTTACAGTATGCTGCCAGGTGCCCGATTTCGCCGCTCTTTCTACACATGTCGTTTTTATCTATGGGTTCATTACAGCGATGAGCCAAATGACCGTAGCCCCAGCATTTGAAGCAACGCTTGAGTGATACTATCTCCCGAATTCTACAATTTACCCATCCGAATTGGATATTACGAGCAGTCATTAATTTTTTTTTTTTGCATAATTTGCGGGAAGATCGATATACGCTGTCTGTGTACCGTCATAGCACATTCGCATATTGTGTATTGCCGAGACGCCGGCCGCCTGATGTAGTAGATGGGGTAGTGATCATGTCCACATCTCTACATTGTATGCTGATGGTGTGCGATTTTGCCACTACTTTGCCTGCATCTCTGAGAACTTCATCTACCGCCGCCTTATATTTTGCAGACTTATTTTAGGGAGCACTTTTAAGCTTCATTACTAGGTCTACTTTCTTGGCCTGATATATGCGTCTAACATCTCCCCCATATTATTTTCACGCACTACTGGATTTAACCATTTTAAGGATGTCGGCGTATGTCGATTCACCCGCTGCCGGAATTATGGTGGCATCAGGTATAAGTTTTATCTCGTTGGTTTTAGAGTTTGGTTGCGTTTTCCTTGGTTTTTTCCACCTTTGTCCACCGTTCCTTCTTATCTTGCGATTTTGGGGCATCGTCTCCTATTTGGGGGCATTGTGACAGCGTGACAATCTTTTTCCGGGCTGGTGCCTTGGGACAGATGACCTGCGCATGTGGAATTTCAAGCGTCGCGGTAGGATCGTTGTTTGCTCGCACCTTTTTCACAGACCCCGTTGTTGCTTCACAGTTCGTCATTATTTTACCTGTCGGACTGGAATTGGCCCTTCGTTCATAAGTTTTTATTTCTTCTTGGTTTAATTGCATACATTTATGTTGCACCAGTCATCAACAACATTTAAATCATCTTGAAGCAACTGCGTTTCATTAGGATTCATGGTAATTCAAATCATCACATTTTTACTGCTGGGCAGCGACACAAATATATTCACTTTGGCCAATGGCTCGAGTTAAAGGCTATGTGGCAGCTATACTGGTACACTATCGGCCACACTTTTTCATGCAACTGTTGAATTTCTTCTTTTGGCGCTGGTACGGCCTCCTGTGGTAGCATACGGGTTTTTGTGATCTTATTTATGAGTTGTGTGTGTATGCGGAAAATACTTGTAGTATTTTCCGTCTTCACACTTCCTCCCTACTTTGAAGGCGGAAGAGAATTGTTGTTTCGCCGCGATATACTACCACTCGGTATGGAGGTCATTCAAATCGCAGGCGGTTTCCTCTTGGCTTGGCCTGCCATCAGTGCGGTTAGTATTCCGGTTACTAGTCCCGTGGGTAGCCCATGCGCCTTGGTTCCCTCGAGTTCTGTTATGTCGCGGAAGTGGAGGTCTTCTTTGGGGAACCCATTCGATGGGGGCGGTGTTCTCGGGGAACTTTGGTTACTTTTCTGCCTTTTGCATGTAGTCTCTGTGTCGCTGCCCGAGGTTTCCGATTCGTTTTGTTGGTGGCTTTGTGTCACAGGTGGGTCACCTGGAGGTGATTCTTTCGTTGGTTTTGGGAGAATTTTACCAGTTTCTTTTCGTTTCCCGGCCCCGGCTAATTGTTTTAATAGGTGTCAAATTTCTGCCCGTTTATGTTTGGCATCCTGAGAGCTGAACCATGCAGACAAGTCGGCCGTGCCCCAAGTATTACCTGGTATGGGCTGGGTTAGAAATTTTTCCGCGTTTTGACGCAGGTAGACGCCGCAGTTAGTGTTTTAACTTGTTGAGGTGTTTTTAGTCGGTATGAGGGCACCCTGGTACCATTTATGGGCATTGATGGTGGTTCCATAAACGTAGCACGATACTCTTCATACAGGTACCCTCTCAATACTTCTACTTTATCCTTGTGCGAGCCTCGGTCCAGTGAGTCGCACCTTTCGTTCCTGTCACCAGAGCTCCGGGGAATCCGACGATGGCCAATTACCAGTGGTTGGTCTGGTTTATGGGTACCATTACCAAATCGGTATCGAAAATATTTTTCCCTTTGGTCCATCGCTCCACGCCCGCGTGTCTCTCGGTTGCTGTTCCCCGTTGTCCGGTGAGTCTGCTGTAGAAATGTGTGCTAAAGATATGCACCCTATCATGCTTCCTGCTGGGCACCAGGTTTTCCAGCGGCCACTTCAAGGAGAAGTCGATCAGGATATCATTAAGCAGTCAGTCCGTGCGTAGACGGGCAATGTCCGACCTCCTGATCGCGACGCCTCCGGTTCCTGTTGGGTAGATGGTAATGACTTCGTCGTCACACGGGGTATCGCGTTCGTCCACGTGAATGCGTGCAACTTGGTTTTTTTTTACTTCTTAAGAACTTGGTGTTTGTACTTACGTGCTGTTGTAATCAAAGAGGCTGCATAGTGGCGTGGGTGGCCTTTTATTCTTGTTCTGACGAGGCAACGGTATTCCACGAGAGCGGCTGTCTGATTTTCTTGATTTTTAGTTTTCCGCTCTTCTGGTTTTCTCACTGTTTCTTACTTGTCCTAGTGTTGGTCAGTGTTGTGATCCTCGTGGTTACCAGGCGCATACTACGCTTTTAATTCGCTGAGATGGGCTGTATTCTCACACCTATCTCCCTTCCGCTGCAGCAGTTGAAATTAAGTTTACGATCTGGTAGGGTCCCTCATATTGTGGTGCTAACATGGCGGCGGAGTGCTCAGTTGCTTTGGACAAGTGGTGTTGTTTTACTAACATCCATTGTCCAATTTACGGTTTCCACTTTCGATGCCGCAAATTGTAGTCTCTGCGCTGGTCCTGCGTGGCTCGCTCCAGATTTTATCTAACGGCATGATAGGCTTCCTGTTGCAGAACTGGACCACCATGGCTTTTATAGTACGATTTGTGCGTTCCACGGCGTTTTCCTGTGGAGTGTATAATCGTTTCTTCGGTGCATGTTTTCTGCGCTCCCGTCTTTGTTTAAGCTTGTTGGTGTAATTAACATGGGGCCGTTTCCTTTTTTATTAATTGTCAAATCTTGTGGGATATTGGGGATGATTGTGTATATTTTGTTGATAGTTCTCCGTACTAAGGTGTCCGTAGCCATTTGTTTATTCATAGTAGGTGGAGTCAGTGTATACTGATGCTGGTATGGCCTTGTGTGTTGGGTACGTGTCTTTTGGTGGTTTGCAAATAGTTTTGTGTGTGCGGAAAATATTTGCCAGTCTCTTCCGTCTTCACACTTCCTCCCTACTACCGGTAGCGGATTTGTATGGTTCCGTGATAAGGAACCCACAAAGAACTTTGTATGGGTACCGACCAAATCGTACACGTCCCTTGTTACATTTGCCTCCTTCCTCCTCGAACTTGAACACTATCCGTCTACTAATGCTAAGGGCAATCCCAGTCCCTTCGGTCCTTGGAGTTCCGATGCATTGTTAAACAAAAAGATCTCTTCGGGTTGCTGGCTTACAGCTAACCTCGTCGTCATTGTCCGATGTATCAGATTCCCTTTTTCGATGTATTCTGGTAACGGCTGGGTCCACTTGGTGGGTGACTTAAAAAATGTTACTATGCGTTGGGCCCGTTTATCTGCTCCCATTAATTGTTTCAACAAATGTATGACCTCTCTTCGTATTTACTTCACGTCCTGGGAGTTGTACCATGTCGTTACGCCTGCTGATTCCTACGAGCTGCCTTGTATTTATTCGGTGAATAATTTCCCGGCATTAAGCATTACGTATACCACAGTCGATTAGATTACGTTGTTGTGGCGTTCGTAATCGATATGAGGATATACTGTCGGCGTTAAATGAATGAATTGGCGTCTTAGTCCTATATTCCTCTTATAGGTATTCTCTTAACATATTGGCTTCGGTTTCATGTGTGCATCCGTCGAACGAATCTAGCATGAGTATGGTTGTCCCCTTATTTCCGGCCACTACAGCTCCGGGAAAACAGGCAATGGCTAGATACCAATGCTGGTGCTGGTTGGTGGGGATGAGAATGGAGTCTTTGTCGAACGGGTTCTCTCCTCTGGTCCACCCTTCTACGACCGTGTGTCTTTTGGCGGCTGCTCCCTGGTGCTGGGTTAGTTTGGTGTAGAACTGAGCGCTAAACACGTATACTCGGTGTTGTTGTCGTCTCGGTACCAGGTTCAGTTGTACCCACTTAAGGTATAAATCGACCAGAATGTCGTTCAGGAGGCAGCCTTCCCGTAAGCGACTAGCATCGCCTCTCCTGATGGTGATTCCGCCCGGTCCTGGTGGGTATACTGCGAACACTCGGTCCTGACTATTCTGGTCACTTTCGTCCTCTGAGCTGAGGGTTATAGTACGTATCTCTGGGTTCCAGATCTTTGATTCATCTCGCTTTTCGATGCCGATGAGGTTGACTTGAATCACTTCAATGGACGCCATTTTTTCGAATTTTCTTCTCTTTTCTCTAGACTTTGTACAAAATTGTGGGTACTCACTTGTTGAAAACTGTTTTTCAAAGGGGCTGGTATGCTGGCGCGGCCGTCCTTTTATACTCGTTCCCAACGGTATCGGTAATTTGGAAGAACGGTAGTCAGATCTCTTTTAATTCAGCTATTGCTGTCTGGGTTTCCCATTGTTTTCGCAATTATATTTTCACTTGATTCTGATCGGATGATGTGGGGAGACTTTCAATAGTACCAAGAGCACAGTATGGTTTTAATTCACTTATGTGTGCGGTACTTCCGTGTTTGCTTCCCATGTGGCGTAACTCCGTGATAACGTGTGAAATAAAGTTCGTGATTCGGAAAGGGCCGTCGTATCATGGTGCCAGTTTGGCAGCAAAGTGTTCGGAAGCTTTAGACAGATGGTGCTGCTTAACCAATACAAGTTGGCCAATGCTGGGTTTCCAGGCTCGGCGTCGCAGATTCTAATACCTTCTCTGATCTTGTGTTGCTCGCTCCAGATTTTGCTTCACGATGCGATACGCTTTTTCCAGTTGTTCTACTCGTTCGTTAGGAGTCTGTGCAGGTAGCACCGTGCCCAACGTTGTTTCATCGTAAAGCGCCTTTGGTAGTCGCGGTTCGCGTCCCTGTAACAGATATTCCCGACCGTACCCCGTTGTCTCCGACACATTGGTGTTAATGGCTAGCGTCAGTTTTGCCATTAACACCAATGTGCCTGATGCCATAGTAAACCGTCGGAACGCTCGACTGCAGAATTGTGACGCATTGTTCGTCGTTAGAATTTTGGGTACTCCAAAAAAAGGATGTTCCCGGAAAGCCCGTTGTAGTGTCTCGGTGGTGGCTTTTATCTGTCCATTTGGAGAATTTGTCATAAAATACAACTAGCATGGTGTTACCATGCGTAGAACGGGGCAAGGGTCCGACGAAATCGGCGCACAATATGGACCAAGGTTCTGTGGGGATGTGGCTTGCAGGTTTTTGTTGACTACTCTTGAACCGTTGGTAAGAGGTACGTAGCGGCTGGTATCGCGGAACAGTCCAGGCCATTAGTACCGATTTGCTATCCGTGCTCTGGTTTTCCTGACGCCTAAGTGCCCCGCTGTGTGTGGATCGTGGTTTTCCTGCTAGATACGTTCCTTAAGTGTTTTTGGTACCCACAGTTTCCACGGGATGCAGTATTCGTCACCGTGGTAGCTCGGAATGTGTCGGTACAATTGCCCACTTTCCGAATAGTAGTCCGCGTATTTCTCCGGGTTAGTGGTGACTTCAGCTTTTGTTTCCGTCACCAGGGGCAGTCTGGTTCGGTTTGGTCCTGGATGGTAATAGTGCAGGCGGCTTCCGTTGGTTGTCTGGACAAAGGGTCGGCTAGCGCGTTTACCTTTCCTATTCTATGTTTCACGTCAAATGTGAACCGTTACTGCGATACGACTTGCAGGACTTTTGATGGAGTTCAACCACTTCAGCGATAGGTGATCTGTAATGACCGTGAAGTGGTATCCCTCCAGATAAGGTCGGATCTTCCTGATGCCACATACGGTAGTTAGACATTTTTTCTCGATGGAAGAATAGTTTCGTTCCGTATAGTTCAAGTGGCGGCTAGCGTAGGTTATAACATGTTCCACTCCGTCGACCTCTTGGGGAGTACTGAGCCCAGTCCGTAATCGCTTGCGTCGATTTCGACTGTAAACTGCCTTGTGAAATCTGGTTAAGCAAGAACTGGTGCCTCGGTCAGTTTCTGCTTTAATTGCTCGAATACTTCCTGCTGTTCCCCAGCCCACTTAAAGTGTTTACCCTTTTTCAACAGAAGTGCCAGTGGGTGTACTATCTTGGCGAAGTGTGGCACGAAACGGCAGTCACCATGACGCTATTCCCAGGCAGCGTCGTAGTTCTCGTAGGTTTTGGGGCGGTTGGAGCTCTCGGATGGCCGCGATTTTGTCCGGGGCGGTGTGTATGCCACTGACCATGTGCCCTAAATACCTCAATTTCTGTTGGAAGAAAACGCATTTATCCTTCTTCAGTTTAGGGTTTGATTTCCACAGGCGCCGGAATACTTCGGCTACATTTTGCTTGTGTTCTTCCAGTGTTCGCCCTGTGTTGATTATATCATCCAGGTATGCAAAAGCGTGTGGTTCCATTTCGGAACTTATCACTAGGCCTAACGCCCGCTGGAAGGTGGCGGCATCACTTTCTTTTGGAAAAGTCCTCTGCACGGCAAAGTGAACGCGATATACTCCTTACTGCCTTCGTCCATTGGCAGTACCCGTTCTTCAAGTCTAGGCTGCTGATATACTTTGCCTCCCGTAAGCGGTCCAGTATGTGTTGTATACTGGGCAGTGGATATGCGTCTAGTATGGATCTAGTGTTCATCTGCCTGTAGTCAATGCACATTCTCCACCTCCTGTCTTTCTTGCGCACGAGGACAATTGGCCCGCTGTGTGGGCTATGTGACGGCTCTATGCATCCTTTATCTAACAACTCGTCCACTTGGGTGTGGATTATTTATTGTTGCACGGGATTCCTGAGATAGAAGTGTTGCTTAATAGGCCTGTCATTCGGCATCACAATTTTGTGATTCGTAATGTTGGCTACGCCGAGTTTATAATCAAACTTATTCAGCTCGGTATTCAGGAATGCCTCGATTGACTCTTTCTCCGTGAGAGCTTCCTCTCGGATGGTCGTGCACCGTGTAGAAACGCTGTTTTGCACGCGACCCCCTGGGATTCTAGTACGATTTTCTGGTCTCCGCAAATGTTTTTTCTTTTGACAAAAAATCAAGGCCGAAGAGGAGGTCATGTGGTGAATCAGGCATTGTTAACAGTTCCAGCTTGCAGGTCCTGTTTCTGAGATTGATGTCCCCCGCCAACGCTTCTGAGATGTCCCTCGTGTGTCCGTCTGCCATACGTTCTCTTAAGAATGTAGGTACCACCCTACCGGTGGTTGCGCGTAGTTTGTGGACAAGACGTTCCGCCTTGAAGCTTCGGGTATCGATGGTGGCTGTGGTGGTGTGTGTGTCAATGGATACAGTGGCACTGATGCACTGCCCATCGCAGTGCAATGCCTTACTGTTGATTAGGCCGGTTGCTTATGGGCTTTGTCGGGCCCCGTTCCTGACGGTAGCCTTGCCAGTTTCCCGCTTAGGCTCTGCAACACTCATCCGTCCTAGTTCCAGGCTTGCCACAGTCCCAACAGAATAAAACTTGTGCATTGCGGCAGTAGCGCGCGACGTGCCTATTCTGCCCGCTACGCCGACATGCAGTACACACGTCTATCATGGTGGCAGCATTGGTATCGGGCGGCGGCAAGACTTGCCGGCTTCGCATTTCTCTTGGCGTTGTGGGCTCGGTTCTGATCTGTCGAATCAGTACTCTGTATAATGTTCTTTGTTTGTCTTCTACTTACCGAACGAATGAGCAGCAGTTACCTTTTCCACAGCCATCACTTCTATGGAAAAAATAATTGTAGGGAAACAATTTGAAATTAAGTTTACTTCTTCCCCTGCCGCTCAGAACTGTGTGTAATAAAAAAATTATTATAGAAATTGATTGTTAAAGAGTTCAGCAAATCGCTGTCGGAAATTGCAGAGTTGCTATTGCTTATATTTATGATATTTAATATACTCGTATAATATAATAATATAAGTTTTTCTTGGTTTATTTTAAGTACATTTTGACCGCAATGCAATAAATGCTTTTTCACTGATAACTTCATAAAATCAACAAAAACTCTTTCTTTAGTATAGGATTACATTAATCTTCTCATAATTTTTTGATTATCTTGATTGCTGAATGCGTTTCATCTGAAAAAGCAATTATCAAAGTTGGTGAGTCTGATTTTAGGGTATTAGCTTACTTTAGTACTCGTAATTTTTGAATGAATAAATGAATCCGCGTGAGAGTTGTTCAAATATCATTCTCAAGAAAAAAATGTTTCCCGAAATTATTGAAGAAACAAAAAAACAATGTGTATAATAAACAATTGTTAATACACAATTTAATTTTTGACAAACAAAAAAAAATTTAAAAAAATAAATATATATATATATATATATATATATATTTATTTATATTTATATATATATATATATATATATATATATATATATATATATATATATATTTATATATATATATATATATATATATATATATATATATATATATATATTATTTTACTATGTAGTTTTATTTTATTATTTTATTGTATAATTTTACTATAATAAATCAAAGAAAATATATTAAATAAGAAAATAATAAAAACAATTGTTAAAATAAAAAAAAATAAAAAATTTAAAAAAAAATAAAAAAAATAAATATATATATATAAATATCTATTCGTGTAATATAATTCTTAATCTGAATTGTAATATTACCAATATATTAATCGTCAATATAAGCTGTGTTTCTTTCAACGCGAGTGTCAATAACAAGCCCACTTATGCATAAGTATTGACCGCTTAGTTAACGCAAGCTGTTTGTATTCGCCTGTTGTTTAGCGCCTCAAACAGAAATGCTGCCAAAACATTTTTGTTGTCTATTGTGAACGAGAATAACCGAAGTAGTCTCTTAGATAGTATATAAATCGTGTATTATATATTATCGTGTATTAATTAATATGTACACATTTAAAGTTAAATTACCAAAGCTTGCGCAGAATTTGCCATTTTTAATTTTTCCTGTTCCTCTTTAAGCTGTATTCCAATGGCACTGGATCGGATCCAAGTTAATGCAAAGCAACAACAAAATTTGGATCCAGCTTAATTTTCAGATCAAATTATTTGATCCGGAAGTGTTCGGAAAGTAATAATACCAAAAGTAGAACCAAAAGCCACCATGCAAGGTGAATTCACTTACATGGTGGCTGCAAGAACAAATATTTTTGAACCAACCTTCCCTCAGTAGCTGTCAAATTTGAAATTATAGAAAAATGCGATCAAAACAAATATGCAAACAATTGCAGATAGTGTTTTGATTTTATTGATTAAGATTTTTTAATTGTTATTTTTGTGAAGTTTTAACATTATGGAAAAATTATGAGTATATTTAACTATTAAATATATTTTATGTAAATTGTGTGCCACTTTAAGCAGCTCTTATGTATTCCTCCATTCCTATCAATTTCGTTTATTTTGATCGCACATTGCTTGTTTGACAATTCCGGAGGCACGAAATTCACCTTGCAGCCACCATGTAAATAAATTCGCCTTGAACCAAGGTGAAGAGCTGCTTAAAGTGGCACACAATTTACATAAAATATATTTAATAGTTAAATAGACTCACAATTTCTTCATAATGTTCAAACTTTACAAAAATAACAATTAAAAAATCTTAATCAATAAAATCAAGACTCTATTTGCAATTGTTTGCAAATTTGTTTTGATCGCATTTTTCTATAATTTCAAATTTGACAGCTACTGAGGGAAAGTTGGTTAAAAAAAAAATTGTTCTTGCAGCCACCATGTAAGTAAATTCACCTTGGCCTTGAACAGTACGGAAAGTAGTGCCTGTATTTGGCACTATTGGCAAAAGTTTAGAATCAATCAGCTGATGCCGATTATTGTTGTTTTTTGTTGTTTTCTATTTTTAGTTTAATATCTTATTTTTAATTTCATTAATTCAAAAATGTCTCAAAACTCTAAACACAGATATTTTTAATTTTTTTCATCTGCTCCTTTTTACAACTAAACAAAAGTGCAGCCAATGTAACGTGGAAACATTTGGATCGAAACCATTCCACTGAGATTGGATCCGATCCAGTACCATTGGAATATAGCTATTGCTTTACAAATGTTTATGTCAAAGCATTTTAATTGTCAATACCAGTGCTGCCAAATCCTAAACTGTTAAGCGAAGGGTGTCGTTTTATTCACTCTCGCATTGAAAGAAACACAGCTATAATTGTATCCGCTTATTAAACATGTTAAAATATAAAATTGATATATTTATACAAAATGTTACTGTATATATAATTGTATTTTACATTAAAATGAGATTAATTGAATAATAAGCTATTTTTTATTCACTTATGTTTCATTCATTTGTATTTATTTAATTTTAAGCAATGTAATTATAAATGATTTATGCAATGTAAATATAATTTAATTTAAAAGATGTTCATTAAAAATTAGCGTTTGATTAATATAAATTCTTTTAATTTTTTATTAAAGCGATATTAATGAAAAATTATTGGTACGTACATAAGTAATGAATTTACCAATTGCATTCGGACTCTTATTCAATTGATAGTTACAAGTTGTACATTTTCACACCTCTGCTTCAAGAATGGAATATGGGCACTTGTCCACTTTGGCATACTTTACAACCCAATGGCACTCCAAGTTTGCATCTTGTTACCCAGATTCCTTATTCCGGAGCATGTACACCAGACACCTCTCCTCATTCATTAACATAAAAAGGGAACAGTATACTCCAAACAGTAACTCATTCATTAATAATTAAATATTTCAGCACTCTGAAAACCCCAAATGAAGTCAACAAAATGCACCTTCGTTGAAATTAGCTTACATATTACTGTAAAGATGTGCTATCCAATAGATTTATGAACATCGATTATAGAAATTAATGGCTCTATTCCACTGGGTCTGGGCATATACTCCAGAGTAGATGTAGTTGCCAGGAGTGAGCTACACATACAGTTGACTTCGTGTGGTTCAGAACGCTTTTCCCGCTTCGTATAACAGTTTTAGTGCAGTTTTTCCATACCAAGAACTGAAGCTTAGACTTTTAAGGAGAGAACACAGAGAACCGAACGACACAGAAACGTCAAATTTTCTGACGTTGAATAAAAACTGTCTTTGTTTATCATTTGTTGCTATATGGATAGCTTTGTTTATCATTGGTTCTGAAGAAAATCAACCACACTACTACAGTTTTGCGCATGTGTAAGTGTGCGCAAAACGAGAGACGTTCAAGTGTCACGTCTCTGTGGCCTCTTCTTTTAAGGTCGTACCTATCAGTTGCGGAGCAAAGGCGGGAGGCCCGGAGCTGCGAAGGGGGACCCAGGCTGTGAGGGGGCCACGCTCACCTTAAGGATCACCATACTGTTTGCAAAAGTACGTACATTCGTATAATTAAAATTTTTATATTTTTCAAATTAGAATAATGTAAAAAAGAAGCGTTCATTATTTAAGAAATGGAAAGTTCTAAAGGGTAAGTTCTCTAAAGAAGGTAAGTTCTAAAGAATACATTTTCTAAAAAGGGAAAGTTCTAAAAAGTATATTCTTTACAAAAAGGAAAGTCCTAAAGATCCAACTAATTTTAAGTGTATAATATAAATTTAATGGTTAATCGGCTAGACCGGTTTTAATTAGTAAGGAATCTTGTATTTTACAAAAAAAAATTATTTGTAGTTGGGGTTTTTTTTTGCTTCTCATATTTTTTTTTTAAACTAGTACTTTTTAATTTTTCCCTCGTGCAACACTCACTGGGGGCCCTAGTGAGATTTTTGCGGTGGGGTCTCTGCGTTCACAGCTTCGCCACTGCTACCTACATATTTCACATTTTTTTTCTCTTGATTACACTCGTATATGAAGAAACCTGTAAAAATGGTTAGAAAAAAAATAAAATTTTGTTACTTCATAAATAGATTTCATAAAAATGTCATATATTACTATCAAAAATCAATTTAAAGCTTCTCTTCTTAAAAAGAGCTATTTTATATTTTCTGTAATCATCTGGGCAAGTTGTCAAAATGAAACTATGTTCCATTGGCATCTACTCGGGAGTGCTCCGGAGTACTTGCCGAGGCCGAATGGAATGCAGCATATATAATGGAAAGAATTTGTGGTATTTGGTTGCAGCTACGATGAGTGGAGAAATTTTTTAAGAAAATCGCTTCTCTAAATAAATATTTGCCTAACTTTTTGGTAAAACTGAAAATGCAATTGGGTATTATATAAATGGAATTTTCAATTCTAGCATTTGATTTCTCCAAGCATATAGTCCTCCACATTAGATTTCTCAATTCCGTGCTTTTATTGTGTACACTTAACTTTCAGCGCCGAGCTGTCTAAAATGATTTAAAATAATAAAATAGATTTATACAGATATTTTCACATTAATTTCATGAGGAAAATGCACTTAGCAAACTGAAACATCCATCAATAAGCACGATTATAAAAAAATTGTATAGCGAAATTACCTCTTTTCCGATCCCCAATCCCCGTACTAGACGCAATTCTTGCGTAAAGGCCCGTATATAATAACGCGAGAGCCCGAGACGAGAGCGAGGCCGACTCTCGGGCGACATCTCGTTTTGCACTGTCTCGCATTCTATTAAGGCCTGAATACAATAATGCGAGAGACCGAGACGAGAGCCAGACCGAGTCTCGGCCGAGATGCCAAAAAGAAGCTCTCGTCTCGGGCTGTCGCGTTATTGTATACGGATTTTTGCTGCAAGTGTTGAGAATAGTGTTGAGGTTGTTGCAATCAAAGGGTTTTTTGTAGGTGAATGAATGGAAAATACTAGTAGAACTGTTAGCTACGTACGTGGAGCATGCTGATAAGCATAACCATCTCATTGCTAATTTTCTAAGTGGACACATTAATATTTGACTGACTTTTTTCTGCCAGTATTATATTGATTTTTTTATGGTCTGGCCACACTATTCCCAAAAGTAAATCGGAGCAATGTGGCAATACCAATCTTAACAAGATCAAAAGCAGCTGGGTTTGGCGGCATAAAGTGATTTTGTTGAATTGGAATCAATTGAATGTAAAAGTGCTTGGACGGATCAGACAAAATTGTTTGATGGAGTTGATTTGTTGGATGAGCGAAAACCTAACATGGAGTTAGTTCGTCTACCGTGAAGGCTATGTTATATTTCTACTAACTGCAGCCACATCAACAGCGCTTTGGATGATGCAGTTGAAAAGAATTCTTTAGGATTGGTTTGCGTGAAGCCCACAGTGATAATAGCACAATTTGACTGTAGGATGCTTATGAATTCATTTCTACTTGGAAAATATGATCGAACTGTCCAACTTGAAGAACTGAGGAGAGGGGCAATACATATCTATACGAGTATATATATATATACTGCATATACATACATATACTGTTGGTAGACACTGTTAGTAGACAATTGCTGTGGATATAAGTATGTATGGCTATATTTGCTCCGTATATCATCTCTATTTTGATATCAAGAATATATTTCATTACTGTTGATTTAAATATATTTTTGTGTATTCTCTTTTTAGGGCTCCTACGAATTTTGTAATACGACTCTCACTCCTAAGATAATTATATGGTTGCTGGTTGAGCAGCTGCTGCAGTCGCAAGTTTTTTGACTCACACAGAGCGGTTCCGTTTGAAAATGCTCTTGAACAATTGAAGGGAGTCTTGCAGTGTCATTTATCGGAGTGTCATATGAAATTCAGCGAAATTACACAACTTTGTTTCAAGGCTCACAATTAAAATTGATGTTCAATAAAAAAACAAAAACGATCGCAATTGAAGGCTGATACATACAAAATTCCATCAACGAATGCTCAGCTTGCCAACTCTTGAAACACAATTATCTGTTTATACTGGAACTGTTGGAGGTGGGCTGAATCTGTGGTATAATATTGAGTGTGGCTTTAGTGAAAAATGTGATTAGCTAAAACAACCTTGCCTTAGATTGCGCTTGTATAGGATAATTTAACTCAAGAAATGCGGCAATTCAATTCGGATATTCCACCACATTCGTCAACAATGTAAAAAACTGAGCTCCGGCACACTTCCAAAAGAATCGTTTCCAAGCGTAGAAAATTCATGCTTTTGGATATGACGTAATTAGGAGTTCAAATAGTCGCTGGCGGTTCATCAACAATTCAATACAGTCGACAAGTAAGTTAATAAATGAGCTTATTTACTAAAACACCCGCCGAAGCAATATTCTTCTTGTGGCTGATTGTTTTATTGTATATTCTATGGATATTCTGATCTTTGATAAGTAAGAGCAAAACCATAACTATGAAAAATGTATTCTAGCTAAATGTTAAAATTATCAAATCCACGGTTAAATTTTAAAACACCTGTTAATTATCTTAAGAAGAATAGAATTTTCATGCAATTTTTCCACTTTCATGTGGAATGTGAAAGTGGGTTTCCTCATTCCGAATTGGTCCAAAATGGCTGGAATCCGGATTGAATCTCAACGAGCGCAATACTGGTTTGCAACTCAGTTGAAACTTAGAACACCATACAAATAAATTTAATTCATGTTAACATCTTGATATTGAAAAACAATATTTAAATGATGCAGTAGCTCGGGAATGTAGATATGTGATATTTCAAACACTCCTTTGTCTTAGTTTGGATGGAAACTAAATTCATATTTGACTGCAAATTTTTCAGGGAACCTGGTATTTTTCTATGTAGATGGAACCATTTAGGAATGATTGGATCCATTTTGAGTGTGTAGCTGTACAAAATGCCCATTAAGTCATTATATTATACGAATAAATACTTAATTTTTAGAATTCTAAGCTTATATTTTGCAAGCTACGCGTTATTTAATATATATATATATATATATATATATATATATATATATATATATATATATATATATTTATATATATATATATATATATATATATATATATATATATATATATTTTATTTTTTTTTTATTCATCAATTTTTATTGTATTCTGTCTTGGACTAAAGACATTTTACAATTATAATGGTACCTATATACAGTTATCTCTAACATACAATCTTGAAAGGTATACACCCAGTGGCGCATGCCTTATAATTAGAAACAAAAAAAAAGTATTTTTTATTATATTTTAATTTATTTATTATAGTAATCACAATAATAAATTATGATTAAGAAGAAAGAGGAGCACTTGCTGCCAGGGCTTTCGGCTCGAATAATTATTAATTTGGAGTATATAATAATATGAATATATTTAAAAATTTACAGATTAATATAAATACTCGTAGTTATATAAGATTAATTATGTTACATTCTTGGAGGTATTTCTCGACTTTCATAATATTTTCTAAGTTAACAGTTTTGAGAGACTCAATAGGATTAAAGCCACCGAATACATTTTTTCTGCTAACGCGGAGTTGGATGCAATCGTTGAAAATATGTTCAATAGATGCTGGAAGAGTGCAAAAAGGGCAAGTACTAAATCTCGTGGTGCTTTGCGCTTCAGTCTTGTGAATGCTGTGGTTGGAGTCATAAGGCTGGAGAGTCAGAGCATTTGGATGCGATTGGAGACGATTTTTATACCTTGCACTTTGAAGGTTAACTTCGTCTTTTATAAATGGCACTCTTAATTCCGTGTGAAGTTGGGCATTGGTAACGAGCCGTGGTGCATCGACAATAGTTCGAAGAGTTTTCGATTGGAAACGTTGTAGTATTTCAAAGGTTGGAAATTGAAGCAGTGCCCCACAATAGAATCCTGTAAATCCAACTTGGCTTCAGGATAATTTTATACATCACCAGCTTGTTTTCAGTGGATAGCACTGACTTACGCTTGAGCAACCAGTATAAGGAACGAAATTTTAATCCCAGAATTCTCCTTTTTGCAAGTATGTGAGGTTTCCATATTAGCCGTCAGTCCAACCATATACCTAGATACTTGGCCTGAGTCGCTTGGGGAATTGTGGAATTGTTCATCTGAAGTGCTGGAATTGTTCATCTAAGTGCTGCAATTGTTCATCTAAAGTGCTGGAATTGTTCATCTTAAGTGCTGCAATTGTTCATCTTAAGTGCTGCAATTGTTCATCTTAAGTGCTGGAATTGTTCATCTTAAGTAATGAAATTGTTCATTTTAAGTGCAATATTTGAACAACAGTTAATAAACAAACTATTTTCTGGAATACCCGCCAATGGACTGATAATCTTGCAGTTGTTTGTTTTATTGTAAATTTACGGATATGATAAATTTATAATAACCAAATGTAAAAATAATCAAATCCATTTTAATTATAAAAAAATTCCTGTTAATTTTCTAAACTAAGGAGAAGATAATTAATGTTCATAACGATGTTCCATTTTCATATGGAATATCAAGGTGGGTTTAATCGTTCATAATTGGTTGAATGCCTTTGAATTTTGTGTTCTCCTTCTGTTTTGTAACTGAAAATTTGAACCAGGGGCCGAATCGCGGCATTCATGATCGAGTGAATTCTTTCATAATATTTTAATTTATCCACAATGGGCATTGAACAGGCCTAAGTGAGTCTTAGGACAGCCATATAACCTACATGTAACCTTCATACGTTTTCAAACTAAGGGTGTCGAAATTTTGGATCATCTCATACGATAGCGAGCAACCAATCGAACGCAACCATTCGAAACGGTATCGAAATAATAACTAAGTCTTTTTTATACGTTTTTCCAAGTTTTCTCATAACGTAATGGCAAACAATGCACTTAGTAAAATAAAAACTAAAAAAGTTGGGCAATAAAAAATATTTTTATACCATAGTGAGAAAAATTAATTTTTGAACTTGTTACCGCACCACTAGAATGATGCACTGTAGTGGCCACGGCTAGCTCACAGTAATGGTCTTGGTCCTTAACCCGCCACACTGCATCGGGTGGGACAACACTACAAAAACAAAACTTCAACTCACCATTTTGCCGGGCATCCTCCTCCACGACGACAAGCGAGCCCGCCCCATATTTGCCGCCTTAGCCTAACATTTTCAACATAAATTTACACATAACTAAACATGCTACTTTACACTTAAATAAATAACATACATATACTCGTATACTTAATAACTTAAATAAATACCATATATACTTATCTTTATCCTTATCTCTAGGGGGCGGGCGGCAGCCTCCTTTTTCCTCCGATTCTCGAATCGGAAACAAGCAGTTATCACTCTATTCAGCACAATCACAACATTTTAATGCGGAAGAAGTATTTGAATTCAAATATTTTATTTTTTGGAACCGTTCACACTTTTACTGTATCAGCACAAATAACAAGAACAACCGACGAGATGAGAGACTATCCACACTAAATCAGAAACGAATGCAAATAATTTTATTTTTCTCTCTCAAATGAGCCTCCACAGTAAAACACAAATTTTGAACGCGCGCGGCAACAAAAATTAATTCGAAACAACTTTCTTCCTAAACACTTAAAACTGCCTTAAATGTTTTTTTTTCCTTTCCTCTTGAAACCGTATTTTTTCCATTTCCTCGACCTCTTCCGCTATTCCATCATTGACCGCTCCAGCTGTCGAGTCGGTCAGTTACCTTTCTTTGGAATTTTTACTATTCTGAGACAGCGCCATCTCTACCTCAGAATCGTCTGGTAGGTTTTAGCCTGGCCGCATTCACTAGAAAAGCGGACAAGTGGAAGGAAGAAAAGAAGGAGAGAAGCAAAACAAACATACAGACGGTAGACACCAAAAACAACGATCGCAACAAACTACAGGAAATGAAGAGAATAAGGAATTGTGTAAATTCTTTAGGGTAAATTTAAATAAAATTTATTTAATTCAAAACAGTGAATGGTTAACATATGCTCGTTTATAGTTGGCGCCTGTAGTCCGAAGTGCGTTCCATCTGCACATACAATTACTCCAAAATTAAGCAAATTATTATTTTATAAAACTAAAATTTTAAAAACTCACCATTGTATTTATTCATAAATGATTCCTTACAATATGTGGAGTTGTCGGGCAAAAATCTAATTAGCTTGGAGCAAAGTGTGTGTTTTGTATGTAAATTGAAGCATTTAGGAATGATTGAATCCAATTGTAGTATGTTACTGTATAAACATATCCACTAAGTTTCTTATATGCGGAAAGGATTTTACTATTATGTAATTAATTTTAAGAATATATATTATATATTTGTAAGCTAGTCGTAATATCATTATTGGAAAAACTTTTATAGAAAATTGATTTCGATTTAAAATAAATTATTTGCCGCCGTGCAATTTATTAAAATTGTTACTATTCTTATACTTCTGAATTGATAAATGAATTGGTACTCCTACCACCCCCTCGATTATATATTATGAAATTTATAAACGTAAAGTTTAAATTGTTTATCAACACGTCCCTTCCTTTCAGTTCTATTCTATACTAGCGATATAATCATATGCTGAAGATGTACATAAATGAAGTTGTGACAGTAAAGTATTATTTTCGTTTGTTCAGTGAAAAATGATTTTCTATAATTTCTCTGACTTAAAAATATATTTTTTGTTCCAATTAGAAATTTCTGAGGATTTTTAATGACAATGCACGGTAATTCACGACTGTCAAAAATGTGATTAAGGTTTACTACCTCTGTTGGTAGAAGCAAAATTTTGGTTGTTTGCATTGACGTCTGGCCACTCATGTTCATATTCGCCTTCAGCTTGTCAGCTCTGATAATGTGCGTCGGTACACCTGAATTGTTCTGTGTTATGAATTTCGTCCACACTTATTTTTGAATTTGATGCTTGCATTTGTCCTGAATTAATCCTCATAGGAGTTGGCTTGGATTGCTTTAAATATTGGCTTGGTTTTGGTTTTCAAATCTTTCTTTGCTTTCCGAAGGGTACGCTGTATGTATGTGTTGTGTATTTGTCCCACTGTTCGCGTGATGCTCGCTGACCGCTGCAGACATATGTCAACTGCGGGACAACCAAAATGGCCATTGCGTTTTGACAGCTGCAGCACGTGTTTTACATACATATGTACATACATGAACTGAAATTTGTTGTTTAGTTATATTTTTTAAATAGAGTTTTGAATTATATTATTTTATTAATCAAATCTGGAAGATTTGAAAGTATGTATCGATGGAGCTGGTGACTATGAGTGGTCAGTAGTTGTGCAGGTTTATTAAAACTTTCCATGTGGATGGGTAATTGGCCTGTTCCAACAGGAAATATCGGTAGGTAATGATTTTTATTTTCACACGTATTGAAATGTGGTCAATCGCGGATATTGTTTTTTAGTGCTATAATTTAAGCCAAAACTGGTTATTTTTCTGATTTATTGGGGTTCCTAATAGAATCTTATAGATACTTTCATCCCAACTATGTGGAAAGTTGCATCTTCTAAAAAAGAGAATTTACATTCTTTATATGGACCTCCAAGCTATGCTTTCGGCCGCCGTTTTGGGTACATTTTTGGGATTTTGATCGCTCCAAAGTTAAAACACTAGTAGTATAGAATATTTTCATATTTAATTTAAAATAAACTTGTTTACTCAGTTAAAGTTTTCATGGGTGGTCCTACAGTATTCGACCTTCCTTTCCATATCAGTCCATACTCTGGTCATTTCCTCTTTTGATCTTTAAGAAAACTTTCGTACCTCGATTAAATCTGAAATTTTAACATATTTCTCAATATCTATTACAAATTGTTTTCACACACTGGCAGAAATTATATAAGTTATATAAGACAATAATAATCAATAATTAAGATTATTTCTCAGTGAATTTATTGACAAGACTAGTTGCACACAGTAGTTTCAATTGTATATGTGTGGTTATGCCACCGTAATAATTTTCCGAAGGAGAATTATAAAAACAATTCTTATAGCTATTTCAGTCACGCCCACTTGTCCTTAAAAGAGATCTTTCAATGAAAGGCAATTGTTTCCCAAGCATTTTTTATTATGTCGCAGAAATCAACAGCACACCAACTATGGACCCTAACAGGAATCGAACCTGTGCCTTCAGTTGTTGTAATCTGCCCATCCAGCTAACTACGCTAACTGCAGGTGGTGAACTGGCTGATCAAATTCTGTCCATGTACTGCCTCATTCCACCACATTAAGCAACTCGGTCTCATTATTACCCCGCATTTGTTCCGTTAAGTCTCTCTATTTTATTAAATTTCAGTGGTGTATTACAAATAATAAATAATAATATATGAGCAGCTACAATGAATCCATTTTGGAAGACATCCCGCGACGCGGTATCTGTATAATATCCCTTTTTTAATTCAAAGAGTCTCGAAGATCGTGCTCATAAGCAGAAACAGGTCAATAGAAACTACTTAATTGAACAAATCAAGATTTGCCGGTAGTATATTAACTTTTTTTGGTCTGGCTACATTTTGTCCAACATAAAATCGGTGGGATGTGGCAACACCAAACTTCCAAAGATCAAAGGCAGCTGAGTTTGCCGGCGCATAAAATAATTTAATTGAATTGGGATAAGTTGAATTTTTGGAGACTTCCAATATATTGGTTAAGAAAAGGAAGTGTTTGTCGGGTTAACCATGTAAATGAGAGACATCTTAACATGGAGTTAGTTTGCCTACCCCGGAGGTAATATTACATATCTGCTTATGACGGCCCCACCAACAAAATGGTGCCTGAGGGTAAGAAGGTTTGCGGCTGTGCTGGTCCCCACAGCGCTATATTCCTTTTTACTTTGATAATATTATTCAAAGGTGTAACTAGAATGGACAGCGTGGCAATGTGAATCTATTGCGGGTAGCAAATACCTGTGGGTATAATATGTATGTCTATATAATCTTTATTTTTGTGTCAAGAATATATTTCACTTTTGTTGATCTAAATATTATGAAATATTTTTTACCTTTTAGGATTCCTACGAAGTTTTTTTGGCGAACTCACTTCTAAGATGATTATGTGTGAGCTGGTAAGCATCTGCGGCAGTCGGAGGTTATTTGATGCAAACATATAGGAATGATGCACACATATAGGACATACACACGAGGGAGATGTTGCAGATAGTTTATCACCATTCATCAAAACGTATTCTCGCAAATTCCATCATACTTTAATATCAAAATTTGTGGAGCATCGAAGCTGGATGATGGACACGAAATTGAATGAAATTGCATATTTATATTTGAGGCCAACAGAGCTGAAATCGTGCATTTCATTAACAAAGGCTAAGACAAACGTCATCATGAATAATTACAATGAAATCCAAGCCTTAATAGACAAGGAGCGAGGTGCGGAATCAAATGTTTCAAACATAATTATGTGCTCAAAAACACAGTTGTATCTGTCGTTAAAGAAGCGATGTGGGCTGAAACTATTATATATGGATTGTGTGCTTCACTGAAGAACACAATTAGCTAAAATTTGTTGTGCAACCTTGCTTTAGGTTACTCCTGTGTTGGAGAATCTAGCCAAAAAAATGCAGCAATTCAATTGATGGATTTCAACACAAACGGTAATGAAAAAACACAAACAGACGTCCAAAATACGTTTTCCTTTCAGCTGAGTTAATTCATTCATTTATCTTTCAGGTCGCGGTGTACAACACCCTTAAATAAATCTAATCTAATCTAAGACTTAGATTTGAAGTACACGGGAGTCCAAATAAAACGAAAT
Source organism: Clusia tigrina (assembly GCA_920105625.2). Lineage (NCBI taxonomy): Eukaryota > Metazoa > Arthropoda > Insecta > Diptera > Clusiidae > Clusia > Clusia tigrina. Next base: position 146,690,889 of record OV050033.1, read on the forward strand.
TTGGTTACAGGAAAATTTACAGCAAAGTTGCCAAGTAAGTTCACGAATACGTATTTACTAAAATAGCAACCGAAGGATCGGCTTTTCATAGTTTTATGGTAAATTTACGGATGTAATGATACACCGATGTCTATGATCAAAACCCTTAACTATGTAAAATTTATAACTGCCAATGTAAAAATGATTATCAGTTCATTTTAGTATCAAATTAACTCTGTTTGTTTTCTAAAATAAGGTGAATATTATATACTTCATTTCATTTTCATATGATTACTCAATGTGGATTCAATCATTCCAAATCTGTTCGAATAGGGAGTCAAGGAGGATTGGAGTTTTTAATCGCAAATGGCCGCTGAATACTGTTTTGCAACTAAGTTGAAAATTGCGACCAGTCTAGAAATATCACACAATTAAAGTCACTTCACCTTTGAATATAAACAATTTGAAATTAAAAAGAAAAAACCTTTTAACAAATAACTCACGAGTGTCCTGGATATCTCATATTTTAAATACACCACAATTTTTACCTGTCCTTTTTCTTATTTTAGATTAAAACTATATTTCATTAGAAACTTTTTATATAAACGCATTCATCGCAATGTAGAATGAACCATTCCGGAATGATTGAATCCAGAATGGAGTGTATTGCTGCATATTATTATACCAATTATTTATTAAGTATTTAATATTATTCAGTTTTTATAAGTCCATTAATATGTTTAACTTTGTAAACTACTCGAAATTTGATATTTGAACAACTCTTACTGAACTTTTAGTCTTATTTAAACTAAATTATTTCCCACTCTGCAATTAATTGAAATTGTTTATATTCTTAATTTATGAGGTTTTCTTTTTCTTTTGTGACAATTGTTGAAACAATGTTACCATAGAATTCAGGAATGAGATTTGAGGCGATGTTAAGAAATTCTATTGGTGTTTGTGGCATTTTGTCGTTATAAAGTGGTGTTGACTTTTATCAATGTTGCTATGAATTCCGTGTCAGAATCCAAAGATTGCCCCTCCGAAATGGGTAATGATTACTCCAACTCCTCAGACAGGCAAGCCTTTGTAGATCTAACTATATTGATTCATCGACACTATGTGGAGCAATCTGATCAATGTTATATTTACAGTAAACTTTCAATCGTTTTTCTTCAATTTCCCCAGAAAATAGCAGCTGCTATTTGAAGGTGTTCCTAAGTGAATCCTAAGTTCCTAAGAATCGTGTATTATATTTTGAAACGTTGAACCTAATACTTTCAAAGGAGTCCCACTAAAATTCCAAAGTGCCTTCTGCTTTTACAAATGTGTTTTTATACATACATTTATGGGGTTGAATCATACATTTATATGATTTTAAAAACTGAGTTTTATCGTCTATAATACCCGTGACATTCATGTAGTAGCAATACTATAGTAAAGTTATAATAATATTCTGTTTTCCAGGTACGGTGACAGACATAACGTAGTATTTTATTCCCGGTATTTTAAATGTTTTTATTTTGACACTTTTTAAAAGTAAAAAAGTACATTTTGGATCTTTGAATACATTCTATCCATATCAATATATACCATATTACCTAAAATAAAGTTTTATTCCATAAGCTCTTGTGCGTTATTTGAATTGTAGCGGCCAAGAAACTCTTGTATTCTAGAAATATATTTGCCATTTAGAGGGTAAACCACCACTTGGACCAGTCCTCTTTTTCTCTTCTTTATAAAACCCTTGTGTAACATGATATATATTTCCAAAACTTTTAATAAATTGATTCAAATTTTGTTAAGTTGACGAAGTTCTGAAAATTTAAAAATTTTACATGAGGCGATACTAGATCAATTGCCAACAACGGACAATCCGCACGCTCTATCAAGTTTATAGACTAACTTAACCGCTCGCAGACACTCTACTAACTTATATAAGTGTGATCCGATAAAGGCAATTATATTTCAAACAATAGGTTTATATATTAAATTATAAAATGAAAAGATTATAAGAAAGTATCAAAAGCTAATTGCTTCCGTTATTTTGTGTTAACGACCGGCAACAACTTCGTATGCGATGTTTTCGACTGTAAAAAATAGAAGAAAGAACTTATTAGCGGGCGCAACGACTACAACTTCACGTGACGACTTACTGTTTGCGACTGCTTCTCTCTCTCATCTTACATACATATATTTATGTTATTAATCGCTTTTTCTTTTCTGTTAGCCAGTTTTATATTCTATGAATACATTCACTTTCACAATTTTGTACACTTGAATTTCCCTTCACTGTGACAATAACAATTAAGGTATTCACAGTTTGTGGGAAAATTTACAAGTGGCAACTTTTTCTAAAAAAAAAAAACGGTTAAATTGTGAGCGCCGCATTGTGTATTTTGCAAAGAATTGTGGGAAAAATTTCGAATTGCTGCTGCTCGTGCTGCTCGCTCCACTTTTTGGTGCCTTACGCACACGCTTGGGCTTTATCTGAAAGAAATGTTTTGCACTTTTTTATTATCTAATTTGCTTTAATAAATTATTACAAATTTACTTACACTTTCGCTTTGTTCTCCAAATTCCATTTTTGTAACACAAACCAAAACAGTTGATCAGAGATACCAGTTTACAGTAGCGATGGGACATCGACACAAAAGCATCGATGTTTCGATACTATCGAACATCGATGGCCATTACAGCAATCAATGAACTTGCTCAACAGTGCGGCAAATTTTGTAGCTGGTGTTATCGGTGTCTTTCATACAAAGCAAAGACAACAGAGATGCCACATCATTAAATTCGGGATAATTCACAGGTGGGACAATTAACATGCTCGATAACATTCAACTGTGAGCACCCTAAATATGTTCAAAATCTGATATTACTATTTTAAATACTTAATATATAAATCCGTGATAGTAGTGCCATTTGGTTTGGAAACTACAAAAGCTGTGTTTGCTGCTTTGGATCAATCTGTATAAATATCTATCCAAAGTTTGTATTTATGTATTTTGTGTATTAAATTTGTATTGTGTATGTATTCCGTTCGGTGAAGTTTGACGGTCGTTCGGTTTCGATCAAGTTTGCCGATCGTTCGGTTTCGATCAAGTTTGACGATCGTTCGGTTTCGTCAGTTTTAATCGACGTGTTAACTTTACAATAATTTTTGCATGAGCCTGTATCGATTAATAACTTAAATTTTGCTGCTGTTTAAGAAAAAGAATACAAATTTTATTTTGTGAACTCCAAAGAACTGGAAAAACGAAAAATTCAACTCGACTGGTTTCTTCGGCGTCCAAATTGGAAAGAAGTTTTTAACTTTTGTTGCCGTGCAAGTTCTCTCGGGAGGAGATTCGGCTAATAAGCAGTGTTGCTCTCTATCTGTGCTTTCAATATATTCCGATCAGTGTATACTTTAGTAGTACGAATGGAAACAGACTACATGTTCAACAGCGGCAGCTGTAACGCTGTCCTACTACAATAAAGGAAGATATTGGAAGATGATGGATTTGGCGTCACAGACCGGGGCGGCAGAATGGTCTAAAGAAGGGATTTAGCCACACTGTATTCATTCTTTGTACTTTATTTTGTACCTGATTTATATTTGAACCTTCCAGATCTCTTTGTCTTTTAAGATCGTTTTTGTAGTGTATTACACCGGAGATTAATGAAACGCGTTCTTGCTAAGATTGAGTTCATTTTATGACTGCTTTAATATCTTCAATTGCTTATGGCTATTCTCTTACATTTCTTAATACTAGTATAGGGTTACCATGTTAATGGTTTAAGTAAACATGCCATATTGGCTAAATACCTAACAGGTAGGTACCAAGATATAGTTCTTCGCGAACAAGTCGACAGCTCGCGTCCACCGGCATACTCCGGCATGCTGCTGTAGAGGGGGGGGGGCCTCTGCAACCGCTGCGTGAAGAAATGTGTACTAAATTCGTGTACCTGAGTCCGCAGTGGTTCTGGAACCGTACGGTCCAGCGTCCACTACATATAAAAATCAATGAGGATGTCATTTTAATAATTGTCCAATGGCAATCGTGCATAATCGTCAACTCGGACTGTTAGTGTGCCTTTCCCATATGGGTACACACACACACCAGTTCATCGTCGTCGCTCTCTGGCTCGCTAGAGAGAACTCTGTCGCTTCTTTTCCCCACTTCTTTGGTGGCGTGGCGTGCTCATTTATGCTGATTGACTTGGTGCTCATCGGACCCTATTCGGCCCGTTGACACCGATTCCACTCTTAGGCGTTTACTTGGTCACAACCTCTCTGTGAAATCCTTTCCTAGTGGCAGCATGCGTGGTTGCGCTGCTGTCAGCTCGTGAACACGTTTCCTACAGCGATCAACACTGCTTTAATTTTCGTTCCATTTTCTTCAAAGTTTTAGACTCGAATGATTTATAATCGCATCATTACAGAAGTTGGTTTCCGAATATTTACCGTGGAAAGCGGTACTTTACCGTTAGTCCTTAGGTAGAGAAATTTTTGGTACGGTAACCACCCAGTAGGCAATTTTCTTTTGGAATACAATTTTTTTTTAAAGAGTTTAGAAGAGTACATTTTCTGGTCGTTTGCAAGGGCAGGATCGGTTGATATTGGTTGTCGGTGTATTTCTAGTTGGTGAGTCTTGCTGTTCCTGGTGGGATATGTCCCCTCTGCAAAATTGTTTCGCCTGGCTGACATGAATATTCTGTACTTTCCCCCCATTCTCTTTTTGTACTTGTAGAATGACGGGTGATTTGTAGCGGATGATGCGGTACTTTGGAGGAAGTTTCGCTTGAATTTATCGATAGCCTGTGATAATTGATGTTATTTTAGCAGTACCAACTATCCAATCGATGGATGCCAATGATACACACATTCCTGCTTTCTCTATTTTCTTCAGTACAGAATCGACATGCTGAAAGTGGGAGTATTCGTCAGGAGAAAATATAATAATATCATCAACATGCACATTTTTGCCAATGCTTTCTCGCAAAATGGTCATCGATTGTCCTATGAAATATGCTTGGAGCGTTCTTCAACCCAAAGGGTAACGACAAAATTCATCCCTTCCGTTGTTAACGCCGAAAGCTGTTTTATGTCTATTTTGCAGAAAGACAAATTTCGTGGAAACCCGATTTAAGATCCAGAGTGTTTGTGGACATTTTTCAAAATTTTTTTAAATTATTTCAAATCATAGGGACTGGATTCTGATTTGGTTGGGGATTGGGATTAGGGAACGCCCCCATTGCAATATAATAAGCTTCTGAGCCTCCATTATAATTGATGACAAATTTTGGGGCCTCCTTCCAGGCGAGGTACTCTACAATACTTCCCTTAAACTCAGGCAAAGACTTAATAAGGTTAAGATCAGTATGAGTGTTTGGAATTCCTAGAAACGGGTGGATGTATTTCGAGTCTGGGAGGGCTTATACTCTGAAGAGCGTGGGTCAACCCTTCAATCTGTACTCTAAATTCATCTTTAGCTGATTCAACAGCGGATTCTACTAAGCTCAGCACGGAATTTCGGGGAACCGTACTCCGAATAGATACACTTTGCACTTTCTTGTAATGTTAGTAAATCCATGTATGGACTTTACCGTAAATTTCTTGTCGACAGGCCTGACCTTACCCCTTTTAAAAGTGTTTTAGAGATCCTGGGCAAGAGAGGAGAAAAAATTCACCTCTTCTATTTCGGGGTCCTCAACTGATAATTTAGTTAGCTCTTCATATGCCAATTCAGAGTTCGAGTCAAGCTCATGATCCTCAAATGGTTTACTCTCTGAAACTTTGATCCCGTGTGGCGATCCGAAGACTCGTGGCGTTTCTGAAATTTTGGACTTCGGGAATTCATAAAATTTGTAGGATGCCTCGAAACGAGACGAAGTGGGGTCAATGTCCATTGGCTCTGGACGGGTCATCGCCTCTCGATTGAGGCCGAAATTCCCTTGGCGGTAACTTCCATTGTCATTTCCCGGCGAAACTGACTACTTCCGTTGGGTTTGGTTGGGTTGGGTTGACTCTATTGTCTAACATAATTTAGATTCTTATAATTACCAGACATGTCTGTTGTTGTTTCGCTAACTACTGTTTGGGTTTCTGGTGGCATCGACCTCCCTAATTGCAAAACTAGCAGCGAACATATAGCGCTCATGATTCGTATCTACCTCTTGTGCAAGTGCCAGCGCGGTTGGTAAGTCATTCGGTTGTGATGCAAAAATAATGTCACATAATGGCTTCTTGAGCCCAGAAATAAAAACTTTATGAGCATCACTCCTGTCTTTTTCGTAAATTGCATCTGGAATGCTTGACTCATAGGACATTTTTGTTTTGTTTGTAAGTGAAGATACCTTTCTCTCCACTTCGTCATACAATTCCGGTACGCTGCAGGAACCCTGTGTCAGCGTCGATAGCTCTGGCTCTGCTAAATAGATGGGCCGTTTATCTGATTACGTGAAGTCTAGCCGGGCTATGATAGCTTCAAACTTTAGCACGGTGCTAAAGGAGGAAAGAAGCGCGTCAGCGGATTTTATTCCTTATTATTGTTACCGCCTGATAATGCTTTGAGCTGCCAGCATGGACTTTGAATATTTCATAAACCTTATGAGCGGCTTCCCGTCACGACACGTACGACACACTTGCTGACCCGCAAATTCTGGTAAGGACTTTATTACATCAAGGGATTATTCACATATCCTGCCCGGGACAATCCTAACCTTCTCATACCTGGCCACTACTGGCTTCCCAGACAGACTAACAGTCTGATTTTGTAATCCAATTAGTTTTATTTTCAAATTCCGCTCTCTGCATTGTAAGAGCAGACGCTGCAGTGTTTACCATCTGCATAAGCTGTGATACTTTCATGTTTGTTTTGTTTTGTTCTGATGGCTGTTCAGATAAACCGAGATCCTCAACGTCTTCAATTCGGCGTCGTCGTCCATACACTGTTGGAGCATGTGGTGTAGCTCCCTTTCAGCACCGACGAAATTCGCACCATTTTCCGAATGAACATAATAGCATCGGCGATTAACAAAAAGTCTAAGGGCATCAATGAATGCTGTAGAGGACAAAGAGCTAGCCGCTTCCAAGTGCTTAGTACCTGTGCTCATGCAAATAAAGGGGCAAATGTATCTTTTTGTAGGTTTGGCTCCTCTTCCTGGTGAAAATTTGAAAGCGTATGGTCCGGCAAAATCCACAGCGCTTTGAAGAAAACAGCGAGTGTAAATCAGTTGATTTGGCGGCAAATCATCCATTGATTGCTGGAGGGGCTGGTGGTGTGGACGCTGGCATTTCACACAGCTGCGATATAATTTTCGGACCAAATTGCGAGACCTGATTATCCAGAATCGACGCTGCAGTACCACCTGCATGATTCCGGGACCGGCATGAAGTGTCAGTTTGTGAATATCGAGTATCAAAAGCTTAGCGAGTATCGAATTTCTCGGCAGGATGATGGGATGCTTATCGTCGATGGACACGTCGACCGCCAACACTCAGTAACCCCTCTTGGTCCGGAAAAAGTTGTAAACGAAGTAAATTGCTCCGCAAGACTCATTTAATCTGCAAGATTTCGTTAGGAAATGTATGAAGCAGTTTATACTTGACTAAGACGATTTCAGCATTTTTACTTTCAGAAGTGATACGTCCGATCCTCACTGTTTTATTTGTTTATTCAACGCCTTATTTTATTTGTTTCGTCTTGGCATATTACTTTTATTAATTATCTTGTTTTAGGTCGCCAAAATATCGACCCTCTCTCTTAGCTGTCAGAATTTAAAGTGCTGCCAGATTGCACTGAATACTTAAATATACGACAAATAACTGTGTTCATGCACAGTAGAATTTTGTATATTAAATTTAAATTAATTCACTTTGCAATTTATTCTAGTAAATTACAATAAAAATACAAACATAATTTATTATGTTTGTATTTTTATTTATTTATTTATTTTGAGAAAAAAGACAGTTTTTGAAAATAAGACTTTCACTGTTTGAAACAATTACTTCTTTCTTTCTTTTCATTTTATTAAAACTTCACTCATATTCAGGTTTTGACATTTCTTCTGACTCGATCCAACACTCTCTAGTCCGTCTGTTCTTCTTTCTTTCTTTGTTGACAGCAGGAGAAGTTGCGAATATGTGTGCGGTTTACACGATTGCAACTGCGACACACTAGACGCATCTCTTTTGACAATTAGGGTTGTGTTGGTAGAAAAGCGGTGATAATAGAATCCTTAACAAGTAAGGCATATTTAGTTTTGTCAAATTAGGTTTAGTCCCACGATGTGTTCAGCTTCGCAGTCAAAAAGGCAAGAACTTCTAAAGCCGAGAGTGTAGTCTCTCACTCACTGCCTACAGCTCAATGTACATCACATAAGTGATATATAATATTTCATGTTTTCTTCTCTCTTCGAAAAAAAAAACAAAAACAAACGAAGGAGAGTGTTCACTTTTTTTCTGAGATTGTTGAATGTTGGACTTTTTGATTAATTAGAAACACACAGTTTTAGCAAAGAAGACAAAGAAAAGACATTCAATTCCCTCCAAATTTGTTTACCGTTCCGACCATTTTTGTGCTCACACGTATAGTGTATGTGAATTTCTTGTGTTTGTTGTAACGTATACCACATGCGGGTTGCCATGTTTGTGTAGTGTAGTGGTGAATAACAAACAGCAGTTTTTGTTTACAATTTTTTGCTGGTCTAAAATCAAGAAAATATTTCATTGAATATATTATTTCGTATTGTAGAAAATATTATTAGTACTGTGACAAATAGTGGATGGTGTCAAATGAAACGCTGCATTATATTATTTCGAAGCATTGCGGACTCTGCACTGAGAAAATATGCAAAAAATGTAAAATCCAGTACATTAAAAAAGTGTATTTAATAAATACTTGAATTTTAATTATTCTTAATTTTTGCAAACTGTTTGCTAATTTGATGGCAGTTATGAAAGATGACGCTGGAAAAAAGCATGAGATGTATTCAGCCTATATAGAAAAGCGAAAACTATTTGATATTGTTGTGAAGAGCCAAGTAGCTTGGTGATTCCATCTTTTTTTTTTAAATTTATTATTTACACAGAAGTAAAATACGCTTAATTTATTGAAAGCACACTATATTAAAATACGCTTAATTTATTGAAAGCACACTATATTTTTTAAGTTATAGAATCGGTTTCGATATATAATTAATTACATTAATTTTATATTTTAACAACTGTACGTCTAGTGGGTATTCGTCAAACCTCCTTGGTTGCTGCGAGTTAAAGATCAACTGCCTCGTCACGCAGTATTGCCGACCGACTCTCCTCCTCTGCCTGAGTCGGCACTTTCGCATGGCAAAAAGAAAGATGGCTGCGGCCTGCCGCACGACTTTGGCGGGACCCAATGAGGGGAAATTCCCCTTAAATTCGCCTTAAATTTTGACTGTACACCATTTGCAGATCCAGTCATTACAGCACAATTATCCGTGGTTATACCAACCATGTTATCTATCGGAATGTTATTGTCATTAAGCATTTTAATTGTTGCATCAAATATGCCATTTGCGGTACAATCGTTTATTTCCACCAGCCCCAAAAAACGGTCGCGACATTTGCCATCAAAAACCCTTATGATTATAGCCAAGTTTTTGGAGACACTACAGTCAGTGCTCTCATCAAGCACAATAGAGTAGTAGTTCTTCTTACAAAACTCTGTTATATTATTAATATTAAGGGGGCCAGTCAAATTAGTTATAATTTTTTGTGCCTTTTGCCTATTTATTAAAATTTTTTTTGGCGATTTGAGAGTCGGTAACCCCTTCTTTAATTACGTTATTGAGATGATCAAGAGCTGAAAACGAAAGATTGTGTTCTGCAACAAACATACTTAGCATAATTTCCAGTTTTCTTGCTGATTCTGCTATTGGACACGCTGTATTTTGCAAAAAATTATTTATCATTGGAGTACTTTTTGCTGCATTAGTTTTTCTGATACGGCCATCACATGACGCATGCCTTTTTATATGCACAATACCTCCAACTATGCTCATGTTACATATATTGCATCTTTTATGATAACCATCCTTAACCAGCCACGGAAATAATTTAGTCCACTCATCTCTAAAAGGCACAACATATGGTTTTTTCCCTGCTTGCTTGAGCTAAATAAAATACAAAATTTTTTTAGTTAGATTCATTTAAAACACTTAAATAAACATACCCTGCTACGTCAGATTCCATTTTTTAAATCGTTGTTTGTTTTTTTTAATTAAATTATGAAAATTTTTGAACCACCAATTTTTCAATGAACGTGCTTTTATCTTTTGTTAGGATTGTTGTAATAAAAAAAACTATAAAAACAAAGTGAAGTTAGCTGTAGTTGCTTGCAAATAAACAGCTGAATGCAAAAATCAAAGAAATGATAGCAAAGAAGAGTTGCCACCGTAAATCAATAAAAAAAATAAACTAGGGAAGTTTCATACAAAAAAAAAAAAATTGAGAAAATTCGTAAATTGTACCAAATGCGTGATTGGTGTACCATTGTACTTTTGATTTTGTAATTGTACCAAAAAAAGTACAATTGTACCAACTTTTGCAACCCTGAGGGGAATTCTCTCCGCACTGAGTCCCGCTCAGAGTCGCATGGTGACTGTGAGCAGGCAGCAGCCATTGTCAGGAGGGCTCCGGCGCGAACAGATATAAATAACTATTTAAATAAATAAATAAATAATAAATAAGTTTTTTAAAAGTAAATAATTTTATTATTAATTTTGCACTTTCCACACCACCCAGGGGGTATGCAGTGGTGCGTTACCGAGTAAGTTTTTCATTTCGATGCTCGGTTCCCCTGTCGGCCTATTTCACCCATTACAATATATTAAATTACTATTAAAATAAAAATAATAAAAACCAATTTGTATAAGTAGATTATATAAATTTAATTAAAGATTAAAACTATATAATAATAATAAAATGTAACTCTTATAAATAATAGGCTTAATTCCAAATAAAACACTTTCTATTTTATTATTATTAGTTTAATAATAAATAGTTTGATTATTATTTTCCCTTAGCAGCGGCTTGTCGGATACACAGTTGAATAAGAAGTGACAAAGAAAGGAAACAAGAAAAGGGCGACACATTTAAAATGGCATTTACCGCGCTATGCATATAATAGTGTTGTCCCTTTCTATACTATTTGTAGTGTATTTGTAGCCAAGTTAAACGGAAGTGTTCTTTATTCTCCAATTCATTTATATGTTTACCTTCGCTTGTCAACACTTGACAGTTGATTATAGGTACCTTTACACTATACAATATTAATACTTAACTATAGGTACCTTTACACTATACAATATACTTAAATTGTAATACTCAACAACCCCCTTTCTCCAAAGAGTTCTGTTCACAATCATTTCAATAAATCACAAATGCATTACTATTCTTAAAATCGTATAAACAAAGACTTTTAGTAAACATTCTTTATCAAAAGTGTTCTTTATCTTTTCCTTAGCTTTGATTGAGGCAGTTCTGTATCTTTGCCCTAGCTTTGATTGAGGCAGTTCTCTGTTGTGGTCTACTCTTACACATATTTTCATCACTTTCATTGACCATCACTGATTCGATCTGCTTTTGAATGTCTTTACCAGAATCCTTGGGAATATGCTCAGTGTGTATCAATTCTGCAACCTCTTCGCCTTTATTTGCATCATGACTTTCACCCTTTGCACTTGAGCGAATTTGTTTGAGGTGGCGTTTTATTACATAATTATTGTGATTGAAACGACGAGTGTAATTTCGTGGACCAATTATTTTTTCTATAACAGCTGGTGACGAACTTGCTTTGTTAGGATTGCTATAATTACGTATGTAAACATTCTGACCAAGAGAAAATCTTTCATCACGCTTGCCACTAAAATTTCTACTAGCATCATCTTGCGATTTTTCAATAATTGTTTTTGTTACTGGTGGCTTTAAACAGCTAAAACGGGATTTGAGTTCCCTACCTAGTAACATTTTTGCAGGAGATTCCTTTGTAATGCAATGTTGCGTAATGCGATAATCAAATAAGAATCTATTAAGTATTGTTTTAAAGTCTTCATTCGGATTTTTACTTAAGTTAGCATAAAGAGATTTCTTCAAAATTTTAACAAAATTCTCTGCCTGCCCATTTGTAGCTGGATGTCCAGGGGCAGTAAGAATATGTGCAATTTTATTCTGATCCATAAAATTCTTAAACTCAGCAGAGGTAAATTGACGTCCGTTGTCGCTGACTAGTGCATTGATCAAACCGAATCGGCAGAATGTCTCACGAAGTTTACTTATAGTAAACGATGACGTAATTTCTTTGGTTTCAAAAACCTCCACCCACTTTGAGAAGGAATCAATGATGATAAAAAGATAATAACCTCAAATAGGACCAGCAAAGTCAACATGAATTTGCTGCCAAACAGCACTGGTAGGAGACCAACTGATCAATGTTGATTTTTCCGGGCTAGCTTGTGACATCTGACATGATTGACAATCTTTTATTAAAACTTCAATTTCTGAATCAATATTGGGCCGCCACACATAAGACCTTGCGAGTGCTTTTGTCTTAACTACTCCTAAATGAGAAGCATGTAGTGTATCTAAAACATATTTTCTTAATTTTGTTGGTATTATAGTGCGGTACCCCCAATTTGACTCAACAGTCAATTCTAAGGATTTTGATCTAAAAGATGCAAATTCTTTGCCTTCGATACTATCTATCGTACCTTGCAAAACACAATCAATCACTCTCGACAGTATAGGATCTCTTCGAGATTCAATAGCAACATTTTTATAATCAAGATGCATTGGGTTCGTAAAAGCCACATAATTTAGATAATTCGACTCTTGTACAACCCCAATAGTTTCAACTTGACCTATACGTGACAAACCATCAGCTTTGTTATCACTGCCTTTGACATACTTGATTTCATAATCAAACCCTGACAATGTCAATACCCATCTCTGCATACGTGATGCAGCCATCACTGGAATCCCTTTGTGTTGACCAAAAATTGTTAACAAGGGTCTATGATCAGTTTTTAATATGAAGTGAACTCCCAATAAATATTGTCTTAGTTATGTAACGCTAAATACAATTGCTAATGCTTCTTTCTCAACATTACTGTAATTTTTTTCAGCATTATTTAATGCTCTCGAAACATATGCTATTGGCTTTTCAACACCATTTTCAAATATGTGACTGAGAACCCCTGCAATTGCAGAGTTAGAAGCATCAGTAGTTAAGACAATTGGAAGTTCTTGATTAAAATGAGCCAAAACGCGATCTGAACATATTTCAGTTTTCATATGTTTATAGGCCTTTTCACAATCATGTGTCCACTTAAATTTAACATCTTTTTTTTTACAAATTGTAAAGTGGTATCATTTTCTGTGAAAAGTTGGGAATGAAACTAGAATGATGGTTAACTAAAGCAATAAAAGCTCTTAGTTCAGAAACGTTTGTGGTCCTTGGAGCTGTCAAGACTACTTCAACTCGGTTTTGATTGTTTGTTAATCCATGTTTATCTATATCAAAACCTAAATAAGAAATTTTTTGTTTGAAAAATTCACATTTACTTTCATTCAGCCTTAAGCCAACCGACTGAAGTTTTGTTAAGACTTGTCTTAGAATCTTTAAGTGCTCGGAGAAATTTTCACCTGAAACAACAATGTCATCTTGGTAACAAAATACATGTTCAAATTTACTTAAAAGGTTCTCAATAGTTCTTTGAAATATTGATGCAGCTGTTTTTATACCAAAAGGTAATCTTGTCATACGGAAAATTCCCATATGTGTACTCCAGGTATATAGTTTTTGCGACTCCGCATCTAACTCAATCTGGTTATATGCATTAGACAGATCAAGCTTGGTGAATATCGTGCAGCCCTGCATTGATCCAAAAATGTTGTCAATCCTTGGCAATGGATAGTTACAATCTTTCAAAAATCGATTGATTGTAGACTTGTAGTCGCCACAAATACGAATTTGACCATTCGATTTTAAAATTGGTACGAACGGAGTACCCCATTCCGAATTATCAACAGGCACTAACATACCAGATTGGAGCAAATCTTTCAACTGTTTTTCAATATCATTGCGCCAAGCGAACGGAATTGGTCTTGGCTTACAAAAAACAGGTGTGGCATTTTCAATAACTGGGAGATTGACTTTACTCAATGTATAGCAGCCTAAGTCACTTCTGAAAACTTCAGGCAATTCAGATTTTAACGACGAGATAATTTCACTGTACGAATCGTACGAAAAAACAAAAACATTTTTCTTTAAATCTTTGGTTTCTCTTTGCACGAACTCAAAACCATAACTGTGTAGAAAATCTCTACCTAACAAAGTTGGCCTGTCAGCATCAGTGAACCTCATCTGCGACTCAAACTCACCCATAACCTTCAACAGCTCACCTACATATCCAGTGAATGGTGTTTTACAAGGTTGCAAAATATTTTCTATTGAAATATTTATCAAAAACTTTAACCGACATCAAACAACACGGAGCACCCGTATCACACACCGCAGCAATAGACTTCCCATTGATTGTTACCGACAGTTCATAACAATTGTTCATCTTATTTTCAGAGATGGTCTCCGAAAGCTCAGAATTACATTTTGAACTTATACTATAAATAGAAAAATTATCAGAATTATCTTTTTCAATGAACTCAACCTCACTTTCGATATACTTAACCTCACTGTCTCTCTTACTCTTACATACACTCGCCAAGTGACCCTTTTTACGGCATGAATGGCACGTTGCTGACCTAAATTTACACTTCTCTGATGGGTGGTTTTTCCAACCACAGTGCTCACACGCACTCCTCGACTTTTGCTCCTTATGCCCTTGACCTTTGGGGTTTCCTTTACCTTGCGTCCTGATGTACATAACCTCTTCGACTGCCGAGTGACTGCTGTACTTGGTCTCCAAAATTACAGCCTTTTTGAATGCTGATTTCAGTGTTAGCGTTTCGTCTTCCTCGCAAAACTTTTCAAAAATTCGGGACGGTAACCCCATAACAAATTTGTCCAAAACTATGCGATCAAGGGAATCGCCAAACTTGCAGTTTATGGACAACTTCTTCACTCTCGCAAACCAGGCAGCCACTGTCTCCGATGTTGTCACCGTTGCGCTGTAAAACATTTTACGCTCTCTAAACACAATCACTGGCGGCATATAATGAGAACATAAAATGTCCACTAACTCATACGATTTGCGACATGGAAGTTCCGGACTGCAAATACTGTGTAGGACTGCATATGCTTCAGAGCCTATACACTTCAGAAGAGTGGAAACTTTCCACTCTCTGTCGAGCATGCAACTTCAATAAAGTGCATTTGAAGACGTTCATTCCATAACTGGAAATTCTCGCTCGGCACAAATTCTGGCATGGTGGACGCATGCATAGTGGCATTTGCAATTTGTGAATTCTTTAAACTCACATCTGCTTGTGATGTCATCATAATCAATGGGTTTATTTTTTTTTTAAATTTACTTTTTAACTTTTCTTTTTTCTTTTCTTTACCGACTGCGCCAATTTGTAGTGTATTTGTAGCCAAGTTAAACGGAAGTGTTCTTTATTCTCCAATTCATTTATATGTTTACCTTCGCTTGTCAACACTTGACAGTTGATTATAGGTACCTTTACACTATACAATATTAATACTTAACTATAGGTACCTTTACACTATACAATATACTTAAATTGTAATACTCAACACTATTGAATCACATACGCATGTTGCTTTTGTGCAAGATTATGAGCAATAATAAATTATTGCATCAGCCAATTTTAACATGCATATCTAAATCATCTAACATTATCTGTTAAATCCAACAGTAACAAAAAAGAACAAAAAATAAAATATATCACAATATTAAAATAAATTTATAACACACAAATTATTAATACATTATAATTTTATTTAATATCTAAATTATTTACATATATTCACACATGCATGTTTGGCTGCTCGCGTGCTCAACGTTGCGTTGCCAATAAAAAAACAGAAATATTTATTACATCTTATTTTTAACATATAATAAAATACGTTCCAGTGGATTTATTTGTTATATCGTACTTACAATAAGTGATGGATACGATTTTTACAGATTTCTTTAATTGCACAAAACGCTCTATGACACGTCACCACAGCTTCAGCACAGAAAGAGAAAGAGATCGAATTGAATGCCGGTAACACGAAGTGTGTTGCTCAGCAGCCAACACAGGCTAGTTCCGGTTTTTCCATAAACACGCTGTGCGACAGCGACAGCGTGTTAATAGATGGCGCGCGGAACTAACGCCTGCTTGCGTTGGCGTACCCGACAACTGGGTGGGGGTAGTGGTGTCGCCACACATGTACATTCAGTATTCCACACTGCATATACTAATGATAAAGGAAATGACTAGAATAAGTTAGAATTGTTTTGGTGGGGTTTTGAAAAAACTGTTAATTACAGTAGAATGGTTTTATTAAAATAATTTATTAGGAGCAAAAATAATCGAAACACATTGCAATCGCAAAAAAAATCCCTAGACGTTGCTTCAATAAATGCAATACAATGCTTAGATAATAGCAGATATTCCTGTCTGGAACAGCATCCCTCTTCAATCTTGAGTGCCGTATCATGTTGGCTGAAAAGCGCTTATCACATAAATACATATATTTTTGAGGAGAATCTTGAATGCCCATAATGCGTTTCCATTCGTCTCTCCTATGAAAAAAAAATATACATTAGAGGGAATAAAATTTACTAGGATGAGTAAAATTTGAAAATGAATTTATTTATTATTTTTCTTTCAGACACACTGTTCTAAGTAAAATTCACAATGTCCTAAAACCCAAGTAGCGATCAGATTTTATTATTAACAAAATAATAAGGCGCACGTATAATTTAATAAAAATGTTATTATTAAGTTAAAGTCGATTGATTGCTTTTGGCGCTCATTTGACAATTTAACAATTAACTTTCACTATAATGACTGGTCAGCACTTTCGAAAAGTGTGCAAGTCAATTGGCAAACAATTGCAAAATGTGCAAAACCAAAGGGTAGGGCAATTAGAAATAATAATGTGGAGCAATTAGGAATAATAAAGTATCTCCCTCACAACTCTAAATCAATTAAGTTTCCTACAATTATTTTGGTGTTTCGGATGCACATCAATATAAAATATATATGACCTACTGTTGGGGTCCGTGTTTGGTTGACGGGGGACGTCCTTCTGCTGTGCGCGTGTGGCTGAAACCCCTAAATCACTCTTTGGAAAAATCACTACATTACACTTTTAGGTTTTAAATCACAAGCCGCTTTATTCTAAGAATACTAATTCTTATATACTATTTAAAATTCACAATTACAATACAAAAACTGACCTTTCTGGTGTTCCAGTTTCGCACCTGTTAATTGGTGTCAGTTGGTCAAGCCAACTGACCTACTATGAAAGTGTCGACGGTGCATTACGCTGCCCTCGTCGACTCGACTGCGGAACTCCAATACCCTAAAAGTTTACATAATAACATTACACAAACAATTTTAGTTTAAAATACTTGGACCCTAAAAGTATGTTCTATTCTTAAATAACTATTAGCACATGCTAATCCCACGGAGTGTGGCATCTATTAGGAGTCGATGCTGTGAGTCAACTACTCGTAGGTAGCTTGGTTCTAACTCACAACACTACCTCAATTTTATGTTGTTTGGAAATTTGTTGCATCTAGTGTATCCAATACATCCAACGGCGCACTTCCTTGTATGAGGCATTATTCTTGTTTATTTCACTTTTAAAATTAAAATATAATTAACAAAAAAAAAAAGAAATTTAATTCTGTTTATTTCACTTTTAAAATTAAAATATAATTCACAAAAAAATGAAATTGAATTCTGTTTATTTCACTTTTAAAATGAATACACAAAAAAAAGACGTGTTCGTTTGGCGGTCACATCAGAAAGAAAGAAGCTCTCTTCCAAAAAAGGAAAACGAATGTTAAATTAGGGAGAAAGCTTTCGAACTTTCGTTGCCGTGTAAGCTCTCTCGGGAGGACATTTGGATAATAAGCAGTGTTGCTCTCTATCTGTGCTTTCAATATATTCCAAATAGTGTATACTTTAGTAGTAGGAAAGGAAACAGACTGCATTTTCAACAGCGGCAGCTGCAACGCTTTCCTACTACAATAAAGGATGTTACCGCACCACTAGAATGATGCAGTGTGGTGGCCACGGCTAGCTCACAGCAATGGTCGTGGTCCTTAACCCGCCACACTGCATCGGGTGGGACAACACTACAAAAAAAACTTCAACTCACCATTTTGCCTGGCATCCTCCTCTACGACGACAAGCGAGCCCGCCCCATATTTGCCGCCTTAGCCTAACATTTTCAACAAAAAATTAAACATAACTAAACATTCTACTTTACACTTAAATAAATAACATACATATACGCGTATACGTTTGATGTCTGTAACCGCTTGAACTATGTATGTTGTAAAGTCTTGATTTTAATTTTGTTGAGAAATACTATGTACGTCTTCTCAACACTTGCAACACCGAACTAGAGTATTTACTCTTTGTAATTATTTGTTCATACACAATTTATTTTATTATTTATGTATATGTATATGTATGTATGTACATATGTATGTAACTGTTCACACGTTCAGCAGTAATTATACTTGATTCTATCCTCGTCGCCAATGTAATGTATTAAAACACTCGGAGTTCGGTTAACGACTCGTTTATTATAGTAACAACTTTTGATATAAAGAAATGTAAATAAAGCTTTTGGCTGGAGCAATGTTAATAATGTCAATGTTATCATGATGTTATTGTTATGATACGTTATGTTAAAGTGACACTATAGTTATATCATCTTGATATGCAACAACAAATGGTATACCTCGTAACAAATTCTCTATAGTTTTTTGAAATATCGATGCTGCAGGCTTAACGCCAAAAGGTAAGCGGTTCATTTTTAACGTGCCGATAGGAGTCGACCATGTACAAATCATTTGCGATTTTTCATCAAGTATTAATTGATTATACGCATTGGATAAGTCCAGTTTTGTGTAAACTTCACCACCTTCCAGTGATGCAAAAATCTCATCAATTAATGGTAAGGGGTATTTAAAATCTGATAAAAATTTATTTATAGTGACTTTATAATCTCCACAAATTCTAATATCACCATTAGGTTTTAAAATAGGAACAAGAGGAGTCCCCCATTCTGAGTGATCTACCGGTTCTAACACATTTTTTGCAATTAAATCACGTAAACTGTTTTCAATTTTTTCCTTCCAAGCAAACGGAATCGGACGGGCTTAAAAAAATGGGTTTAACATCATCATCCATAACCAAAGAGATTTCGCCAAATTTATAGCTACCAAGGCCATTGTCAAAGACTTCTGAAAACTCATTTTTAATCTGTTCAATTATAATGGAAGATTGATCAGTATTGTTTACCATATTTACTTGAACAAGTTCGAAATTAAATTTTCTTAAAAAGTTTGTACCAAACAAAGGATTGTTGTTATTATTTGTAACCACGAGTTTAATCTCTTTTTTTCTTTCATTTAATTCCACCTCTTCATAGTATTCTCCTAATATCAGGATTCTATTTCCATTATAATCAACAAAAGTTTCTTGACAAGAATTAAGACTTGCATTTTTACCATATTTTTCAAAGAATGACTTCGACACCAAACTGCACGTAGCCCCAGAGTCACAAATTACCTTAACTGGAAATCCATTTATCTTAATGGAAATACTGTAAAGCTTCGTTGAATCGACACCACTGTTATGTGAAATACTGTAAATAGAGAAATTATTGGGATTGTTTTTGTCTAAATTTTCACTATTGGAATCTGATTCTGATAAATAATTTACAACTTTTTCCTTTTTATTACAAATTGTTTGTAAATGTCCAATTTTTCCACAGTAGTGACACTTGCTCTCCTTATACCGACAGTCTCTAGATAAATGGTTTCGCCAACCACAGTGTATACAGGCGCTGTTGGATCTTGTTGACTTGTTGTATGTTGTTTTGTTTTCATCAGGTTGACTCTTTTGCTTGTAGTCATTGTTGTAGTTTCTGTTTTGATTCTGGTATCCTCTATTTTTGTAGTTTTTTTTGTTGTTAACGTAGCCAATTTGCATATCACCTTCAATTTTCGTTAAAAGCTTCATCTCCATTATAAACGACTTTCGCAGTGCTTCATCTATTGTAATTCGCTCATCCTCTTTACATAGTCGTTCAAAATGTTTGCTGTTTATACCCATGATGAAACGATCTAGCACAAATGCTGCCAAATTCTCACCGAATTTACAAGAGAGCGCAAGCTTTTTGACCCTTGCATGCCACTCAGAAACGGACTCATCTGTACTCTGTGTTGCCAAATGAAAGTTCTTACGTTCACGAAAGACTATAGTAGGTGGAGTATAATGCATTTTGAGCAGTTCACAAAGCTCTTTGTAAGTTTTTGATACAGGAGAAGCTGGACTGCATAAATTATGCAGTGTCTCGTACGGAATAGGACTAATAGCTTTTAAGAGTGTAGATTTTTTTGCATTCTCTTCCGTACAGTTTATATCAACCAAATGTATCTGTTTGGCAAAGAATCCACATTGATTTTGCAGGTCCTGTTAACAATTTTTATTTTTTTATAATAATAGATTCATATTCAAAATGGGTCGAAGTTTTTAAAACTAAAAATATTACCTCAAATTTTGTAATTACAAAACTTAGAGAAGTTTTCAGTCGTTTTGGCATTGTCCATACAATCGTCAGCGACAACGGCAGACAATTTGTATCTGACGAATTTAAATGTTTTGTTCAAAAAAACAAAATTAAACATGTGTTAACGGCACCAGGGCATCCAGCGACCAATGGACAGGCAGAAAATTTTGTTAAAGTTTTAAAAAAATCCATTTATGCGAACTTAGATTCTACTGAAAATCAGAATATAGATGTCGTTTTAAGTCGATTTTTAATGGACTATCGCAACATGAAGCATTGCACAACAGGTGAAAGTCCGGCATTTATTTTTCTTGGAAGATCGACTAGGACTCGATTTGATTTAATTAAACCCCCAATCATTAGAGATGTGATACTTGAAAAGCAAGAAAAATCTATTTCAGATTATAAAGGCAAAAGGATTGTTGATTTTGAAGAAGAGCAAAATGTTTTAATTCGCGACTATTCTAATCCAAATAAAAGTTCATGGGTTCCGGTTGTTATAAAAACAAAGATCGGACCACGATCATATACTTGTTTATTAAGAAATGGTAGACTTATAAAAAGACATACAGATGAAATAAAACTGGCTACTATTTATTCCAGTAATGAAAATATAATGCAAGATATTCCATTATACTCAAATGAAGGTACTGTAAGCTTACAAGTTGAACGGACACAAGAAAACAATACTTTAAATGAAATAGAAACATCAGTTGATAAGCAAGTTATGAACAATAATAATGAAGAAAATGAAAATGTATCAAATGAAATTGTTTTAAATGAAGCTCACAGAAATAATTCAAATGAAATTAATTCGAATGAAAATGAATTAAATGAAGGTCAAAGAAATAATTCTAGAAATGAATTTGTTAGAATATTAAGACCTAGAATAAGATGATAAATCATTATTCAAATTAACAAAATGAATTAATATAAATATATACATAGGTAACTATAAGTAAATGAATGTATATTGTGCATTTTTTTTTTAATATATATATATATATATATATATTTATTTTTTTTGTTAATGAAATTTGATTATAGTGAATTGAAAAATATTTGTAATCAATTTAAGGCGGAGGCGTGTTATATAGTGTCACTTTAACATAACGTATCATAACAATAACATCATGATAACATTGACATTATTAACATTGCTCCAGCCAAAAGCTTTATTTACATTTCTTTATATCAACCAAGTTGTTACTATAATAAACGAGTCGTTAACCGAACTCCGAGTGTTTTAATACATTACACTTAATAACTTAAATAAATATATACTTATCTCTAGGGGCGGGCGGCAGCCTCCTTTTTCCTCCGATTCTCGAATGGGATGGGCCGGAAACAATCAGTTATCCCTCTATTCAGCACAATCACAACATTTTAATGCGGAAGAAGTATTTGAATTCAAATATTTTATTTTTTGGAACCGTTCACACTTTTACTGTATCAGCACAAATAACAAGAACAACCGTCGAGACGAGAGATTTCTTCCTAAACACTTAACACTCTATAGAGACCGTTTTTTCTCTACCACTGCCTTAAATGTTTCTTTTTCTTCTCTCCTGAAACCGTATCTTTTCTATTTCCTCGGCCTCTTCCGCTATTCCATCATTGACCGCTCCAGCGGTCGAGTCGGTCAGTTACCTTTCTTTGGAATCTCCACTATCCTGGCAGCGCCATCTCTACCTCAGAATCGTCTGGTAGGTTTTAGCCTGGCCGCATTCACTAGTAAAGCGGACAAGTGGAAGGAAGAAAAGAAGGAGAGAAGCAAAACAAACATATAGACAGTAGACGCCAAAAACAACGATCGCAACAAGGAATATATTGGAAGATGCCAAGAGGGATTTGGCGACACAGACCGGGGCGGCAGAATGGTCTAAAAAAGGGATTTAGCCAATTCTAATATATCTTAAAATGAAATATATTAATTTAAAAATATAAAATATTTTAAAAAATTACCTTCGTTGTGAATCCAAGCTTCGTAAAACAAAAACTATTCCATACAATAAATGTAAATATTGAAAATGAAAAATGGTGAAATATTTTGAAGTCACCTTTTCGGAAATATGTCACAGGGTTGCATTAAAGTGGATTTCAGCATGAATAATAACAATGGTTTTACATTATTACTGCTACCACCTTAGACCACACTAAAAATCAACTATTATTGTCATTTTAAATAGTTTAAATAAAAAATAAGTAAATTCGAAAATTTATTATTTTTTTTTTTTTAAGCCACCATAGGCTTTCGACCTAAAATAGTGTTGTAACTTAAATTTGACATATCATGTCACATAATTTTAAGATGTTCATAACAATGTTCATGTTTTTGAAACTAGAGAGTACGTCAGATACTGCATAGATTGTCCATAGATTGAGACGCTTTTAGTGAGCATAATGGCATGTTTCTTCTATACTGGGAACTATGTCCCAGTCTTAATCGCGTCAATTTTGTATATACATATATGTTCCATGCTCTCTTTGGAAAATATTGTTCGTTTGCCGTCTTTTCTATACAACAAATAAAATACTTTAACATATGATTGTTTCATTTTTTACAACCAAAGTATAAGATTTTATAATCATAAGTTTTATTTGCCTCATAAAGCATTGTATTAAGTTAAGTTTTTTTAAAAATAAAATGCAATGTTTTGTGGTGTTTTTGACGTTTAGTGCTATTGTTTTCTTTTGTTACAAATTCGATATTTTATTTTATTTTTGTTTTTATTTTTTTGCTGTTCATTGCAGTTTTATTAAGGACAAAATTATACGTCAACTGAATAGATTTTACTTAAGTACATACTTTTGTTATGAGAAATGAATCAATTGTTGCATTGTTTGTTACCTCACCACTAGAATGATGCAGTGTGGTGGCAACGGCTAGCTCACCGCAATGGTCGTGGTCCTTAACCCGCCACACTGCATCGGGTGGGACAACACTACAAAAAAAAAACTTCAACTCACCATGTTTTCTAACATCCTCCTCTACGACGACAAGCGAGCCCGCCCCATATTGTCCGCCTTAGCCTAACATTTTTTTACATTAAATTCAACACAATAAACATCCTACTGGTACTTAAATAAATAACATATATATATATACGCGTATACTTAGTAATACCTATGTATACTCGCGTATACTTAACAAATATATACTTAACAAATATGTACTTATCTTGTTACCTCACCACTTGAATGATGCAGTGTGGTGGCCACGGCTAGCTCACCGCAATGGTCGTGGTCCTTAACCCGCCACACTGCATCGGGTGGGACAACACTACAAAAAAAAACTCCAAATTTAAACGCCAAATCTTTAAACTAAACTAACCCCGAATCAATCACCGGACCACGGACGAGACGAGAGACTCTCTATGCGAAACAACTGACACGAACTAAAAAAACTAATCTTAATTTTCTCGGCCTCTTCCGCTATTCCATCAGTGACCGCTCCAGCGGTCGAGGCGGTCAGTCACCTTTTTTTAAAATTTCTACCATTCTGAGGCAGCGCCATCTGTACCTCAGAATCTGGTAGGTTTCAGCCTGGCCGCATTCACCAGCAAAGCGGACAAGTGGAAGGAACAAAAGAAGGAGAGAAACAAAACAAACATACAGACGGTAGACGCCAAAACACCGATCGCAACAATCTCTAGGGGCGGGCGGCAGCCTCCTTTTCCTCCTATGCTCAAATGGGGTGGGCCGGAACAATAAGTTATCCCTCTTATGGGATGGGCCGGAAACAAGCGGTTATGGATCTAGTCAGCACACTCAATAATCAAGGTAAACTTTATAACGCCAAATCTTTAAACTAAACTAACACCGGATAAAAAAACAGGACCACGGACGAGACGAGAGACTGTCCATCCAAAAAAACCGACACGAACTGAAAAAACTAATCTTAATTTTCTCGGCCTCTTCCGCTATTCCATCAGTGACCGCTCCAGCGGTCGAGGCGGTCAGTCACCTTTTTTTAGAATTTCTACTATTCTGAGGCAGCGCCATCTGTACCTCAGAATCTGGTAGGTTTCAGCCTGGCCGCATTCACCAGCAAAGCGGCCAAGTGGAAGGAACAAAAGGAGAGGAGCAAAACAAACATACAGACGGTAGACGCCAAAACAACGATCGCAACATGTTCTATAAATCAGCTTAATTAAATGTGGCCTGCTATTGTGTAGAGCAGTGGTTCCCAAACTATTTTGGTCGTGGAACCCCCAAATTTTTTTCCACTGATCGCGGAACCCTGAATATATTTTAAACAACGACTTTTCAAAATGTAATGAGATATTAAATAAAACAAGTATTATTTTAATATTTCAGATTTTATTGAATTAAACAAAACTTAAAAAAAAACAATACATCATAGAAATAATTAATAAAAATGCAATATATTAACTAAAATAAATGAAAAAACCTTAATGTGAAGAATGCACCTGCTTCTTTGATTCCATGATTCTTTTAAAATTTGGCGTTATGTTTGATAACTGAACTCGCATATCTGGTGCAGCAACATATCTGGAAAACCCAGCTTCACACAAATAAGTGGTTGCAAACGGCAATAAAATTCGAATAGCCTGTTTTGATAAAGTTGGATATTCATCGAACACATCTGACCAGAAGATTGTTAATGAAACTGTTCTCAATTTGGCTTCTAATTGTGTATCCGAACTCAATTCAATTAAATTTTCATAATCTTTTGAATGAAATCCTTTTGGTTTTTCTTCTGTTTTGAAAGGATTTTGTACCCAGTAAGTGTCTTGATTGTCTAGGTTTGGAAAATAATCACTGAGTGATTGCTGTAAACTGTACAGATGAGTTTTTATAGCATCCCGGATTTCAATATCTAAATCCACTTCAGATTCTTCGAGAAAATCACTAAGCGTCTGGAAACACTCAAAATTATTTTGCTCCACAGCTGAAATCCAATACAGTATTTTCTTTGAAAAGGCAACCACTTTATCTTTTGTTTGCAATATGTTGACTTGTTTTCCTTGCAGAGCCAAACATAATTCGTTTAATTTTCCAAATATATCAGCAAGGTATGCAAGTGTAGATAGCCAAGTCATATTATTTAATCTTTCTGATAATTCATATTTATGACCAATGAAATACGCCAACAGTTCCTTTCGCAATTCAAATATTCGTACAAGCATTTTACCACGCGATAACCACCTTACTTCCGTATGAAGAAGTAAAGTGGTGTGAAGACTACCCATATCTTCGCACATGGCTTTGAAATACGTGATTGCAATGGTTTACATTTAATATAATTAATAATCTTCACTGCTTCGTCTAGAACAGATTTAAATGCCACTGAAATCCTTTTTGTTACTAACGCATTTCTGTGAAGAATGCAATGAGTACTGTTGCAGTTTTTAGCAACACTTTTTATCCGTGCTACAGCACCACTCACTTTTCCTGTCATTGCTTTTGCTCCATCGCTGCATACTTCAATACATTTTCCCCAGTTCATTTCATGCGTTGTCATAAAATTATCAATGCAGTTAAATATATTTTCCCCCGTGGTGTTAATTGTCACACTTTTACATAGAAGCAAATCTTCCTCAATTTTTTTATGAAAATCATACCGAACGAAAACAAGCAAAATTGCTAAGCCTGCAACGTCTGTGGACTCATCTAGTTGTAATACATAAGCGTCACACGCCTGCAACCGTGAAGTAAGTTCTATTTCAATGTCATCGGCAATATCGTTAATACGCCTTTTTACAGTATTGTTCGATAGAGACACACTGTCAACTTGTTTACTATACTCTTCGCCCAATAAACAAGAAACGATGTCTTGAACGCAAGGTTTAATAAGTGATTCACCAATAACATGTGCCTCGCCTGCTAGAGCAATACGGTAAGATACTTTATACGACGCTTCCGTTATTTTTTGATTCTCTGTTTTGAATTTGTTCACCATATAACTCTTGCAATTATTATGGAGTTGAAGTTTTCTTTTAAAAAAGAAATATCTTTGCCTTTATCTGTTGGGTGATTTTTTTCCAAATGTCTCATTAGTTTTGCTGGTGCTAATGAGCTGTTTGCCAATATTTTGTTGCAAAGCAAACAAACCGCATCTGGAGCCTCCTGGTCACCTGTACTAGTAAATCCAAATGACAGGTAACTAGTATCATATTTACGCCTTTTCGTTGATACAACCTGTCCAAAATTGGATGATGGTAGAGTTGGCTGTAGCTGTACGGAACTGGAAGTTGATGGCACTGCGGGTTCCAGAATGCTTGTATCTGTAGATTCTGCGATTTCTGCATTACTACTAACAACGCAGTTTTTTTTTAAAGACCCATATTTTAACCATCGATCCATTATTAGAGCAATTCTTTTTTAAAGAAACAAAAATGTTAAAAATGAATACCTATATTATAAAAACTATTTATAGTCCTACCTGTATTATTAAAGCACAAGAGGAATATTAAATTCTTATGTATTTCTGTTCACTTGAAAAAGTAGTTATGTTAGATTTAAAGTAACAGCCTAACTCACGATAAGAGTATGAAATTGATCCAATTGCTACGAGAACCGTTCACTGAGTGAGTGTAACTAATTCGATTATAATAATTATTGATGTAAAACCAATGTTTGAATTGCTGACTGCAAAGTAGCAAAAGCACACATTTTGTTTGTCACGCGGAACCCCTAAATTTTTTCGTGGAACCCCAGGGTTCCGCGGAACACACTTTGGGAACCACTGGTGTAGAGTAACGCTTCTCAGTAATTCCATTTTTTTACGTATATATTTGGTTGCTCGCGTGCCGACGTTGCGTTGCCAATAAAAAAAGCGGAAATATTTATTATACCTTTATTTAACATATAACAAATAAATCCACAGGAACGTACCTTTATTATATCGCACTTACAATACGCGATGGGTACGGATTTTACAGATTTAAATTACACGCGACGCTCTGTGACACGTCGCCACAGCTTCAGCACCAAAAAGAGAAAGAACGAATCGAAGGCCGGAAACACGAAGTGTGTTGCTCAGCAGCCAACAAGGGCTAGTTCCGGTTTTCCCATAAACACGCTGTGCGACAGCGACATTGTGTTAATAGATGGCGCGCGGAACTAACGCCTGCTTGCGTTGGCGTACCCGACAACTGGGTGGGGGTAGTGGTGTCGCCACATATACACAATGGTTCTGAAATAAATTTCAGAACACATCACCTCATATCAAGAGAAAGAAATTGTTTAAAATTAAGCATTTAGTTTACAATTGTGGAAACAATAGTAATAGAAATGGCATATACAAGAAAAATAAAGTAATGCACAATAATATATAGTTTCGTTCTGTATATATAATTATAATTATCAATAAGCAGTGTGTTGAAAATATTTGATTGGATTGTTCTCATAAGAGTTTCTTAAAAATTTACCATACAGAAATAGCTGATGAATCCAAATGCTGTAAATTTTGTTTGTAAAAAAACAGAAAGTAGAATCGGAAAATTTCCTTATTTTCCTGTTTTCTTTTACTTTTGTGTATTTTCTTAATGAATTGTTTACGATACAGAGTGTATATTAATTTATTTCATTTCATTTAAACACTTAAATCCGCCGTGAAGACTAATCTAATTTATTAACTTCGGCTTTGGCCATGACGATTGGCAATGAGAATGGCTATTTGAATGGGCATAGCCACTGCGACAACGTGGAGATAAGAAAACTGCGGATTTGTTTAATGAATACAAATAGATTTTTTTTAAAATTAAATGGTTTTTTAATATTTATTTCAAAGTGAAATTATGGAATTTAAAATTAAATTAAAGTTAATGAAAGTTACAAAGTTTAGTATTTTACTATATGTGTGTCGATAGCGCTGGAACAGCATTTTGCTATCCGGCACATGTGCCGAGGAATTCAATATGTGGGCATCACTGGTCTACAGCATTAAGCAATTATCTCTCAATTTCACGGTTTGCAAGTGTTTACTCGCAACGAAAAAAAAACAGTACAGACTTGCTAGTTCTCTTTGTTTTTGTTTTTGCTATCGCAACATACGCAAAACCAAATGTTATTTGTGTGTGTATGCTTGCTTTGACGTAGATAGAACTGCCATATCTGCGATTTTTCCATCCCCAACAAATCCCCAGGTGATCAAACTAAAAAACTGATCCCCTATTTTGAAAAAAATCCCCAATTTGGGGATAAATCCCCTAAACTGGCAGCACAGTATTCTTGTATGTTCTTTGGTTTTAGTTTGCGTCTAAGCCGTTTGACGGTTTTTTCAAAGAAGAATGTACAAAGGAGAATTCATGTGAAAGCGAACTAGCAGTGTTGTAAACATATGTGTTGCAGGGGGTGCTTTTAAAACGTACTTGAATTTTCAACATTGAAATTGTTGTTATTTGGGGCATAATGTAAAAAAGTCAAGTTCCCTTATGACCGGCTAATTCTTCTAATTTGGATTCCCTATGCTTCTTCATTCGTCAAGTCAACTCCCCCTTACTTCACCACACATCAGAGAAGCAAAACTTGGTACTTTTATAAGTTTTCAAAGGTTTTAATATATACTTTTTTAATGCCATTAAAATGCCATTTTGTGATGCCATTAAAACTGTGTCGTCTGCAAATGTTGCTATCATAACATTACTTTTCGTTGGAATTGGTACAACTGCTGTGAATATTAAGTATAGTAGAGGTCCTAATACGCTGCCTTGTGGTCCTCCAGCTGTCATTGGTAACATGTCTGAGGAATCCCCGTCATATTTTATATAGAATTGTCGTTCGCTTATACAGCTGTTTAAACTGTCATAATAATTTAGTGGAAATATTCGCTTAGGTGTATATAGAAGACCTTTGTGTCACACCTTGTGTTAATTTACGGACAACTTGACCCGTTCCCTTTATTTTGCTGTGTTTTCACTTTTACTTTAGCAGCAAGCGTTCTGCCTTTCACTGTCCTGTACCGATCTTTTGTTCGGGAGCCAATTAAATTATATTTTACCGCGAAGACAAAAAGAACACACAATATTTATATTTTTCTCGATTGATTCAAGGCGTTTCAAAGCCGCACTTAGCTCTCCGGAAATTCAATCATATCAGATAGCGAAGCCTGTTTCATATCGAAGTCCTATCTTACGAGTTGTATCTAAGAGCTTGCTTTCAGCTCTTTTATCGGTTTGTGACTTAATATAATTTATGGAGTTTTTGTTCCGTAAGTTTCTAAGGAAAAATATTCTGCTACCTCCTGACGGATATCCGTCTCTTCGTTTGATACGATATAACAAACTAAACCGTCTGAATTAAATTCTTGATTCGAACCAAAAATGGTTCACCCTAATTCTGTCTGATGGGCAGAAAATTTCTCGTCAAAATTGCTAATTCTATTTGGGCGTACGAGATTAATATGAGGCATGCCAACTAAAAGTTGCGGTAAGGCATTACAATAACTTTTGATTGGCAAGTCTTTTAAGGTTTTGATACCACCCCGTAACTTCTCAACATCTAACGTCTCCGGTAGCAGGAATAATTTTTTGATGGTACGCACATTCTTCCTTTGGTAGTACGAATTGGTATCTGAACCAGTTATTTCCACATTGATTCCTTTGGACATCTCAGTTGTTTTATTGTCTATCCATCCAAGTGACAATAATTCTGAAGTGCCTTTCAGACCAATTGAATCAATGACGGTTTCTTCAATTAAAGAAACCTTGCAGCCTTCATCGATAAAGGCGATTAAATCACGGGTGCCTTTCGGGCCACTTTTAGTAACGGGCAAATATTTCAATAAGTTTATTTCGTTACTTTCTTTTAAAATTGTTCCAATCTGTAATCGATCTTGGCTTGGTGTGCTCATTTCGGTTACGACATTATTTATTCCATCGGCGACTTGGGGTGCTTGTCGAATTGCATGTAGTATGCGGTTATGTAGTTTACGAGGATGTGTAGGAATCAAAAAATCGCTGGTTATTATTAATTATTGCAATTTACATTCTTAATATTAGGCGACTTGGAGTGCTCTCCCAAATTCATATAGTGGACGGTTATGTAGTTTACGACATGAAGATATTCCACACTCTCGTTTTGAGTAACATGCAACGTTGTGGCCTGGGCGAAGCAGTGTTGCCAATTTTTGTAGACCAAAAAAAGCTATTATGGAGGAAAAAAAAAGCTAAAAAGAAGCTAAAACAAACAACGAAAAAGCAAAAAAAAAAGCTGAAATATGTTGATGCATTAACAACTTATTTTTATAAAATTTATTGTAATAATAAAATTAAAATATGTGTAATTCAGTCCATGTTTTATGTTAACATATAAATCTGTTTGGCCTTGGAGGCAATAATGTTTAAAACATTAAAAAATAATAAAATAATAAGCAATAAAAAAATTATACAAGGCAAATTATACTATCAACTTCAATAATATCATCGTCTTCACTGACATTACTTCGATAGGACTCATTAGTTCCTATCATTTTTAAAAATTGTTCAGGTACTCTGTAATTATAACAGCACTTTTCTTGCCTGCGTAAACCATATCTGTAGAGTGAATACAGTATTAGAAATGTTCTTTGATAAATGATTTATTTATATTACTGCACCTTATACATAGAATGGAGTTGAGGGTATCTATGTTCATTCTATTCCTTAGTTTTGTTTTAACAAGGTTTACTTGACTAAAAACTCTCTCAACTTCGGCATTTGACCATGGTAAACACAACAAGGAGATCGCAAATTTAGCAAGATATAAAAATGGGTAATTTCCGCAAGCGTCTTTATATTTCAGAACTTCTGCCTAAAATTTTATGGTATCTGCATCGTTTTCCCATCTGATGAAATGAATTAAATTATATTGACGTAATATTTCATCAATATCATTTATTTTAAAGTGGTCCAAAATTTCTAAAATACTGTCCTTTTTAGAGCGCAATATATTCTCAACAGAAAACATTGAAATTTTATCCAACACCATAAAATTATCAGGAAGCCTGAAAATTGGTAAAAAAAAAAAACCAAAAAAAGAAAAAGTGATAAATATACTTGTACACAAATATTTTACAAAAACTATAAAACATTAGAAATGCAATAATATAAAAGTATTTGAAATTGAATAAAATATATAAAAAAAATTTTAATATAATATATTACTTTAATTTTAATTGCACTACCAGTTCGATTACAAAGTTAGTACACCTTTCCCTTACATCTTTTTCTTATTCGGTATTAAGGTTTAATTTCTTTACCTCATTTTCAAATTCGTAGCCTAGATATAAATCCCGCTTAACAAACCCTTCAAAATCATCTTTCAATATATGAGCCGTTTATTTTGAAAGTGGCATAACTAACTTTGTTCTTAAGTGTTAATTTTAAGGGTTTTGCATTTTAACACGTTTAAAAGTATGGATGCTAACTTTCGAGAAGATTTACTTGTATTTGTTATCTCATGATACTGATATTTTTCTCAGTATAAATAATTTCGTATAAACATTAAAAAATCACCACTTTTCATTACGGTAAAGTGACTTAAGCCACTTTCAAAATAAGTAGTTTAGAAAAATGAGTGACTTATATTAATTTTGTCCGACGTATTTTACTGAAGTGATGTTTTGAAAGGGCAGTGATTTACTAAAATTGTTGAATAATTTACATATATAATAATTTATATGTCTATTAATAATATATTAATCCAATAAAAGTAATATAAAGGTTTGATTTAAGTATTCTTTATTTTAATATTCATATTATGTAAGTATAAGTAATTTATAATAGGAAATCGTCCTCGGAAATCGTCCTCGGAAATCGTCCTCGGAAATCGTGTTTTGTTTCAAATTTTTAAAATAACTGTGGTATATTGGCGGTATATAATTAAGCAAGTCCATCATGTCTTTGTATTTTGCTGAAGAAACAGGACGACATCCAGCGTATAACGGATCCATCTTTATTTGTGAATAACGCCTAGGTCTTCCTCTTTTTGGTAACAAATCTAAAGTTAGAAATTCATCTTTTTCATCTAAAGTTAGTTTATAAAACATTTTATAGGGAATATCATGGTAAAATCGTATCCATTGAATTTTTAGCCAATTCACTTTGTTTTGGTCTGTATTTACTTTCCTTCTTGAAACAGATTTTCCAATGAATGTGTGGAAATAAAATCTTTTCCCTCTGTTTCTGAGTTCGCTATTTCGCTCTGATTCCATTTTTGGGTTTTGATTTCGTTGATATATATTCTATCCAAGTTTGGTTTTGTTTGTTTAAATATATTTTATTCAAGTTTGGTTTTGTTTGTTTAAATATATTTTATTCAAGTTTGGTTTTGTTTGTTTAAATATATTTTAGTTTCACCCTTCTTAGTTGGCTGTTCAAAATCAACTGCCGTCGGCACGCAGTATTGCCGACCAGCTTTCCTCCGCTGCCTGCGTCAGCACTCTCACCAAAATAAAGATGGCTGCGGCCTGCCACACAAATTTGGCGGGACCCAATGAGGGGAATTCTCTCCGCACTGAGCCCCGCTCAGAGTTGCATGGTGACTGTGCGCAGGCAGCAGCCGTTGTCAGGAGGGCTCCGGCGCGAACACCCTCCATGTTGTGTACTGTGAAGGATTTTTTTCGGCAGGCGGCTATCACGCTATAATAATCTTTTGGAATGTATAAAACATTTG